>JAOXYM010000018.1:10405959-10417714 GCA_028567055.1 Leptatherina wallacei
AATGGCTTTAATGTGGATGCTGTCATGTTTTTTTTTCCGAGTTGTAAACTGGAACGCTGTTAACTCGGGTGTGACGTCATTTCCCAGTTCCGACTTCCCAGTTCCGAGGTAAATGGAACGCAGCAATAGTACAGAATCGAATCCTCACCCCAAGAATCGGAATCAAATTGAATCCGATTCTTGTCAGATTCACATCCCTAAAAATAATGTGATGATGTTTTTGGCCTAGTGTAGCTGTGCACGTGATTGGTGCTGAGCTGGAGATATCTGAGAACGACCAGCTAGTTAACTGCTACATCATACTGTGCTATTTCAATATTGTAAATGATAATATCAGATATTTCATGAAATGCTTAATTTCATCCAAACTGATTTCAAATGTTAGTATAGGCACAATAAGACAGCTAGTTAAAATGTCAAATGTACTAAAGTTCTGGTGTGACAGACAGTAATGGTTAGTTTACCCAGTTGAAAATTGTTTGGGACTTAATCGGCAGAAGCTACGCCCAGTTCCAAAGTATTTTTTTAAACTGCCTGTGCTTTTCCCTAACTACCTTGGATGACTTCTTAGCTCTTTAAAACAAGCTATCTAGCTTGTTAAGTTGTCAAGGCCTGTAACATCTCTGAGATTTATACAAGGTGTCCTTTGCAAACAGACGCGGCTGTAACATCAAATGCCCTGAGAAAATGTGATTCAAGTCTTAACTAATAAATAAGCAACAAGGTCCTCATTATGTTGCTGGGAGGAAGCCATGGGAATTGAAAACATGGGATTTAACTTCAAGAATGCCTTTGTACCGTTTGTTTATGCTCGATTTTATGTATTTCCTGTTTACTTTTAGTATCACTCGTTATTTTGGATTATAACTGGACTGAACAATGTTGTATGTTGGACTTGTATTCAATTTGTTTACGTTCTTTGAGCGGATTATGCAGAGCAGAGAAAACAAAACAATTTGGTTAGGTTTAGAAAAATACTTTAGTCAGGTTTAAAAGTGCACTGCTTCATATCATTAATTCTACCTTTCACCTCACATTTCACCTTTACCTGTTCTGCTGGAAACCAAGAGTAAAGGCCTCTCTCTGCTTTGTTTTGTTATCTCCAAGAGACCTAAAAATGGCAGCATGTGATATATGCCATTAATAAAGAAAAAGTCAAATATATCGATATAAAACCATTTATTTACTTTGTATAAATCTATACTGGCTCCAGAATTTTGTTCAGGCTCTATAATTTAGCACAAATCAAAGTTTTCTGGAAACATGAAAGAATTGCAAATATTGTTTTTGTAATGTTTGGAATTAGGGTTGTACAATATATCAAATAATTTAGCATTATTGCAATATCAATATGAACAATACCAATGTTGCCAACACAATTTCACATGAAATAAGAAGTGTAGGCTATCAATGACAACTGCATTCCACTTAGAGGAAGTTCTGCTTTTCTTCAATTAACTTCTAATTTTCATCTTCTACCTTGCCTATGTTCATCCTATTTCCATCTGTGCTCTGTAAAGCACTGTAAAAATATAAATTTGAGTTGAGCTGCAGAAATGCAATGCAGCCTTCATTAATACACAAAAGATTTGTGCATTTTATTGTGAATATCCTTTTTAAATTAAAACAATTATTGTTAAAGAAAAAAAAATTAATCCGTGAAGGGAAATTATAATAATTTTGCACAAGCTGTAGCAGACTTTTGAAAAGTAAAACAGGAACATCATATGCACATGGAAGTCACCTTTACAGACCCATGTAACTGTTTCATAAACACAGTATATCAGGTGTTTAGAGACACTGATTTAGTACAAACTGGTGCAGCATCCTTTGGAGAAACTGCACCAGCAATCTTTTTTCCTTTTTTTAACCTTTATGTAACCAGGAAGTCCCTTTAGACTACTGTTTCTTTTTCAAGGGGAAAGCTGGCCAAGAAGGCACGCTATAGCAGTCAATACATACAAAACAGAGCACACAATAAAACAGATGTAAAACACATAAAATCATCTTAACAGTAGCATTTACTGACTTCAGTTAATTGAGTTCAGAGTAAAGCTTTAAATGGACCCAAAGAGACAACTGAGCAACTCTATCCAGGAGAGCATTCCAGGACCAAGGTGCAACTGGATCAACAGAATAAACTGGATGATCAAAATAAAAAATCAGTTTATAATAAGAGAATAAGAATAGAATAAACTGGATCATCTCATGAAAATTACAGAGTAAAAAAAAAAACATACCTTGACCGTTTTTACAAGAGTTTTATAAATTGTGCAGAATATCCTTTATACAAGTCCATAATGTCTCATTAGCAAGTCCAGTTTGAAATGTGACGAGAGGCGTGATACCAACCAAACATTCGTTGTCAATGCATTACAGCCTCTCTCTTTGATGCTGCACAAAACTTGGCCAGGGAATTGTGCCTTACAGATGGCAACTCCACGGTTGCACACAGCAACATACTGTGCAACAATACACACATGAAAATGCACTCGAGCAAATACGCTGAGGCCTGCTCATTACTATGATAAGTGTCTGCTCAGCCCCTTGGTTGTTTTCATTGGATTTTCATTTCAAAGAGCATCAGGACTACCAGTGGGCAGCTACAGATCTGGAGTGTGGTCAGATGCGTCTGTGCATTTATTAGTGTGTGTGCGCACTGCACTGAACTTTGCCCTTTTCAACTATCAGCTCTGAAAAAGAGTATGGCTGCATGTTTGTGTGTGAGCAGAGGCTCTTTGATGGAAGATGATACAGTGCACAACAGTCAGGCTGGCCTTTTGAGCATCCAGATTATCTGATAGCATGTGATGCATCTCCCTTTACCACTCAGACTCAAACACATGCACATTTCAAGTAAATATTTCACAAGAGCAGGGTTTTGCCCCCCCCCCCCGTCCTTTATCTTGTGTGGTACACATCTAAAAACCACTTGGATTGCCACACCCAAACAGACTGTGGCACGGGTACATGAATACTTCACAATCAGACATGTGAGCTTTATGGCAGCTGTGTGAGAATGTAAGGATGATTTATTTTCCTTTTTTCTGCACAGTGTGCACAATTTGTCAAATTTCTCTTCTGCATTTATACTTTGAGTTAGGGCTAAAAGAGAAATAAAGGCATGGCTTTCCATATCATATGTTAAGGTCTCAGTTATGACTCAGTGGGTTATTCTAAGGATTATGTCACAATCGGGTAGGATTTTAAGCATTAAGCAGATGGATAATTATTCTCTTTCTCCTTAAAATGCACCAAGAGGGGCCCACTCCTTAATGCACTTATGCCTCAGTGTTCAACACTAAAAATGACAGATGTCAGAAATATCAAACCGCTTTCAGACTCTATTTTCTTAGCAAGAAGAAGACACATGAAGCTCAGGGGCCCCATCACATGTTTCCCTTTCCATCCACAGGTGGTGAGCACAGTCTAAGCTGAGATCAGGCTATTGTTTTGTTTGCAATTGTGTGTTGTGTGCAGGTGCCGTGCAGCCATCAGCCATCTAATACAATCTCACACCTCAGCGTGCACTTGGCCTGACCTGAGAGGACATCATAAATATGTTTATTTGCTCCCCCCACCCCCACCCCTCCATCCCACTTTACTGCCACATGCACTCAACACAAACAAAGAAGGGGTGGCATTGCTCAGATGACTTTTCTTGAGATGCATGACCCCATGAAACATTTACTCTGATCAGAAGTGCACAGCTGTCCCATCTAGGAACCTTCTCCTTGCATGGCTCCATCAATAGACAGTCTCACATATCTAAAGTTCATAATCCCCCTCAAAGCATAATGCAATGTCGATAAATGTCCTCATCATAATCCTACAGTAGATTTAATGTGCATACTTCCTGCCTTCTCCTATAAATCCCTTAAACATATTATAAGATTGTAGCAATAACATAAGGTATGCCCCGGTAATCTGTTAAGTGCATTCTTGCGCTTCAGTCAACGCAACAAAAATAAAAAAAAATATCAACATCAAATACAGGAAACTAAGTCTTTGAGGCTAATTAAAATCGTAATCAGTGCCCATAACGGTAAAACAGACATACGACGTCATACCATCAGAAACAAATACATATTTTCAGGCATATGTGCTGCTATAACTGATCATCAATTGAGATATTGTCCCCCCCAGCATCAGGTCATAGCTGCTATCTTGTGCAGAAACCAACAAGCGCGAGCCCTGCAATTAAAATCATAATATTTAGAAAAATAGGAACCCGTGCACTCACCACTTAACAGCAAGGAGCAGCGGAGGCAAGGTGAGGGGACGGAAGTTGTCAAATAAATGTTTGCCCCTGTCGTTTCTGTAAGAATGTCATCGTTTGGGTTTAATTTTTGCAATGCTGGTGTGCGGACGGGCGGCTGTTTGCTGGACGGTTTCTCCGCTCAGTGCTGCTGGTCACAAGGCATCCAAGGCGCGGTGAGAGACGCGCTGCTGTGGAGAGCGCAGAGAAAGAGGAGGAGGGAGGATGGATTACAAGTAAACCCTGAATGATTTGAGAGGATTGCCAAACAGCGACTACGTGTGGCCATGTCTGGGTGGCACAAATAAAGCTACAAAGTGCACTAACAAAGATGGAAGGCTCAAAATAAAATGATAGAGAAAAACTAATCAGTATCTGGCTAAAACTGTCTTTGAAGACCTTCCTTGTTATTTTATTTACAGTGTTTTAGTATCAGTAACAGGCAAGAAAATTTTGTGACCCAGGTGGTTAAAATGGTTTGGCCCTTTCCACAAAGTCTGCTGCCCCAACACAAGTCCCACCAAACACCGCGACACTGTGAATGTCCAACCATTGTAGCTCAGAAATCTGCTGTTTGAATCTGAAGCAGGATTCAAATGAGATTTTCTTTATACATTTCACAATACTTCTAGTAATGTCTTCATACATAAGCCTTTAATGTCTAAAATGTTTAATTTATCCATTGAGCAAATGAATACATCAAATGAAAATAGCCTAAATGGAAATAAAGTTGTCCTCTGAAGAGAAGGGTAGTGGAGGGCAAAAAAAAACACAAAACAAAACAAAAAAACCCTTTAAAGTCTAGTGCAGTGGTTCCCAAACTTTTTCTGCAGGGTCCCCCCTTTCAGCAATGATGTCAACCTACATCCCACTTAAACTCCGTTGCTAACAAGGACATGTACGGAGAAACGTGCCTCAAAATAGTTTTTAGTTTCTTGGCTGCTACTTCGTTAACTACAGTTAAAACATGTCATTGGCAGAAGGAATGATCAATTCCTCTGCTACAGTGAGGCGTTTTAAACCAGGAAATTCTGCAAACTAGTTTAAGTGAGTTGAGCTTTCGATGAGATTGTTTTAGCAAAATAATTCTGCTATTTACGTTAGTTGAAGTAGCCTAATCAATACGCTTGTCTTAGTGTTCAGGGTGAGAATCTCTAAGTGGCTTCATACTGTCAGATGCTGATATTATGAGACGTGCAACACCTGTGGTCTCTCTTAACTACCCATTATCGATCATTACCTGGTCACCATTACTGGGAACACAGGGAAGGGGAAAATGTTACAGACCAGAAAGAGATAAAAAAGAAAAAGAAAACTTCTGGGCAGAGGGGTTCAAAAAAAATTCTGAATAAATAACAGCTTGGCAAACAGCTTGGGAGTGTGTGGCAGTAAGATAGAGCTATGCTTGATAAAGGGAATGAAAAACAATAATATCCACAGATTACAAGTGTTGTCTGGGAATTAATTACTCAGACATATGATCATTAATCCCTTTCTCTTTGTTTATAAAACTTAACATACACCACAAACTGGGTTCCGATGCACCCAGCAGGAACATCACATACATCAAGACTTTCATTTGAGTTCAAAACAGTTTTGCATCAAAATTAAGTTTAAGAAATAACTATGTATATGTGGGTTTCTGCTGATATAATTCTTGAGTGCAAAACTGGTCATGAGTTTGTCTCAACATGACTCCAGTCACACAAAACCTTAACCCATCTGGCAACCATTCCAGGACCAGAACTGGTTCAGCAAAAGCTGGCACAGTGGAGCTTCTATCAGCCTTCGACTAAGCGTCTATCAGCACAACTCATCTGGATTCCGAGGAGCCAGATATTTCTGTCAGGTGATGATGAACGACTAAAACAAGCCAAAAAGTGGTGGATATTGGTGAATGTAAACCTAAATAAATGGCTGTTGGCTCAAAATACACAGTATCAAGTGTTTGTTTGAAGTGTCCTACGGGTATTTCAGATGATAAGTTTGATTAATATCAGTAATCAATATGCCAGCTAATGTTAGCACTCATATGCACCACAGTTTTAGAAATCAATTTTCTCATGTTGATTTTTGCATATAGGGCAAATAGTCAAACTTCATCATTCATAAGGGCTGAAATGGTTTGAGTGGAATTGGACTCACCACAGATCAACTGAAACACCAGGGCTACTTAAGTTCAGGGATATTTGTTATCATCAATATACACATTGACAATAGACATCCAATAATGATGTTGATAAGGTGAAGATTTCATCTTATCTTTCAGCTTGCTTCTTTTAATCCCCAAATTTCATGCATTTACAGTTTAAATCATTTACATAAGCCTCAAGCTGGTCTTAAATACAAAGTATACATCTTCTGTACTGACAGTAGGTTCTTATCACCATTCTGCCAAGACATCGCAATGATACAAGCCCATAAACGTCTGGAATATAGATACACGGGTTCAGACCTGCGCTTGGGAAAAATATGTTCACAGGTGAAATACGTTCAAGTCATTCACCCATGAAGCAGGCCACTCAAACAGGCATAAATCACAGGCCTGGGATCAATGCACTGTTTCCCAAAGGCGAAGTGCTGTGGCAGAACACAATCAATTCTACCCCTGGATTCATTGTTCCAATTAGTAAGCCTTGTTCTCAGCTGTAAAGGTAAGGAGGCTCCAACGGAATCAGCTTCCACCAAACATTAATAACAGCAGCTCTGAATGACTTTGTTAGCATTCAGCACAGAGACGCTTTAAGCAGTAGTGGGAACATCTGTTACCATCACAAGCTGAGGCACTGACCACAATGGCTGCTTAACAGAAGTGAACATGAAGTGGATTTGAGTTTTTTCATAGATTTAAAGAAATGCTCATCAGGAAATGCAAATAAGGGAGCAGCTGGAAGCAGTGGCTGCAAAGGACGGATCCTTTCAGAACTGGAATATTTTTATACATGTTAAAGCTTACAGTCCAAATATATCAGCAAGACCGAGACCACCTAGTTCCCAACTTCAATAAGTGTTTTAAACATATTAAGAGCTGCATAGTTTATATATGGTCCATGATGCTAGATTTAAGCCAACCAATAATACAATATGAGTCTGGGTCATATCTGGAGGAAGATTGCATCTAAAGGATGACTAGCACAGTGTTTGACAGATGCATTGACTCAAACATCTCTCAAAAGAAGGAAGAAGGAAATTCAAATATTTCGTCTATAAAAAAAATCAACATGGCCTGTGTTTGCAGACATCCATAACTTCATCCTTCACATGTAATGCTGCTGTGATCCACTCTTTACTCCTGCGTGTATTACATAAACAGCAGACTGGCGATTGGATGGAGCTGCATTGCAAATTAAATGAGTTCCAGTGAAATGAGAGTCTTTTCATGAGATGGTCTCTTTTTAATCTGTTGCATTATTTATGTGTATCTTCTAGCAGGGCGCGGGTGGGAGGGGACTGCTGACGGGCTGAGATGTAGGAGAGAAACAGCACACAGTTGCTCCCAGTTAATGTTCTGTAACCATTTCTAAAGGTATGCACAAGATTAAATTAGTATTGTACTGAATCCACAGTGCCATCATTGTGGCCAATATCCCACTCTATTTCACTTCACCTCCTACCTTCACAAAGTCCTGGTCAGCTGAAAATATGCTCGGGTCAGCAGTGCAGAGGCTTCTATAATAAAACTGCTTATTGTATTACTCTTATTGTGGTCCCACTCGGTGCTCAGCACTTAACAAATCCTGAATATTTTACACACGCACTGTTTTCTCTGCTGTATTGAAGAGGATGCAAGCCTGCAAGCTGGTTTTTTCTCTTTTAATACTGTGCAACATTACAAAATCAGTAGCGGTGCAGGCTAACACAAAGGTACACATCAGGTACAGCATTTGCATGAGCCCCACTTGAATTTAAAACATCTGACAGATATCAAAGCTTTTAGAGCAGTGCCCTCTGCTGACTGATGCATGAAACTACAGGTTGTTTTAAAATTGATGTAGGACATATTTTATATAAGAAAATATTGTTTCTAAATAGTTTTTTGATGTTCATAAACAGAAGGCACATCTTTACTCGTCTGTTTTACGTAGCACGTTTATCCACAAAATGATACACATACTTTCATGGACAAAATTAGCTCCACATGCAAAAATAGTAACTATGTAGTACAACAGTGCAACTGATTATAATATATACTCTTCACATTAAACAGAAATGTGAAATTAAAACCAAAGCAAGTCCTCCTTAACAAAACTGATCTATGCCACTTATCTATGCCATTCATGTAAGAGGCTGGATTTAACAGTTGCCCTATGCAGAAGAAAATCTTTATTTTGATGATCTTTTTTCAAAAAGCTCAAACTTTTCCCAGAGTATCATATCATTAGCAAGTTAGCTGGGGGAGGCTTTAATGGAATCTGGCCAAGAGTGAATCTTTTAGCCTTGAATTGATTCAGTTCTGCTTCAGTCAGTTTGTTCTCAGGTGAAAACAAGCCGTCTGATTCTTCCCCAACAGACCCTGCTCCCGGCGCAGCCCCGAATCCCCCAGTTGTTTGTCCAAAACCACTACTACCACCTGCTGTGGTGGGAGCTGCAGACCCGAAACCACTCCCAAATCCTCCTCCGACGTTTGCGGTAGAGGAGAAGCTGAACCCAGAGGCAGATCCAAACCCTGCAGAGGTTGCTGGTTTGTCAGTGGTTGAGGAAGCGAAGGAGAAGGTCGAAGCTGAGGGTGTAGACGAGGACCCAAACCCAGAGGGAGGTTGTGTAGGAGTTGCTAAGGTGCTCCCAAAACCTGTTGAGGATGATGGAGCAGCTGAGGAACCAAATCCAGTATGTGAAGCAGTAAAGCCGAAACTGCTGGCCTGGACGGGTGCTGGGGCACCAAAGCCTGCATAGTCAGAGAAACTCAGGATTAGCACGAAGAAAGTAGACAGTAAACCAGAATTAAGTGTTCGGCTTACTGGATAGCATAAATAAATCCAACTTAAAGTGCAATATATTTCACTTTTCTAACAAGAGACACAGCAAATGAATTTCTTTTTTGGTGTTGCGCTTTGTCGAGTTCCTACATGATCGTCTCTCATCTCAACTTGATATTTACCTCAACACAGAAAGAGGCATCTGTTTTTATCTATGTATATTTTTTTATTGGGGATTTATCTGGAAAGCTTAAATAACTTGAGGCTACTGTAATGTACATCATGCTCCAACCAGAGTACAAATTGCCCAAAACATCACAACAAATTACAATCTTTCAATGTGTCACTATAAAGAACTTCCATGCTGATGACATGTTAATATGAGAGCGTGCGTCTGTCTGCGTGGCTTGAACCATCCTTTGACGAACGCATGTAAATAAGATAGGCACAGCTCCACCTGTAACTGGTCAGTTCATGGCTAGTAATGTTGAAAATCAGCCAAATGTGTTGATCCCAACTTTCTAAAAAGGGGAAAAATTACTTTCAAGAAAGGTTATTTGTCTCTGTGGTCATTCCTACGGTTACATTAAAACAATACTTTACCTTTGCTCTCAAAACTGGATGTAGAGGATCCAAACCCAGTCGTTGTGGAACCAAAGTCACTGGAAGACACCTGAGGTGCCGCTCCGTTTAACTCTGCAAGCTGCAAAGAAAGAAAATTGTTTAAGAAAAAAAAAAAACTTGCTCAACTAATAAAACAACAAAGGTGGTTTTAAATTTGGTCACACTGATGGTTTGTGCATGTTATGTTTGCTTTACCAGTGCTGTGCGAGTGGATGGATTCATTATCTTCAGCTGCTGGACTCTGCTTTTCCACTGACTGAGCAACTGATTGACACCGTTAAGCTAAACACAAAAAACAAGAGTTTATTAGACTCCTATACGTTATGAAACGCATGCTAATACTACTTTGTCTTCTCAGATGTCCACGGACAGATCAACCCTCCTGCCTTTATTACTGATCTGAAAGGCACAGTACGAATACTTAACTTACATAGCTCTGCAGATCTCCTGATGCCCTTGTAGAGTAGTACTCCATCCTGAGCTCTTCTGGTGAGAGATCAGTAAAACCTGCATGCAATAAGAGTGGAAGATGTTTAAATCTAGTCATTTTCAAGAGTAGGTCTGTGATTATAATAAAAAACTCTTTGACCCAGACCAGATAGGCAGGTTTTCAAGCTCGAGTAGCATGAGAAGCCCCACTGCCCTGAACTTTCCCAAGCATCCATGTCCATCTGAATGATCTCCCTGGTTGACAATGACACGTGAGTTAATACCTTATGACAAATACATTTATTCAAAAGCCACACAAAAGAAGAAAAAAGAAAAAAAGACCAAACTCACAGTTTTTTATCATCATCTTCATCACCAGCTATTTTCCCCCCTTCTGTTCCTACTCCTCCTCTTCCTCCTCTGTCAAAGGTGTTGGAAGCATTGAGAGCTGAAAATCTGTTCTGATTAGAGAAATTGAAGTCGGAGCTCTTTATGTTTTCTCTTCTCCCTCCTCCCCCTCCTCCTCCTCCTCCTCTGCTCCAGTCGTTCCCTCCTCCACGACCCCAGTCATTGCTTCCCTGTGAGGAGAAGGATGAAGGCTGGATGTAGCCTCCTTTTTGCTGAGAAGGATTCACCCACACTCTGTTTCCAAAACCTGGAACAAAACAAACAAATGACATTAATCACAACTGTTTTGATCACAGTTTCTTTTGTCTGCTTTGTACATGACACCGTTAACACAGTATCTCTGTTCACTGTGAATGAGAAACCCCTCTTCTGATTACTTCTTTAATTACTCAGATTTCTGTTCGCTTATGTAAACGGAAAGGATCACAAACGAAACAACTAGTCAGTGAGTTGGAAAGACAGCTAACCCTTGCTTAAGAAATCACTTTGATGGCATTTTTAAGCTTTTAAGACACATTTCGAGAGGTTTTTATTGTGTTACCTCCACCGCCTCCTCTGGGCTGCTGCTGACCAGACGGACGGCTGTAGTTGTCGTTGTAGCCTCCTCCACCACCTCCTCTGCTTCCTCCTCTAGGGTGCTCATTCCAACATTTTTCCCCGTACCGACACCGGCCCTGAAGGAAAAAGTTACACACTGTCATTTTAACACGGTGTATGTGGGATTAAACTTTCAATTTCAGTTGGAGCCGAACACCGCTTGGTTGTTGTTTTTTGTTTTTTTTGGACTTTTGACGCTGCGCCGGTCGCATGAGAATGACGTCAAAAAATATCACAGCGACTCCTGGTGGCAGTTTTAGCTCAAGACATCAATTTTCTCCAGTGGAAACGAACGTTTGGATCATTGACTGGATCAGTTTATTGTCCATGCACGCTGGTTGCTCTTTGAAAATGTTAATCTGCAAGGTCAATTTATCTTTATTTTATATGTAAATGAAGCTACATTTCACGTACAATTATAAATTCATTTGTATAACTGCATTTTCAATGAAATGAAAATGAAATGAAAAATACTTTATTTATCCCTTTTGAGGGAAATTATTGTTGTAGCAGAGGGTTTTTT
>JAOXYM010000018.1:10430332-10444038 GCA_028567055.1 Leptatherina wallacei
TTATATCTCTCGGCTGGCCTGGGAGCGCCTTGGGATCCCCCCGGATGAGCTGGCCAATGTGGCCGGGGAGAGGGAAGTCTGGGCGTCCCTGCTCAAGCTGCTGCCCCCGCGACCCGACCCCGAATAAGCGGAAGAGGACGGTACGGTACAGTACAATAAACATCTCTAAGGATATAAGCTGCTTGATTAAAACTGATGTAACACAAAACACAACCCACCCATAACAACACAAAGGCCCAGGATGGCTAAAACTTTACTATAAAGTATGATTACTTAATGGTGGTATTCAGCAAAAGAAGCATGCAAGTTTTTCTTTGGCTTGGCTAATGAAGAGAGAGAAAGAAAAAAATGAAGCATTCCAGCACTGATTTGGATGCTGATTACCATGGCAACAGCCAGAGCTTTGGGGTGCTTGGGTTAACCCTAATCAAATCCCACAAGGATTCACAGTTGTAGGCAACTTAATTCTGTGAGAAAACCCATGCTGCGGGAAGAAGTCTACATAGCGAAAGCAAAACTGAAACCTTTTCCCCATGGAACAGTTGTGCTGACAACCTGTAGTACCTGAAAACCTGAAAATGATTCCATATGACCATTACCTTTTCTATTTCAGTCGATGCTTCTCAGCCATTCAGCCATATGTAATTCTTACCAAATGTAGGTTTAATGAAACGCAAACAATAAGATAATCATGTTCATCACGTTGTTTGAAATAATGGTGTTCTGCCACTTCCTGTATGGACCACAAGCCATCATTTTCATAGTCTTAGGATTTTAAGTGAAAAGAATGATTGGATCACACAAGAAATGATCTTGGAAAATAAACAAACAAAAGGAAAATGTCATACACACATCTCCATTCAAAGTGTGGCTATAGATTAAGTCAAATTGACAATACACCATTGAAGGTTGGCAGAACAGACAGTTGATTCCCTGCTTGTTTCACTGTGTGAAGCATTAATCTCATATTTGAGGTTTTAGGGTTGTAGGTGTCGGAGTTGCTACCATATGACTTTGTGGGATTGAATCTATGGAGTTTATCCCCACTCCCAACATGCTCCACTATCCACTGTTGGACTGTGGAAACAGGTCACATGACAAGTTTCTCTGCACAGTGAATCCAGTTGTTAAGGAATAGAGAAAAAACATCTCTGCCGGTGCTCAACTTTCCACACATTTTCCAGCTGGGCCTTTGCTAACTTTAGCTGTATGCCTCACATTCTCACTGCGTTTTAAGGTAAGGCAAAGCAAGTTTATTTGTATAGCACATTTCATGTACAAGACAATTCAAGGTGCTTTACATAAAAACATTAAGTGGGGCGCAGAAGAAGCATAAAAAAAAGTTTTACAAACAATTAAAGAAAACGATGAACATCAGCAAGCATGACATTTCACTAATATTCACTGGTTAGTCGCAATTAGATACGACCCATTTTCTGCAGAAAATCCTTTGAAATATTTATAATTTATGCCTTTGAAGGAATGTCTGTACTGCTGTATGAACAGAAGCAAGAGAGGACAGTGTTAGTCCACTGGGATGTCACTGTATTACACAGTCCTTAGGTGACTGACAATGTGTCTGGGTTCAGTCTACCCACATAGCGGATTTAAGTGGGGTTAGTATTAGGTTTATCACAAAATATATATCTTTTGGTAAATAAAATTCAGTGTTAAATGTTTTTTTAGGACATTATATGGGATTACATGTGTGTCAGGATGTGTGATTGGGATGACATGACTCAAGAAAAAGAGGGAGCAAACTCACAGAAGTCTGGAAAGAGCAAATCAGCTCTTCTTGTTTTTTCAATAGGTTTTGGTCAAATAATACTCAGCATTGTCCCCCTCTACCTCCAGTCACACAGACCTCACGTCCTCCCTGGACCAACAGCCCACTCCTCTACAATATCATCTCAACTCCTAGTAAAGAATCTTAATACAGTCTAAGCAACATCTCGACATACCAAGACCTCCTCTGCAAACCTTCTAGTAGTCGGGTGAGGAGGCAGCTGGAGAACCAGAACAAGGCTATAGGTCCAGATGGGGATCAGGACAAGTCCCAGAAACCTGAAGAGCTACACAGAACACATCTTCAACATTATCCTGAGTCAGGAGAAAGTTTCAGTGTTGTGATGGCTAAACAAAAAGATGATTGTAGAATTTTACGAGAGCCAGGACAAACCCAAAACACCATTTCCATCCCGGGAGAGAATACGGAGGTGATTGAGAGCCACAGATAATTGAGTTCACCTCAAGAGAATATTGAACTTGAAATGAACCACTGAGGTTGTCTAAAAGAAGGGACAGGGCAAATTCTACTTCCTTAGGAATCTTTGGTACTGGAACCCTGCAAGAAAAAATAAAGGATATTTGGGACACATATCATCTTTGTGATTTCTTTAATGTAGATGCTTTCTGATTTGGTTTCACAAATTAAGTTAAAAGTCAGAAACATGACTTGTAATAATGTTACGAGGCAACACCTGCATATGTAAACAATTTGTTTATAATCAGAACATTTCTTGATTTAAAAAAAAATGTGTTTACAGCATTAAAAAAGTTTCTGTGGTGGCTTGAAGTCTCATTAACTATCATTGTCAAACTATCAAGTCAATCTATTGTGTTTTTGTTCATTTCTTTGCTGTGATTGATGTTTTTTGCACACTGAATCTGATGATCAGTCTGAAACTTGGCATCCATGTTAAAACACATACCAATTCTGCTGATGTTGTAGTATCTATGATTATTAATGAGGGAGAACTTCCTCATGATTATGATCTATAAAAAGGTATTGGACAGTACAAATTATTTCGAAGTGTTGAAAAAAAGGGAGTTTTGACACCATAATTCTTCCACCCACTGTACAGTTTATTATATTATTTCAACAGGGAGTATTTCTGTGTCTTTACTCTGTGAAAAACTTTTCCCACAGTCCCATTACAGTCATAACTTATTAAAACAAGGCAGCATTGAAAAAGGCTTTTAAAATCATCTTTTAAAATTAGAACATCTGATAAACCAGAAATGTCTAATACGTGAGCAGATTAAGACTTTTCGCACTAGTTTCTGATCCCTCTCTTTCCAGTGAAGTATGATACAGACATCATTAAGTGTCGGAATAAACGCGTCTTTGCATAATTGCTGCAGTTCATTGAGTGCAGCACTATAATACAAGGCACTTTGTGAATGCAGAGATACAACAAAACACATTGATATGCATCTTTAGTTTACACTGACTTAGTGTAAATTACAGTTATGAGCATTAAAATTTCTGCAGAACCATGACAAACATTAGTTTAAAAAAACAAAAAAACAACAACAACAGGAAGAGTTCTTCAGGTTCAGCTCACTCCAGTCTAGAAAGAGGAAGCAAGAGGTCTGTGATGATTTGGGTTACCATGACACAGAGCAATTCATGTTAACCAGGTCACGGCTCTTGGATGCTGGTCTCAGTTCAGTTTTATGCTTCCTTCTTCATAAGTCAAAGTGGATTTGATTTGATTAAATCCAGAGGTCACCACAGCACAGGGAAGTCTATTTTGCTGAAGCCAGGATCCCTGCGTAGCTCCCAGTATGTGTTGTTGCTCACCCACGTGTCATCCTTTGACTTCCTGTCCACATAAAACAAATAGCTTTGATACATTTTCAATGGTTTATAAATCATATTAATTTCAAACTGATATCTGTTTTGGTGCGATGAACCCATTTAAACAACCCATAAATCTAACACAACACAGGCGCTGTTGCAGAGGTGACCTCCGACCATGCCACAGAACAGCTATATAGCGAAAACAAATGGGACCACCATGTCTGATTGCATACAAAGAAGCAAAGAGCAGCATACTTGAAAAAGCGAGGCTGATGGGTCATGTTGTTGTCCTGCAACACTTTCCTCCTCTCCCTCTGGAGTTGCTCTATCCTCTGTTTCTGCTCCTCAGCTCCATCTACGTTCCCCTCCTCCAGCAGCCTGGAAGAAGTATGCAGAGTAAGTGACGAGAGCGAACAGCATGAATTCTGCCTTACTGAAGTGTAAGCACCATTCGTTCAATCTCTTTCTAAATGGGAAAACTCTGTAGCCGTCGTCCATGCCTGTCAGGCTGTTTACGTACATACACTGGAGGTTACACAGGAAAGTTCATAATTACAATACACATACATTGTACAGTTTCTGTAGACTGAACAATACTATTTTTGTCTTTTCATAATTCTGTTGCCATGGTAATGCCCATATTTCTAACATCACACCACATGGGTAAAACCAGTCTTGGCCCACAAAATCATGTTTATAAAAAATGTTTCAGACCAAATGGTTTGATTTGGCAGCTTTGTATCCATTCAGCCTGACTGTACATTTTAATAAACAGTTGAAAAAAAGAAAAGGGAAAAAAAAGGACAATAATGGCATCCCGAATGAGCAAAGAAAACATGAATGAGAGCTTATGGGTAAATACCTCTGGTCCGGCCTGAAGCGCGTGTCTGTCGGGGTCAGCAGTGGTCTTAAGGTGGAGTCCAGCTCATTTAATTCTACTGCAAACTGGGTGAAGCCATAGTACTGCTCTTGTTCCTTTGGCATGGGATCTACAGACATGAGCAGGTAAAAATAAAATGTCAGTCAGCTTTTAGATTTTGTTTCCCTGATGGAAAAAGAAAGAGCAAGAAAATGTTATAACCATTTGATGGTATTATTCACTCACTTGCTCGCCAGATACATGTGGCAGACGGTGGGTCTCCTTGAAACACCGATTCATGCCATTTTCCAAAAATGGAGTGCACTACTTTTCCATTTGAATCTGTAACTACACCCTCTATTTCATTCACCGTAGAGCTCCATGATCTTGCCTGAAGAGAAAGTAGGAAAACAAATGTTTGTAAAGAACAGAAGAAGTAAATAGTAAAAAAAACAATTATTTCCTATGCAGTCAGGATTAAAATCATTCAATATCCACTGCATGTGCACTGAGGGACTGTAAGCTATGAAACATAAATTGATTGATTGGTCTTTCTTGAAAGATGCTTTCCTTTTTTTTTTTTTACTTATTTATTTAATTTCTTCTTTTGTTCCCTAGATGGTGCTGTTTGCCTTGACAGGACAGAATACGGGAGCATGTTTTAAAAGACAAATACATTAGCAATCTTTTAACAGCTGTGGGAAAAAAACGTGCTGCTCAAAGTATTGGGAAACTTACAAGCTAAATTCCAAACACACTAACTACAAGACCTTGAAATAGGTTCACATGAATGTTTGCAAACAGGACAAGAACTAAGAGATGGTACTACAATGTTTGTATCTACAGTGCGGGACTCCTTTAAAACATCACTGGAGAATTTCAAGTTGAAGTTGTGTTTTTGTTTCCTCCAAATAATCAGTAGTTCACAGCTAAAACAGAGGGATTCAGTACAAAAACAGAGGTTCCATGTCTGTGTATTCTCACCTTGACAAATGTTACTTTACACTGACAGACGTCACTGTTTATATTTTTTATGGCCATCTCTCCATAGTGCTCAATCCAGCGTTGTCCACTGAGGATGTTATGGATGCAGGAAGTCACTTTGTTCCATTCATAGTGGTCCCCGAAGCTGGAGAAAAATCACAAACACACACACACACAATTACATTCACTTATTGTATCAATAAGTACATGCTGTTTAATTCCTTTGAATTGCACATATGGCCTAAATTGTGAATGATGTAGACACTCATGTTGAATATACACTCACAAACACACCCACACAGAATAAGTAAAGGACCTACGCAGGTAGTGTCACATGTGTGGTTCCTATGGGAACTATTTCCATGGATTTCCCCCAGAATTTATTTTTCCATCGCACATCTAAAAAAGAAGAGAAGACAAATCAACAGGCGAGCACATGTAAAAATAGAAACTTCATTATCTTAATTTATGTCTTTAGGTTGGTCAATTTAATCCCTTAAACCAACAATAACTTCTTTTTCTGCTGCTTCTTTATTTTATGGGCACAAAGGGAAACAAACAAGGCAAAGGGCTCCAGTTCGTTTTTGCAGCTGTTGACTGTTCAATTACTTCTAAAGTCTAATTAAATGTAAATCAGACCATATTTTTCAGGATAATTTTTTTATATGAACATTAAGAAGATTATAGGTTTAAGTGAGGTTATAGCTTCTGCTGAACCAGTTTTCACCTTAAAAACCCACAGCATGTTGAAGCATTTGGAAACAAAGGTGTGGCAGCACTGATGCATTTGCCAAGAAAACCAATGAAGAGGTAAAGGATGGCGGGGGTTGTTCCAAACATGTTCTCACCTTGCCAGAAGCTGAAGTTTTTCGAATCTGAATGACATGCTGACACAGGTGGGTGATGACTGACCTGTAAATTGGAGAGAACAGATGATACGGGCTTTTATCTAAAGCTTTTCTGTATAATCAATAATCTGTTGAAACAACCCGTCTGAAAAGTAACACCTGCAACTTCTTACCAGCTATGGCAAATTAGTCTGATTAATGTAAACAAAGCAAGACCACAACATGACAGGATTTTACTGCTGGTTTGCCCGTCTACATTTTTGATATATATGTAAATTGTCCACAACGTAAGGAGGATGCTAGTTCAAACATAAGACAATTTGTGTTTAAGAAACAAATAAAAAAAAAACCACAAAATGTATTACCTCTCCCATAAATACATAAACATAACAAGCAAGGAATTCTTACTTAAAAAATAGATGGATTTTGTTGCAAAAAAACCCAAATAGATATGTGATCAACTGACTAAGAAGTCATGTGAAGGGTATGTTCGTACAAATTTAGAGAGGTGTGTGTGAACTGTGTGATTTTTACCTGTTCAGCTATGAATCGGAAGCCCTTATCAGGTCTGTCACACTCGTAAGTCTCTCCCAGGACGGGGTTAAAGGGTTTGCTTCCTGCTCGGTAGTAGCTAGATGCATAGGCAGTTATTGCAAATGTAGCAACATAAACCTGTCCAAAAAAAGATGAAAAGCAAGGGGGAATGTCTATTGGTTCACGACACTAATTGAATTTTTCCACTGGACATGTATGTGTAATGGACACTGGACATAGTAATGATATGTGTGCATGCAGCATGGTAGGCACATCTATGCCTCAGATTGTGTTGGTATTTCTCTACACAATGCGTTTCCAGTTAAACTGATTTATATATGGAGGTAAAATCTCTCTCTATATATATCCTCATATGTGACATGATTTGAGATGTAAATAAATGTAAATTCATGTTTCTAAGTCTTTTTTCTTTAACTATACATCCACCCCTGGATGGAAAAAGACTGAAAACATCATCTTTAAAAAATGAAACATTGAAACATCCATCAGTGGCAGAGCACAGGAACATCATGTTAATAGCTGATGATGAGAATTGAGTTCTAAATACAAGCTTCCCTTTATAGATTGATGTGTTTGTGTTTCAGTTAAGTGAAAACATCCATCTTCATTGTGCAGGTTTGTATATATAATTGAGTTCTTTCTATTCACCATGCGCTGGTAAGGGTCTTCAGTCTGGTTTGCAGTGTCCAAGAGGTCGCTGTACTCTAGCTCCTCACACAATCTCTGCAGGGTGTTGAGCGGCTCATTGAGCTGCACGGGCATGGCCACCTTGGACAGGTCCTTGCCAATGTTGTTTCTCAGGATGTTCCATAAGCTGATGCTGCTGGAGGGACAGGAGGACGGCAGGACAGAGCGTCGACGAGCCACAGTCACCGCACTGCTGACTGCAGAACAAACATGTGGTGAGATGAAGAAAATGAATTAGATATTTGAGTTTGATAAAGTGCGTGTGACAGTTAAAATGGGGAAGGGATTGTTTTGGTCAAATGAAAAGGCTGTAACTTATTAAGACTAAACAAACCAATGCTTTAGATTTATTCAGTGAAAATATAAAACTAACATCATCTGTGGCAGTGAATTAATGTTGACTTCACAGATTCTTTCTCACATTCTGTAAGATGAAACATGGCATATGTAAACATATCTGGAAGTCGGCAATGTTTGTATTTGACACATGCACTGAGCAAGTGAGTAATTTCACTGATTCCAGACATTCATAATTTATTTGAAGCTGACGCTTTCTGTAAAATGCACACAGAAGGCTTAGTCACAAAAACTGAGACAGACAATCCCTGCCTCACAAACAGAATACCAAAAGGTTTCTTTACTCCGTCTTGTTTTTCCATCCGCTGAAGGGCTTAGTATGGCAGTACACACACACACACACACACACACACAACTTGTAACTGTATCATGTACCGGAGTTGTGTCTCTCGCTGGCTCCGTCGTAGGTGTCCATGGAGACACTGTCACTGACATCACTGATATACGAGTCATCGTCGGACACCTGCAGACAGAAAATCAGTGGAGACAGGAAGATAAGCCTTCAGCATATCAAATTAAATGTCAAAAACACACATATCTGTAAAGTCCCTGCACTGCTACCTGACAAAAAATTGTATACAAGTAAATGTGATTGAACTTATATTAAACCCAAATAAATTAAATAAAACTCCTGATTTGACCTTCAATCAATTATTTAGAAAATGTTTGAACTAAGAATGGGAAATTGTTAGTTGTCAAAGGAATACTTTTGAAATATTAGCACAGCTGTTACCCATTTGATCCTAGATTATAAATTTTCTCTTTATACTCAAGTACCTACAGTCTCAGTTCATTTTACATGCAAGAGATCTACATCCAACCCTGCTATATACAGACCAATGAACAGATTACTTGCTGCTGCTTCTACATATGGTACTTTTTCAGTCATGACATGGTTTGGGAAATTATTTTGATAATTCATTTATGGATTCTTGCATTAAGGTTTGAACATGGAGAAGAAAGATAACAAGGTAAGTATTGATTGACCTCGTTCTCAGATGAAGAAGAGGAGATAAGGTACTCCTGAGCATCGAAGAACTCCGATATGGACTCTGGAATTGATGTTTTGCTCTCATTGGAGACCTGGTGGACCAGTGAATGAGCGGCACCTGCACATTCCTGATTGAAGACATCAGTTAATAGAAATCAGAGTGATGATAGATGGTGATACGATCAGTCTTGAGTTCTGATTCAGAGCCTTACTTACCGAGGAATAGCCAGCCTTCAGGCCTATGACCTGAGCTGGTTGGGGGGCTTGCAGGTCAATGGTGTGCCTCAGTTTATCTCTCTCTGCTACCAGTGAGCTGTATGCTGATTTCAGTGTAACATGGACTAGAGAGAACAGAATGCCACATACAGTAAAGAAGCATGGAAACATGGAGGAACAGAGTTGTCATGGAAACTATGTTGGCATAAGCATTTTTCTCCACACAGTTAATGCATGCCCTGAGCAAAGCAGCAGACATTCAGATACAAACTCACTGTTGTTGGCCAGTCGGCAGAAGTCCTCTTGTAGACGTGACACGTTTGTAGGCGAGTCTGGAGATTCAGGGCAGGCCTCCTGGGGAGCTGACTCTGTGGTGGAAAGATTGGGATTGGAGGCATGAAGGCGAGGGGACTGGGAGGAGATGCAGCTTGGAACCTGGTAGGCAAATGCAGAGGGAGGTGAGCAACTATTTTCCCATAATCTCAACTTTAAATCACCAGAAGCATGTAGAAAAGGAGAACAGAATAGATGATAGACATGTACTTGTAGTGTGGCTTTGGTTTCTTTGCCATTGTTTTTGGATCGCCATCTCCGTGGTCTCTTCTCCTTTTTTGGAATGTCATAAGTAGATGTCTGTGAAAACACAAGGCTTTTCTTAATTCTTACAATCCCTCTATGTTCACACAATGATGCATTATTTTACTCCCATGCTTACTTGTAGTGCACTGATGGCCGGAGCAGAGTATGTGCGGTGCATGACCTCCATGCTCTTTAGCAGCAAGTTGAGCTCCAGCAGATAAGATTCACATTCTTCCAGCTCTGAATGAAAACAGACTATTATTAGATCAATGTGCAGCTGCATGCAGGCACGATGATGAGGGATGAACAGAACCCTAAATACTGCGTTGACACACTGCAGCATAAGCAGCCGACAAGGTGCAGCGACAAGCAAAACGGTTGACAATTTGTGAGGTAAGACAGCTGCAGGAAGTGAATGGAACTACAAAGAGCGACCCACCTTTGCAGCACTTGTTCATGTCCTCAGAGGAGTGGAGCCACGAGCTAACCTTAGCCTGATGGACTGATGCCTGCTTGGTGAGAGTGGCCCTCTGTTTGAGTTAGAAAGAAAGGATGATGCACATAATCTCTTGGGCAACACATTATTTTCCCCACAAAAAGCATCATGAGTACTTACTTTTCTAAGAGAATCATTAAGGGAGGGAGAGGACGAGGCATGAGGGTGGAAGAAGAGCTTCTCGTGGGGATATGTAGCAATTTCGTTTTGCCGGAAAACGCGGTGATGACGCAGCTTTGATACCCACTCTTCAAACAGCTCTGGAGACTTCACCTGGATGCCAAAACATTCAAATAGGAGCACTAAATTGAAGAGGGTCTTTGTATGAAACAGGTAAAGGAAATGAAAGGAAATGCTTGTGTTTGCATGGATCAGGGAACAGATAAATTCCACCAAACTCAAGACTCAAGGAGTTACCTTTAGGTGATAAATGTTGTCTTCTGTGTCCAAGTCAATACACATGGCTTTCTTCTTGATTGACATGACGGAAAGGCCGACATCTATGCAGCCATGAAGCTTCCCCTTCTGCAACTGTGCAAGAATCATTTTCATGCAGTTAGCTTTCAGTTTATGTAGAGTCATGGAAAATACTATCAGACCAACCTTATTTAATCCTTTTCTTGTGCATTTTAAATGCCTGGTACAACTAAAGGCACATTTGTTTGGACAAACATAATGATACCAACAAAAATAGCTCATAAGAGTTTAAGTTAAGAGCTGATATCCAACCATTTACAATGGTTTTCTTGATAATAACCTAGTTTTTATATCAATAGCTATAGCAATGTACTGCCTAAAGCAGTGCTTTTATACATTCAGTGTTTTCTTTTCAGTCTGTTTTAGTCACACAGGAATTAGTACCATATAAAATGAACAAGAAATTGAAGATCACAAGGGGTCTAATGATTTTTATATCTATATATGTGTAGAGGAATAACAGACAGATGGCGCTTGTGAGTTGACACCTACATCAGTTCCACGCTTCGCATACTTCAAGATGCCTCTATCCAACACAAAGTATCTCTAAGTGGGAAGAAAACAAAAATCAATCAACAATCATTCAAAGTTCTTGCTTATATAATGTATTCAAATGCAACAAAAACCTGCAAGCAGACTTTGTACATCTACCGCTACTTTTCCCTTGAACTTGCCATTCAAATCTTACAACAGCCGTAGTAAAATAGGAGAACAGCAGTGGACATAATGGTCACATACAGGCATAACCACAGTTTACATGCACATTTTACTTTTATAATGACAAGTGTGGGCTGACATGGCATTCTGACACCTTTGGCTTCTATCTGTTGAAATGTTGACTATTAAAGTGGCAGCTCCGTTATGTTGCGGTTATGTTTCATCCCCCCCCCAACCAGGGGGGGGGGGGATGAAAAGGAGGAAACTTAGAAATGGCTTGAGGTTAAAAGTATCAGACACTTCAAATAATGCTACTTTTGAAGTACACAACCACAGTATTTTGAAAGCTTATCAAATAAAATGATTTAATAATCCAACATAGACAATATGTCCTATATCCCTTTGTATTAAATCAATTAAGTAAAGCAGCTGATGTCTCCCTACTGCTGCCGTCTGGAGCTTTACGATGGCCGCTAAGGTGCTTACCTTATGCCACCCCTTCATGGGCCACTTCCTTCTCTTGAGCAGGAAGCCCTCCTGTCCGTCAGGCTCCTGCATGTTGGCAGGAACCCCCCTGAGCCCTTCCACAATCTCCCAGCTATCCTGAGGGGAGACAAAGAGGCAACATAGCATGAGAAAGACAAGGCAAGTGAAATATTCTCTCACTGTTAAACAACAGAGGTATGCAGACAAATACAGATGCCAACAAAAAACAAAATTTTAAGTAAACTTTCAGAGAGTTGCCATTAGAGGAACACATAAAATGTTTGCTACGCTTAATAATAGTTTCTCTCAGAGACCAATTTCCAAATGTTTAATAATTAAAGAGAAAAAAACAAGACACAATTGCACTTTAATAAAGCTCCAGCTGCTGCACAGCTTCAAAGAATACAATGCAGCATCTATATCAAACAAATAATTAACCAAGAAGAAAGCACATTTTGAAAATAACAGCAGTGGATACAAGCACCGCCCATACAGACCTGGTTGCTGTCATGTTTAGAGGAGCCGCTGCTGTCACTGTGAGTGGGCGATGGTGATGTCATCTTACTGCGACTTTACTGCTCTCTGCCAAACGTTGTCTGGTTTCTGTGGAAACTGCAGCAGGTGAGATCACAGCAGAGGTGCCAGGAGCATCACTCTGACCTTTGAAGGCCACGCCAACAGTCAGCACTGCCGAGAAAGGTTGCAGCAAAGTGATGTAGGAGCAGCACAAAGGTTATGCTTATTTCAAAGAGAACAGTAGTTGCACAAAGCGCCTGCAAACAGGACAAAGCAGAGGAATCGTTTACTCATTGTGTGTATGAGTAATTGTAAAATCCCCAGAGTCTAAAGTAGCTGAGTTTTAAGGAAGCTAGACAAAAATATCGAGACTACAATCATAATCATAAGCCCTCTCATACAAACAATGTTTAGATCTGCATTTAGATGTGCAGCTTTTTGTGGATTGTTTTGATTAATGTGAACTAAATACATGCATAAGCTCAAACAAATGCTTCAAAGTCAATGTTTTTGGCCATAGCGGAACCGTACAAGAGCAGCGATCAAAGACCCACTGCCTTTGATCGTTGCTCTTGTATGATGATGGAAGCATGTTAGCATGAGGAATATAGCAAAAGTAATCCATTTGGAATAAGCAAATCATCAAAGCTAATGAAACCTACCAATAAAACCTTATAACTGCACAGGCTGTACCTCCAGCACTGGTAAGGTCAAACTGCCATCTTTCATTGCTAACACCACATGAGCTTAAAGGATTAAGGGTTCATGAAAAAGTCCAGGCAGGTAGAGGTGTTTTGTAATAACATGTTCCTTATCTTCCAGTCATATATTTGTATATACTTTTTCTAACACTAGCCTCTACTGATTACAGGAACAGTTTGCATTCATTCCACTTTTTTCAACCAAGTTTCTCTGCCTCCTCAACTTTCTTATATATCAACATTTTACTTTGTATGAGAATTTTTAATCTTGCATTTAATTTGATAAATCGAACACATATCGATTTCAAATATTATTAAAACCACAGGACTGAGCTTGTTATTGTTCTTTTTTGTTGTTCTTTATTCTACAATGGACTTTGAAACCTTGATGTAAGAGTCCTGAATGACATCATTATGATCACATGATCAAATTTTCCATATGACCATACAATCCAACATGTCAGTGTTTCCAATCTATAGTATTAAAAACTTGTATTTTATTTTGGGCAAGATTAGATCAACTTTATTGTCTGCCCCAAGTAAGTGTCAGAAATTTCTCTGTGACATAGCTGCCGTAAATATAATACAATACAATACATTCAAACTCACAAGGTAAAAATTTTATTTTTTTTTTTTTTAAAGGAGTCATCACCCGGAAATTGCACTTTTTCAAGTTAAAACATGTGTATCGGTGTTGAGGCGGTATATTAA
>JAOXYM010000018.1:10444228-10460238 GCA_028567055.1 Leptatherina wallacei
ATGTTAAGAATTGATTGAAAGTAAGTTTAAGGGAGAATGGATAACCAAATATACCAGGTGATGACTCCTTTAAACAACATGGTTAAAATGATAATAATAGATAAAATTATGTGCAGTGGTGGCTGTTGAATGAATGGATGGAGGATTTTTTTTTAAAGATATTCTTACAGGCCAGGGGAAATTTATAGTGTCTGCCTGATGGGAGCAGCTGGAAGTGATGGAGGGGGTGAGATAGGGCCTCTGTGATCTGGGTAGCTTTCCTGATCACAGGGCAGTGAAAAAGTTCAGATAGTCGTGTTTGGGGTGGCCCAATAATTTTACCTGTCCTGAGTGATCACATGGGACAGTTTGATTTTGCATTTGATGGAGAGGAAGCCATACTGGGATGAAATATTGAAGGTAAAGAATGGATTAATTTTGTTTAGTAACTTTGAGTTCTGTCTGAAGCCTGAATAAAGGAAAGTTTGTGCTTTTTTAATGTTCTGAATCCAGCCAATCGATACACAATTCTCCACAATAGCAAAGATTGTTCTAACTTATCAAACAAAAACAACAACAAAACTTGAACTTCTTGTCTAAAAAACTTCTGTCAGCGTCACCCTTCTCTGGAATGGTTCTACAGACTTGTTACAACCTTAGTTTGGAAGATTCTCCCATTCTTCTTCATTTATGTTCAATTTACATCCCATCCTGAGATCTTGACCACTTTGGATGAGATTTTTACTGTATATCTGTCCATCTCTGTCTTGAACAGTCTCCTTGGTACAGAAGAACAACCTCACAGTATGTTGCTGCCTCCAGCACCATATTTGTCATTAGGCAAACTATTAATGAGATAAGCATTGACACACAATGCTCCTAATTGTAGCCAAATAGGTCCAATTTATCTTTAATCAAATCAGACCATATTTCTTGTTATGATCTGAGAGTCATCCAAGTGCCTTTTGGCCAACTCAGCAGGCTGCAAGCTGCTGTTTAATGAAGCGTAACTTCTGTCTTGCCTTTCCACCACATGACTGGTGGAGTGTTGTACTGACGGTTGTCCATCTGTAAGGTTCTCCCATCCCAACAAAGGTACTTCAGATATCATTCAGAGTGACCACTAGCTTGTATACTTCCTCGGTCAATGCTTTTACTCGATCCTTTTTCACATACAGAAAATTTTCTCAACCTGTGTTTGATTTTCATTCCGACATTCAACACCCTTTGTGAGACCGTATACTGGCTACCGAATTAGACTCAGTGAATTAGTGGTAGTATTTCAAGGGCAACAGACAGAAGTAGGATGCACAAGAGCATACATGCAAAAAAAAAACAAAAGTTCTGAATATTTATGTAAATGTGATATTTTGATCTTTGGAGCTCATTGAAGGCTCTGCTAAATAATTTCAAAGATGTACTGTGCATGTTTATGATTGTGGGCTATGTAAAGAGCAGGATTCAGGAAACGTGGGACACATGCTATGATATGATACTAATTTTTCTCCTTCATAGAAAAGAGACATGCCCCAACCTGATGTAATGGCTCTATGTGTGTGATTTTATCGTCGACTGACACTGTCTAAGGTATTTGTTTCCATGGAAATGTACCACTCATGTGAGAAGAACATATTCCTGCCTGGTGGGAATGTTTGTGGACTTTGAGTGTGCTTGCATGCATGCAAATTTGTATAAACTTCAAGACTTTTAATGCATGCTGCTAGCTACATTCTCTGTAAGCACCTCTGGTGGTTTAGATGAGTGTGTGAGTGCTAGTGTGTGCATATTCTGAAGTTCCCCAAGGCCTCTCTTACAGTCTGCATCATGCTCAGGACATGAGTCATCAACAGGAAAGAATGTGCTCCACACTTCGATACCTCCGAAAACACCACAACAGCAGGCTAGCTACAGTCAACAGTCAGCTAAAAGCGGACTGGAGCACAAGGACAGCCCACTTACTTTACAGCTCCGGAGCACGGGTTAAAAGAACAGACAACATGTTTGAGTAGGTTTCAAATGATAGACCTGGGAAGCTTGATCTAGCTCAAGCTGTTCTGTTAGCACCTTTCAGGCTGCGACTTGCCTGATTTCTTACAACTGCAACTAAATGTTTTCAACCTGTGCACAAAATAAATTAGGATGGAAACATAAGCTCCTTTCCTCAATCTTTCCCCGACTTTGATACAAGTCACCAAAGTTTGCAAATACACACTTCCTCTGAGCAAAACCTCAAAATCGTTTATGTGCATCAGTGCAGAGATTTTAAAGACTTTGAAGACTCACTTCCTCTCCTTGCTAGCTTAAAAGCCTGAGTTAAAACCCATACTATAAGGACTACACACACCTATCTGCCATAGATAAGCTGGGACGCGAGTCCCTGAACATCCTATTGTGTGTCCTAGTTACAGTACTTCCACTGATTACTGACGGGACTGTACACTGCCAAGCTTTCTGCAGAGTAAGACAAGAAGAGCTTGTGCTTTTTGCCTTTAGCATTACATAAGATGAGTCAATCATTAATGGCACAGCATCGTGTAAATGATCTGTTAACACTGATTATTTTTGCAAAGGGCCAAATGTCACAGACACAAGGGCCAAATGAGGAGCTGAAGGACTAATTATAGCATCTGGTTTGATTGGTTTTCTTAAACGTAAAATTAGTGATATCATCTAAAACACATGTGTCAAAGCCTGGTCCTCGAGGACCCGCTGTCCTGCAGGATTTCAATGTTTCCTTTTTCAACACACCTGACTCAAATTAAAAGGATACAACAGCCTATGAAGCTCTGCACAATTACTCATTAATTTGAGACAGGTGTGTTGGAGCAGAGATGCATAGAAAACCTGCAGGATTCCGGCCCTCGATGACCGGAGTTTGACACCCCTGACTAACAGGAGGTAGGAAGGCACAGAACCAATGAACAGTTTTGTGTGTATCTAGTAGACCACAGCATAACATTTAGCAGCATGAGTGCTGTGTAGTTCAACAACTAACCCATCTGAAGTACATCTCGAGCATGAGTACAACTTGATATGTAATTTGTCTTTATAATAGTTTCCCTTATTATAGAGTCTCTGCAATGTGTGCACATTTCCCCCTAAACTTCTCTTTGATTTGGGACTTCAAAGTGTAAGTGTAGTAGAGAAGTACACAGGTTTCAGAGACAAAATGGAAATCTCTTTAAATAACCTGCTGGTGTCATTGCCAATGATTTCTAAATAGCAATTCAGTGATCACAGGAAACCCATATTCTCTTGTGCAAAGTGTATAAATTAAACTACGAAACTATCATTTCATCATCCACATCATTTTTCTCAGTAAAGCCTGACTACAGGTACCACATACTTCATATTATCCAAGAACCCTGTGATCTTCACAGAGCAAATCTGAGCCTTATTGTTCATTAGACTGAGACTGATGCCTGAGGGATGGTCAGGCTGGAGTTCCAGTCCTGGCATGAAAAAACACACCGGCGTTGACATAGCAGCCACTCCATAAACTCTGTCATACATTCTTGCCACAGCAGGACTGCCATTAGCCCAACAGTCCACATAGTTGTAGCATCCTCCCCATTACTGGCTCACTGGGATTGCAAAAAGGTCCTAACAGATTACCGGATTACTGGTTTAAAGCTGTGGATGATCCACTGATTATCAGAAAGCAGTATAAGACTACTTTGAATCGACTCACATCTGGCAACATTTATTTATACTTCAAAACAAAAATGCTGTAGCAAAAATAGAGTAGCAGATTAGTGATAGCATATGGTTGATGGCAGCAGCACTTATTTTATCTGACCTCTGACTTTGAGTCTGAGTGTAAAGCTGATAGGACTGACTTGTTTGAAGCTATTTTAGAGCCATTTTCTAACCTGAAAGGAAGACAGCATTTGTGCTCGCTCTAAGCAGCCAGTGAAAACCTGATGTGACTATCAGCAAGTGATCAAAGACACACAAACAGCCCCAATATGCCACGTAGCACTCAGTTATTTTTGTTCACACTCAAAGACAGACGGAAAGAGAAAGAGACTGAGAAACAGCGTGGCCTCTGATTCTTGACCGATGTATTTTTTGAAAAAACCTGCATCACAAAAGACATCACTCTGCCTCATTACTGCAGAGACAAGGGACACTTTGTGTTACTGCTCAATCACAGGTTGCTATGGATACAAAAACATAGCAACATTATATTCACTTTGATTGTTGTTTATGAATAATTTGGAGGCAGTAAAGATGGGATTATTTATTGAATTTATACATGATTTCACAGTAGTTTCTGCACTGACCAGCTGGCTTGAGAGGAAGTAGGGCACAACATCCCATAACCTCATGCAAACACAAGCGGGCTATTCTCAGAGAGACCACTTGGCATATTAGTCAAGCAGGAGTGCTCTGTATTTCCCAGCTTTTCAGTGGGAGTTGTGTAAAAGGAGAAAGCGACACAGAGATAACTCAGTGAGTCATGTCGACCACACTGGATGTTTACGGCCAAAAATGCAGCAGCAGGAAAAAACAGTTTTAGTTGGGCAGCGATCAGCTGATTGACAGACTTAAAACAGACCTCTGTGACAGTGGCTTTAGCCTGAGATAATGAGAGTGCTGGGAGAGCAGCTTGGAACAGTACCACATGGAGAAAGGAATGTATTGCTTGCTCAAAAGCACTTTAACAGGGCAGATGCGGGCTAAAAAATTTGTCTGACCCATCTTTTTTTTTTAAAACCATAAATGCTATGTAACTGGTTTCAAAGTGCAAAACACAATAGAGCATTGGGACTACTCGTCGGAAGTGGAGATTCTGAAGTGATTTTAGTGGGGGAATCAAATATGTTCATGCTCTAGCTGACTCATCATAACAGCTCTGTATTTATATAATATTCCTCTACCCAACCAGCCACTCAGTGCCAAGTCAGTGATCTAATGTGCCATAATATTTTTTTGTATTGTTGTTTTTGCTTTAAATTGTTCTCAGATCTGTTTTTGCACTTGTTGTGCAGAGTTTGGGTCAAAATAACTACAAATCCCTCAATTATTGGACTCAAATGGGCTTTTTGTGCTGATCAGGAAAAGCACATTACCTAGAAATCAGATCTTTTTCTCCAGTAAATGCACCCTTTGGACAGTAAGAATGATGGGGTTCCTCCTGGCAAACCATTAATGGTTAAGTGATTGAATTGTCCTGCACTCTGATGCCCTTTTATAATTCACTGTGATCTATGTTTTCTTCTTTTTTGTTTCTCATAAAGTTGATTGTTCAGGTAAAGTAGAAATTACAAAATAACACACACACACACACAGCCAAGAAAATTGCCTTCATTGCATTTCTGGATCAGTCTTTCAGTCAACAACTTAAAATGGCATGAAACCTGTTTTTGGTTCAGTCATTCACTTCTGTTCCCAAAATATTTCCATCAGACGAATGGCTTTTCTGGCAGTATATCTTTTATTCTTTACTCATTCCTATGTCTGTCGAACCTGCATGTTAATCACTAGTGACACAAAATATTTATAGGAAAAAATGATAAGTCTCTAAAAAATAATCTGTGCATCCAAGGATTTAGAATGGTTCAAGTTTTCTTTTGAAAACAGCAAAAAAAAGTTAAAACATGACTGAATTGTCCTACCTTGATATTGTATGTCTACATATTTAACTATAACACATGCAACCATTATTATGTAAACAATATGCAGCCCTGTAACTCGAATGAATGATTATTTTCATACCATAACCTGACAGTTACTTCTTCAATAAACAGATTGATTATTGTATTTCTAAAATATAATAAAAATCCAGATTCTCAAAAATAATTTTTAAGTGTTGCATTCTGCAACAGTAGTTGAAATTCTTAGTGTAAAATGACCAAAACAAATAGGCTTCAGAACAGGAAGCCCTGAAATTGAGATAATCAATGCTTTTCCATCTTCCGTCTTTCAGTTTGATTAGAAAAAATAAGTAAGCTCTAATAGAATTAGCCAGCCACTGTGAGTAGAAGATTTCCCCTCTATTATTGTCTGTAATGTGGAAATTGTTGTTACAGTCTAACTTCCACTGCGATGAAGCAGCCTTACTCATTGACTTTAAAGATGTTAACAAAAAAACAACAGGGCAGCAGTTTTGTTAACACATAGTTTGAGTGCTGGGTTGGCAGTGTGCACCAACAGGCTCTCAGTGAAATTCACAGTGATAGTGATGCCATCACCGCTCATGCATAAAATGATCTTGTCTGGACCAGGAGGCAGTGTAGCCCAATATCGATTTACACTACAAATGGCAACAAAGTCAATCAAGCACCACAAAAGCAACAGGGAAGGGATTATTTTACAACTATTGTGAGCTGATTAATTTTCTGATTAACTGACTTAAAATTCAATCAGCTAATCATTTTCTTTGTAAAACAAACTGTACTCAACCTGTAGAGAACAGATGAAGAGGATTGTTACTGCAGCTAAACAGGTAAGTCTGTTAAATCAGATATAAAATCCCATCTCTTGTACAATCTCAGGTTTTACATAAACAAACTGATAATACCGAAGATGATGTCAGTAACAATAGCTAATGTGGATTGGTTGAATCAAATATTCATTAATGGGGCCAAACTCCACAGGGAGTAACCACAGGTGGCCCCGTTCAGACAGTTCCTGCTGCCAACAGCCAGCACAGCAAGTCAAACTTGTCAGCGTTGACAAAATGTCCAATCCATTCCCTGAAGTCGTAAAACACACAGCCTCGATACAACTCAAACTCTACTACTCTCGTGGACCTGTAAGCAGACTCTCACACACAAACTGAGCACCAAATATTAAGAGGAGTCCATTAATAATTCTATCGAAAGCGATATTTCAGTTAAGCGGTCTGCTACAGACATCACAGCGCTGTCAACTCTGCCGCTTCATTCAAACGGAAACGACGAGGAACAAATACAGAAACCCACTTTCACACGAGTTATGAGTATTAATAAGAAAGGAAAAAGCTTACGGTTCTGTGAGGGGAAGCTACAGCATCCTATCCTGGAACCAGAGCCCCACAGCACCTGGCTTTGGACTGTTCTGCTTCCCGTTTCCAAGCCAGAGTAGAACGTTGTGGATGGGGAGGGGTTTGCTTGGATAGCAGGTGTGAGTGGCATCCGTTTAAGCCAATCAAAAATCAAGCTTGACTGAGGAGGGCGTGAAATTAAGGCGGGGTGAGTGCATTCTTTTGACTGGCCATAAAGTGACGTAGACAAAAAATGTGAATAGGGAAAATCAATCAAGGTGAGAGTTCAGTGTCAGGCAGCCAAGTGTCAGGTAAGTTCCCCATAAATGACGCAAAGGTCATGTGAATAGACGCACGCTAAGCTGTTAAAACTTTCTGTTGACACAACAAGTCTTTCGACTTCAAAGATAAGACAATTACTCGCATGTTTTGAATTCCCTTAGTTCATACTGCTTTGTATTGTTAGGCAATATTAGCTTATTGTTTATTGCTACCAAAAGCAGAATTATCACCTTTTATAGGTTTGTATACGAAGTCCTATTAAACTATGACATGCCCACAGAAAATGAAGTCCTGAAAACTAATATTTGATTATTTCAATCTTTGAGTTATCACTATGATTTCATGGTACTCATGTGATATACTGACATGATTTACAAACTTTGAACAATACAAAGAGTCACAAGTGTCCCTGATTATGAGATGAAAACAGGACATTTCTGCTTGTTCATCATTTCTCTGTCAGCATACTCAACCTGGAACGTTATATATTTTATATAATCAGTTCTGCACAGTACAAACATTAAAAAAAAAGATAAAAAAGCCTGTAGATATAGACATACAGCATGTTTTCCTGATTAGCCTGCTGTTGTTGCTTAACATAGCTGATAGTCCTGGGACAGATTGTTTGGTGATTTTCCTCAGACATTTTGGTTGCAAAAGATGACTGCTGACTGTATGCTTAAACGATGAGTAAGTGAGAGAAGTTGTGTGATTTCACCCAGACAGAATGGGCAAGTGGGCGAACAAATGAGCATGTGTTTGTGTCTCTGCTTAATCCGTCATGATTTCTCTGAAAAGCTCTGCTCCTCTGCCGTCCTTGTGGCTCTGTGCACCACCCTCATGCTGTGGATTTGTTTAACCAACAAAACAAATTCCCTCTTTGCATGGGCATGAGGCCGACTTCCTGCCTGGGTTTATTTCTATGGCAACAGAAGGAAGGAAAACAAAGAAAACAGGGCAAAAGGGATGGAGAGGGGGGAGTCTTTGAAAAGGAGAGCAAGAGTTGGGTGTGTCCAGTTAGAATCAACAAAACTAATCGTTTGGTGTATAAAAAAAGTGTAGGCCTACTACATCATGACTGGGACTAAGAGGAAGAAAAGAAATGGCTTGCATGTCATGATGTACAGTAGCTCTCAAAGTAGAACGGGAAGAAAAGAGGTTTTCTCTGTTTGTATCTCAGGTTTTTCATTGTTAAACGTTGGCAGATTCCTGTGAAGTCTACTCACCTAAGGAGTGTTGTAGCCACAAGGGACACACCCATGTCTCGCTTACAGCTAAGACTTTGTGAACTATGCCTGTATGCTCACACAGAAGCCTTAGATTGCAAAGAATGCACCAGATTTTCAGTAATGTGACTCTCAAGCAAGATTTAGTCATGAGCCTAGTGAGGAAGAAATATTGTGAAAGTCATAAACAAGATAGTAATACAAAAAGCTGAAACATGAAACCTGTAGTTGTTTTTTATCACTTATCACCTCTCTGTCACTTGCCACACATACAGAGAGAAGGGAGACATGCACATACTGTGCTGTGCTGGCAGATTGTGTATTACAGTGTCATCTGTAGGTTATCTTTAGTTACTGCACACAGAGTAGCTTCTGTTCAGGGAGGAAACTGTACCACTGGGAGGCCCTCATGATATTTACACTTCATGCAGAGGCCTGCCATTTACTTGGATATAGTATGAGTAGTGTGTAGAAGTATTTTGAAGTACAAGAGGGAGGTTATGGAGGGAGGCAACACCCTTCCAACCATAGGACCTCTGTGTTTTGGAGCCGAACCTGACCCTTGATTGTGGACTGGATCAGTGTTCTCTGTTTTAACTGTGAGTGAAAATAGAATGTATCAATTTGCAAATCATTTGAATTATATCCAATCTAAGAAAAATTCCCTGCCACTTTGTAATGGTTTTTGGTTTTCTCCCCTACATCAAGAGATTTATCTGGACTCTCGGAATCTTTGATTGACATTTTATATTATGCGGATGATCAAATTGTCATTTCTACTTAACTGTTAAAATCTTTGCTCACATAGTTTATCAGAGTAGTGAAGCCCCTTTTACTTCTGAGACAATCAGCCTCTCTGTTATACTATTTCATAACAACAATGTTACTGTCCTGTTGAAAATTTGAATTGTTTAGTTTTACCTTCAATTTCTAAACATATTGTTAGTACCAAATTTAAAATAGGCATGCAATATTTAAAAGAAAAAAATTTACCAAACATAGAAAAAGAAAATTTTATTTGGAAGTGGGGTCAGACCTGGATAGTTAAAGATTACTTGTGGTCCGCACCTAAAACCCATGCATTACATATTTTAATTCCAAGTTGAGGATACAAATATGGTTTTATATGTGGTAGTATGGACTCGACTGGAAATGTAGAAATGCAGTCCTATGTAATGTTTGCCTTGTTATCCATCTCAGCTTCACGTTAGCCATATCTTATCTTATCCCAAATGCAAACCACAACTGCAGGTGTTATAGTTTGATTTGTAGGGTCATATACCAACGTACTGAAGGCATTTCCATCCATCCATCCATCCATCCATCCATCCATCTTCTGCCGCTTATCTGGGATCAGGTCGTGGGGGCAGCAGCTTAAGCAGAGAAGCCTAGACTTCCCTCTCCGCAGCCACATTAGCCAGCTCATCTGGGGGGATCCCGAGACGCTCCCAGGCCAGCTGAGAGATATAATCCCTCAGGCATGTCCTGGGCATACCCCGAGGTCTCCTCCCGGTGGGACGTGCCTGAAATACCTCACCTGGGAGGTGTCCAGGAAGCATCCTAACCAGATACCTGAGTCACCTCATCTGGCTCTTCTCGATCCAGAGGAGCAGCGGCTCTACTCGGAGCCCCTCTTGGATGACCGAGCATCTCTATGGGAGAGCCCGGCCACCCTGCAGAGGAATCTCATTTTGGCCGCTTATATTCGCAATCTTGTTCTTTCGATCAGTACCCAGAGCTCATTACCATAGGTGACCAAACAAAATCTTTGTGGACATCATTTATCTACATTGATCTTTAAAAGAACATTGATGGATGCATCAAATTGAATGTCCAGTAGCTTTTTTCTATAAGTAAGCCAATGTGTTCAAGTCACTAAAGGAAAACTCAGAAGGAATCCCCATCTTTGTCTTCACTCAACGGGGTATTATATACTGAAGTTCATGGCAGTGCAAACCAAAGAGCAACTATAAAAATAGAATTACTTTGAGGTCAAAACTTCACCTGCAGACTTACTTCCTCAAGGAAGAGAGGAGGAAAACATAAGTTTCTGCATTTGCATGGCTGCAGGGGGCGATGTTGGACACCAGTGTGGCAGCATGGGGACTCAGACAGCTGCAGATCAGATGTCTGCCTAAATCACTGACGACTTTGTTTTAATGACTCATAAAGGCCCTGCTTTTCTTCTCTCTTGTTTGTGACCTGCACTACATTCTGTTGGACGGAGGAAATGCTGATCCAGAGATCACATCCATATGCATGCATTTGTGCTTGCTTTCATCTTTATGTGTGCACATGCACTTCTTGCTCTGTTTTAAGGGTGTTTGAATTCTTGAGTGTTATCTTGTGTGCAGCTCAGTAAGCTTAACATCTCAAGGCATTTTGCTGCATTAGTGTCATTATGTGATTGAAGCAAATTACGGGTGTGCAGACTGTTTCTATCTGACTTGTTAGATCAAAGGGCTTGCCTCTCAATACACGCAAAAACAATCTATCCTTTACACTACCCTCCTTATTCCTCTATCTCCCCCACCACTCTCTCCAGACTTTCAACAGGGCAATAGCATGCTCTGTAATTTTTTCCAGATGTTGAGTACCTCCCTTCCTCCCTTTCCCTGCTCTGTTCCCTCCATTCTTATTGCTCCCTGGGTTGACTGAGACCATAAAGGCTCTCCCAGCCCTTCTTCCTTTCCATCCTGTGTTACCCCTCCCCAGCTCGTTCAACACACTGGCCTCAATAACGAAAGGCAGCCTCAGGAGATCATGCAGCAGAGGCTGGAGCTCTCTCAAAGCAGAGAAGCATGCCATGAAACATGGTTCTCAATTGTTGTGCATTCAGCATTGATGGTGCAGCTGCTTGTGACTTTCTTTTTTGGCATTTGATTTGATGAGGTTGTTATTATGTGTCCTTTGTCGTTTCTGTCCTTGCGAGCCTTTTCTGTTCTCCTGCCTTTGATGGGAACCAGCTGGGGGAGCTAAACAGGGGAGCACTGGGAATGTGGATAGCTGCAGGCATGGGGCCCAGGTGTTGCTCTCACTCTTCCCTTAACATTTATCCACATTTTGGCACATCTAGAACATGTCCTCATCATCACATGCTTCACTCAGAGAGAGATGGTGAAAGAGACTTTCCTTTGATTGCAGAAACACACTCAGACATTTCCTCGCAAACAGTCAGTCGTGAACAATGTTAATGCGTTGGAGCGTGGAATAGATCTATGATCTGCAGCTCAAGCTGAAACACTTAATGATTGCAGCAGCTGTTGCTCACGTAAACCTTCCTCTCACAAACAGTGAAACACACTCAAAATCCCACCTTCTCATCCCTTCTTTTCCTCTATAAAAGGGTCTAAAGAATACAGCAAGTAAAAACTCACATGTATAAACGTGTATGGCATTTGTTCTTGTGCTCAATAATCCTGCAAAACTAAACATACACACATGGAGTCACACATGCTTTCTGACCTTGCCACACAGGGAGCGTCTGTTACTTTGAACTATTTTCTATTGATACTGGTTTAGTTCTGATGTAAAGTACATCCAATGCTGCCAACCCTACAGACTGATTACAAAGACAGGCTTTAGATATGAACCAAGTCATGTCTCTGATCTAAGGTTTGCAGGGAATCTGAGATGCTAAGATAACTGCATTTAGACATAATAAAATGCATGTTTTTACAGAAGTGTATGTCTTTATGTGAGGCTCATTATCACTTGTGTTATGAATGCTGCTTTATTTACTATTATATAGGATATATCTGTGCAATACATTATAGATCATCACTTCAAGTGTACCACCTTCTGTCTTCAGTGCTTGAATATACCTATTATATCTCTGTGTAGTGGCACTCCAGGGTACAATTTCTGTTACTGTAAATAGCTAAGTGAATGGAGGGTGACCTGATTTCCTGAAGGCATGAAGTTGATGTATTTATTCAATATTCTATTATATATTTCCTTTCTTTTTAGAATATATTTTCTAAATTAAAAAGAAAAGACCCCGAAGCTAGATTTATGCACCCTGCATGGGCAGTATTACATCTGCTTATCAAGTACTATATTACTACCTCTAGGCTTTTTGTACCCAGCTCAAAGTGTTTTAGTTCTTGTTAGGGTGGTGTTCACCCACTCTTCCTGTAAAATTCTTATTGTTCTTTTTGATTATTAAGTGGCTTTGCAGATTTAAGGTCAGTGGGCTGTAATGGTCATGTTAAAGTTTTTAGCTGTAGCCTCCTGATGTATATGGTAAATTTTGAGGTATTGCTTGTATTCATGTGCCATCACATCTGCAAGATCTGATGAATCTTTGTGTCATTCACCACAGCCACAGTTTGTTTACAAGTGTAGCAATCATACTAATAAAACACCAAAATGAATACTTACACAATCGGAGGCAATGCACTTCCATCCTTTCCCATCCTTTCATTTGCTGCATGTAGAAGCTCGCCCGAAGCGCCAAATAGTTTGAGATATCAAAAACTGAAGTGATGGGATTTTCTCCAGTTTGGATTATATATGATAATCTATGCTATTACATATCCTTTGTAAACTTTTGATGCTGAAGTTGGATGTGGGGATTCAGATAAAATATCTTCTGATGACAGGTGTGTGCACATTTTTTCAGTGCATCACCCCGAGGTTTGTTGAAAACCTGCTATAGTTTGTTGCCATCAGATTGCAGATTTGATTCCCCTTTCTAACAATCCTACTAGCTGTTGTCTTTGGAAAGTTTCTTTCTGCATGACTTGAACTGGATCTCTCTTGTTCTTGTTTACAGCCATTTGCTAATTACATTATGAACTGAGAAGTCAAAAAATGATTTTTCTATCTTCTCCTGGTTTGGAATATTCTTATTTTCAGAGTGCTATTCAAATGTGTAGATGAACCAATGTCGCTCCCAGGCCATTGGTTAATTGGATCAGACAAGTATGTCAGTATTGTTAGAAATCTGAAGTTGTCATTACTTTGCCCTAATGAAGTAATTTAAGGTCCTGAAACCTTGGTAAAAGTTATCTAAGTGATACCACTTTTTATGGTGATGGTTCTCCCCTTTTTTATTTTAGAAATATACAAAACAAAAAAGAGAGAAAATCACACAGTAATCTTGTGTCAAACGATTCAAAAGAATGTTTTATCTTTAAATATTCAATCAATTACATTTTTACATGGGTTGTCCAAACTTTTCTGTTCTACAGTTTTACCTGTCAAAGCATGGTAAAATGCAACAACTGATCCTTGTTAGTAGGCTGTAGGAAAAAATACCAAACTGCAGAAATGATAGAATTTCATTCCCATCCATCATTATGCATTGAGAAATTTGAGTCAAGGACAAAATAATTTTAACTCATTTGTATGGACATGTTAAAGATTTTTACTCTACCCTGCTGTTAAGATTCGTAAACAACGTATGCCAGTTTTAATGATTGAAACCCAGACTCTCCTGTGTTTTGAGCATCAACACCAAAACAAAGTTCTTATAGTTTTGTTTTAAGCATTTATTCAGAATAATGCCTCTAGGCCTGTCTATGAGATAAATTGTCTTGAAAATAATTACCATAAAAAATATTATTGTCCTTGTAAAATAATTAATTTGCATTTAGATAAATATGAAATATTTAACAAAGATGTAGACAGAATCACTGCAAACTCAGGGGACTAAGTAGTCAAGGTGAAGAAAAATAAAAACCCTCATAACTTTTGCAACACACACATTCACCCACTTTTTTTCTCCGTCGTTTATAAGATGGTGTTTCAATACGAGAAGATTGCATTGGGGAAATGTATCACTTATAGATAACCCAGTTAAGCTGCAGCATCCGGTATCCACACACAAACCAACTTATCAGCCCTGACCTGGATATGCTTCAAGTCATGCAGACTTTCTAATGCCCATAAACTCAGCTTGATTGGACAGCGGGGGGCCTGCCGAGGCCAGCTTTTTGTCAAATGCACATTGACATGTGGCTCTGTGCGGTGTTCTCAATAGAGCCTATGCTGCTTGTGTGTGTGAATGTGGGTCAAAACACTTTTCTCTAGCATCAGTCTAACAGTGTAACATAACTCTCACTTTACACACTGTTTATCTTCCCCCCCCCCCCTCTTCCACATGTCATTCTTCCTGTTCATTTCACACAGACACAGCCCCTTCTGAAGTGATTCATTCACTTTTATCCCCTCTTCATGTTAAGTTAAAGTCAATCCCAACCTTTTTTTTCTGGTGGTATAGAGTAAAAACTAGGATGATTAAACTTTTGTTTATTCCTTTCAACTTTGAGACAGAACAGGCGACTGCCATAAAACAATTGGACTGCTCCCACTGTGTCTGCTTTTCTCGATGTGTGTGTTCCTTAGAGGAGGGAGCTGAGACAGGCAAGGATACAGAAGAGGGGGGGGGGCAGAGGAGATGCAGAGAATCCAACAGAGATATGGTCAGACAGGAAATGACCTCCCAGAGAGAGGGGGCTTCCCCATGGGTTTTTATTTCTCTCCCATCTCTCACAGTCACTCAGGGTTTTAATGTGTGATGATGTCTTCCAACAGATATGCATGAGAATGAGGCCGGTCAGGGAGTGCTTTCAGTGTGTGCTGGGAATGCAGAGAGCTGCAACAGTCATGCATTAGCTCAGCAATGGAAACCATTGCATCACTTCAGTCTCAGTGGTTGAAAAAGCACATGTGAGTTTTATCCTGCATGGTTGTGCATGATATTTTGTACTTGAGAGTCAGGAATGGTTTTGTTTACAAGGTTGAAAATTCTCATATCAGACATTAGCATCACATTTTTCAGGTAAAAACCCAAGGAAGCTGAGGAGCTGAAAGATGGATAATTAATTCAAAGAGTTAGCTTATATTAATGGACAAAAAGTCTAAATTCATCTTTTAAATGAAAGAATTGAAATATTTCCTAATGCAAAACAAAATAGATAAAAGTAATGATTTGTTTTCAGTTAAATGTATCAGCATTTCATCCAAGACAAAAATGGGCAAAATATGGCCTGAGGGTGAGAAGCACACTGTTGTTTGGTTTGTGATGTTGTCAGATGAAAACAAATCATCCAAAAAAAAGGTTGAACAAATTGTCTGTGAAAGATGAGGCAAGTGAATTTATTTCTGTACTAAATCCCACCCGATTCTATCGGAGAGCATTGCATATATTTAGATTGGACAAAAATAAACCTTGAAGTGTTTTGAATCTGTGATGGCAGAACCAGACATAACCTGTTTTCATAACAATGAGCAATTATTGTATGTTATTTGCATGCATTTTTGGGTAATATTTCATGTTATGTATCCTAACCCGTACCCATAACATGCCATCAGTAGGATAATGCCTATAAATGCCTATAAAAGAGAAGCGATTAAAGGTCACCACTGAGCTTCAGTCTATCCACCTAAAAACCACTGACCAGGCCAGAAATCTGGGTCTAGTGATGGACTCAGACCTTAATTTTAAAAAAACATATTAAGGGAATCACAATCACCTTAAGAATATATCAAGGTTAAAAGATCTGATGTCCCAGCAGGACCTGGAAAAACTAGTCCATGCTTTCATC
>JAOXYM010000018.1:10460338-10476747 GCA_028567055.1 Leptatherina wallacei
ACCCTCCTGTTCTCTGCTGCATTTACATAGTTTTTATCTGAATTTGTACAGTTTCATTTTAAGCTTTAATTTTAAACTTGATGATATTTTTAATCTTTCGTCCTTTCTTAATCTTGATTTTGTATTATTTATTTTTTTTGTCTTTTGTTTTCTGCAGTGTAAAGCACCTTGAATTGTCCTGTACATGAAATGTGCTCTATAAATACATTTGCCTTCCCTTGCCTTGCCTATAAATGACAGAAAAAGGTTAAAAAAAATAGTGTGCTATTTATAATCATTGCTATGAAATTGTGTCGACTTGATGAAGACTTCAAGAAAAGAAAAAAGGAAGAAAGAAAAGAATATTTGACTTTGAATGTCTAAATTCTAACCAAAAACAAACATCAGAAATTTTTGTCAGTGACTGTACAAAAGCAGTTTTGATGATCCAAGAAAATCTCATTGCGATCAAGAAGTTCAACATCAAGGGATGTTTCTTTTATTGCTTACTGCAATGCTACAAACTTTTCATTGCAGGATAAAGAAGAAAACGACAGTGGGTGTCTTCTTGACAGGATGAATATTCAACAAACCAGTTAACCATCTATGAGTCAGTAATGTTAGCTTCATTTTGTCACAAACTAAAATAACACACAAAGCTTTTCTCTGGTGATATATATTTTTCAAATGTTTTTTTGTGTAGTGGAGGTGTCTAACAGATGACCTTATCTCAGTTTGTTTTCTAAAGTGCAGTCCTTTCATAACTTGGCCTTACCATTTTTCAGAGGTAAAGTGTTGGTTTTCTTGGTTACAGGGTTTTGGGCATCTTGCCTTTTAACCAGGACACGTATAGAACCAAACTGTACCTAATATGTCAGGGCCGCTGGATGCCAACAATGATTGTTGATGGGTTGATGAGTACACAAGATTCAGGTTTTAACAGCTAATTAAATAGATGTCATCGCCTGTTGCCCCCCCCCCCCCCCCCCCCCCCCCCCAGCCCAATTTATATGGCCTGTAAGTGTACTCCCCCAAAATGCTTCCTGCTATACTCACCTGCATACTCAAGGTCATACTTAAGGTTAGATCTCTTTCTCTTTTTCTTTTTTTTTTTCAAAATCAGTGTCAACTGTCAGTTTAGCATCTTTCTGCATTTTCTTCCCTTTCACATATACCGAGTCAGTTTTATTGCAATGTTGAATAAGATGAAAGATAAATTAAACTGGTTAAACTTTCCTGTCACAGACAGCAAACTGTATGTTCAAAACAATAAGCTTTCAATCTTACAAAAACTAAACTAAACTAAAGTCCACTTGTAGATTTTGTACAGCTTGTCACTTGATGAATATGCTGCCTCGTGTTTGTCATAAATGATCAGATGTCTCGGCAGTAGCGCTGCATGCTTTGAGACTGGCCCCGAAACCTCTGTGTACAGTGCAGAGAATCAATCCTCTGTCTGCACCAAATATTCACATGCTTCACTTCCTCTACCCCCCACTACCCCCCCCCCCCACACACACACACACACACACACACACACACACACACACACACACACTCACACACGCTCTCAAATTTGAGATCTTTAACACTGATTTGGCACAATTCTCCAACAGTCTTAACACATGCCTGTTGATATGAATTCTTTATTTTCAAATGAGAACCATCTGTGCTTCTTATGCCCCCTCCCCCCACCAATAATGACACATGTTAATGAGAGACTATAAATTACAGTTATGCCTCATGATGGTGCTCCTACTGTACAGAGTGCATGCAAACTTGGCTGATGTGTTTGCTTGACTCTGCTGGGCTGACTGCACATTCTGTGGACAGGCATGGAAACATTTTAAATTATGTTTTATTTGTTTCCTTTTTCTTATAGCTTTAATACAAGCAGTGGATTATGAATCGAGGCACTTTGCAAAACGTGTGAGTGCCTGGTTTGCTCTGAATATAGTTTGTTGGAGTAAAAAAACAAAACAAAAGAAAAAAAGTCAGGGGTCTCATGGGACTCCTTGGGAAGGATATCATCCTGTCTGCTTTCTCCATACCAGGGATCTGATCCAGATCTCAGACCCCCGGTGGCTGCGGGGGCGCGCGTAAAACTCGGTCACAGGGTTTCTCACTCTCCCTCCCTGGCTCGTGTGCGTTTGAGTACCTGCGTGCACGCGCAAAGTTCTGGATCTCGTGCGTCAAGAACTGTGCACATCTGTTTCTGGCAGGGTCGCAGAGTTGCAGGGGAGGGACTTTTCAGAGAGTGTGTTAGTGTTTGTGTGTGTGTGATCGCACTCAGCCCCTGAACTCTGTAATTCACTGCAGATGACCAGTTTTTTTTTGGGGGGGGGGGATGGAGGCTTGACTTGAGCACTTCCTCAGACAGTACCAGAGCGCGTTGGACTAAATGATTTGCTCTGTAGATGCTGCAGCTCAGCCATGAAGTGCACGTGAAGTGCAGGACGCTTTTTGCGACAAGAGAGTAATGGAGGAGTCGGTCTGCAGGATGACAGTGGAAAGGGGCGACTGCACCTGAACGCAAAGCGAATGCTGCATCTGTTTCTGGCTGAGCCAGCCGCGCTGTGGGAATGGATACCAGCAGTTTCCTGGTGGGGATATGCTTTTTTCTGCTGTCGCTCAGTGGGTTTGCATCTTCTTCAGTGGAGATGGACTTCTGTCCCGAGCGCTGCGACTGTCAGCATTCTCAACATCTCATGTGCACCAACCGCGGGTGGCGCACTGTACCCAAATCCGCCGCGCGGGTGTCTGATGACACGCTGGTATTCAGCCTCGGGGGTAACTTCATCGCCAACATCTCTGCCTTCGATTTCACACGGTACATTAACCTAGTAAGGCTCAATTTACAGTATAATCAAATTGCAAATATTCACCCAAAAGCATTTGAGAAACTTCCCAAGCTGGAGGAGCTGTATTTGGGACATAATCTTTTAACAGCAGTACCTGCTGGAACTTTGCAACCACTAAAGAAATTAGCAATTCTTTATGGAAATAACAATGCCATTAAGAAAATCACACCAGAGCTCTTCTCCAACTTAGATAATCTTGTTAAATTGCGCCTGGATGGCAATGCAATAGAAGTTTTGCAGGACTCTGTTTTTAAAAGTTTGACAAGTCTACATTATCTTCATCTGGAATACAACAAAGTGCAGCACATACATAGAAATGCCTTCTCCAAACTGACCAGCCTGCGTTTTTTAAACCTGGCTCACAACAAGCAGGGAGCCGTGCGCAGTGCCCTCACTTTTTCTCAACTCAGAGCTCTGACAACTTTGCTATTGTCTGACAATGAAATCCAATATATTGAAAACCATGTCTTCCAAAACCTGAAAAAGCTCTCCAAGCTCTCTCTTAGCAACAACAAAATCTCTCATTTGGACAGTGACACTCTGAAGGGACTGTCAAGTCTCAGAGAGCTTCTGATTGATGGCAATGAGTTGGTGGAAATCCCTGCCGGTCTCCTTGACCCTCTGGAGCGCGTTGAGGAGCTGGACTTCAGCCGAAACTGGATCTCCAATGTAGACTCTTCTGCCTTTTCTAGACTTAAATACCTGAAGGTGCTTAAGCTGAAGAATAACTTTCTCACCAGTCTGTCGGGTGACATTTTTGCCCTCAACAATGTGCTTTATGACTTGGATCTCCATGGCAACAACTGGACATGTGATTGCCGCCTGGAGGAGCTGAAGAGATGGATGACTGCTGCACATTCTCAGGGCAAACTGTTGACAGTATTTGTGCAGTGTCATTACCCGGCAAGTCTTAGGGGGAAATATTTGGACTATGTGAATAGCTCCCAGCTGCAGCCCCTTGGGAACTGGAGCTATTTTTGTAAGAATGGAGCTGGGCCTGAAGAGAGCCGCTCAGGGCGTGTAGTAGTCAAGGTGGACGGGGGAGTGAGAGGAGTGTTAGATGCAAAAGATGGAGGGAGGAGAGGTGAAGACACTCTGGAAACGGGTGAGAGAAACAGAACAGAAGTGGAAGAAAGGGAAGGTTTAGAACAAAAGTGGAGGGATGAAACAATGACGAGGAAAGAAGGAGAAAAAAGGGAAAGAGAGGGACAGAAAGAGGTGGGAGTCCAAGGAGACCAGGAAGGTCCAGAGGTTGGAAAATCCTCTATCCTGAAAGGAAAGAAACCAAAGAGGGAATCAAGACCTGTTGAAAAGGCAGCTGGGAGGCGTGCCAAAGGGAGACGCAGGTCAAATGGTATTTCCAAAACTGATCCATCAACCACTTCCACATCGAGTCACATGATAGACATCAGACTCAGTACCAGTTCTCCTACCGAGGCAGGAGGAAAGTTTGATCTTCTAAGGTCAGATCAGAATGAAGCTCTGCCTGTAATCACTGATCCATGTGTGTTCAACCGCCATTTCATCACTAATGTGTCAGTGGATCAAGTTACATCCAGTACTGTCACTGTATATTGGACCACCAGGGATCATCATCCCTACACACCAAGACCAAAACCAGGCCTAGATGAAGTCCACTATCGTGTTCTGTTTGACAGATTCGGCACCCATGATCGTTTCCCTCGCTATGTTTATGCCCGTGGAGCAGCTCGCTCTGTAACCCTTCGAGAACTCAGCTCAGGAGTCACCTACATGGTTTGCGTAGAAGGAGTGGTTGATGGATCTGTGTGTCAGGTCGCACCCCGTGACCACTGTGCAGGACTGGTCACCCTTCCTGAGGGGCCGAGTCATGGAGCTGTGCTGACCTATGACCTCCAGCTGGTAACAGTAGCAATGCTGGCAGGGAACGCCATTCTGCTGCTTGTCATCGGCGGGATCTGGCTGTGGCGGAGCCTGAAGAAGAGGTTGCAGAGGAGGAAGTCAGCTGTCCACGTGCGTCACATGTATTCCACCAGGAGACCGTTTCGCACCGCCATGGCGACTGCCTCGGTGTCAACTGACTTCACCAGCTACCAGAGCAGTCGACCAGCACGTCTTGCACCACTAGAGGAAGGAGATCTCATCGAGTTCCCTTGCGATCGCTTTTTGGACAACTGTAGTGTTCGCAGAGACAGTGACCTGTAGAAAGCTCTCCACTAACTCAGATTTAAAAATATTGACACTGTACAGCAGAGAAATATGTGCACTTGCTTATGGTTTCAGTCTTTTTCAGATATGCTGCAGCATCACATTATAAACATGGAGTTTCTTCACAGCTGAAAACAAACTCATATGACATCTTGTTTTAGGATGAAACTGTCTGCAGAACAGCTGAACTTATAAGGTTCTTTCCAGACTCAAGAGGAAATCCAGTTGCTCTGACTTCCCCTTCCTGCTTTGTGCCTTTCCTCTTTCATTTCCTTGCACCTGTGAGTGCCTCTTAATGTTGTGAGCTCAAGTGTGCACATATGAATGTTGTACCACTGATTTCAACGATGGTGCTAATACTGAATTCACAGACATTATATTGTCTCATTTTTGTACAGAATGTAATAATGGCTGCTGGCTGGTAGGTAAAAAAAAACTGTACTTTTTTTTTGTACCACAACCAATATGTTTTATACTTTTATATGGGGCTTTGTATCATTTTACATTACACAAAGAAGTAAAATTCCCAAGAATGTGACTTATTTTCATTTCAGTGGTTGTGGATTGTTTAATGGTGGAAGAGATGCTGCTGTTTCTATGGCTACTGAGTAAAAAGAATATGTTTCCAAGGATACCGGGAATATATGAGAAGTAGCTTATTAGATGCTGTTTATTCATGAAATACTAGGTATTCAAACAATAATTAGATTGAAAAACAACAAAAACTGAACATGTTTTATGCTCATAAGTTCAGCATGAAATGTCTCAAGTAGGCAATCTGTCCATCTATACCAAAGTAGCCCAAAAAATGACCCTATTTGATGCATTGTAAAATATAGAAAAAAAACTAAACCGTATGAGGTTGTTGGAAACATAAGTGTGTTGCGTGCTTGTCAGAATGATGTCTGGCAATGGTTAAGCAGCCTGTTTGTTTGAGTCAACAGGGTGGAGTGTCTCCTTGCAGCATCAAAATCACTCGCATGCAAAAACCCTTACACATACACATACATGCATACACACAAACTATATATATCATCAGTTCTCTGAAGTGTCAGACATTAAAGCTAAGGCCAGAGCAGTAGTTAATAATCTGCATCCACAACTTAGTAGCAGTTTTGAAAATTGACAAATTATATTAAATTCAAATAAAAGAGGAATGCTACTTTAAATGGAGTTGCATCATAGAATGAGAAACCTATATGTATGTGTTTAAAAAATCTCAATTAGACTCACCTCTACTTTGCTGACCCCATGACGTTGTTCTGGTTAGCCATCACTGACAAAAGTAGACACTAGATGGCAGAGTAGACCACACTGTCTGTACAGAGCCAAACTGATAACCATAATCTCACCTCCCAAAACAAACAGACAAAAGGGTCCTAAAAACATTATAAATATATATATATGTAAGTGTGTGTGTGTGTGTATAAAATCACATTAACATACCAGAATAAGTCTTTATTTTAGCATTAGATTTACAGCGATTGTCCACATCTTTACAGTACAAAAAGTGTAATTTAAGTGTAAAGGAATTGACAGGGTTTTAGACATGAAGTGCAATTTATAGTACTTTAGTGTCTCAAGGCAGTTGTGTTCAGAAAAAAGGTGCCTTACAGGAAATACTGTACAATCATCTTTTGAATGGCTTTTCCAACATAGATGTAATTTGGACTGACTTTTATTTACAAGACTATGAAATTTCAAAGCTCTAAATTTATTTTTCTCCAAACTTTTTTTTATTTATTTAATCAGAAGAACAAAGAAAAATACAGTTGTACTGTTTATTGCAAGCTGCCTTTTTTTAAAAAAACAAAACATAAAAGGCATAAAGTGTGCAAGAACAGCTGCTCAGTTAGAAATATAAACTAAAATATGAGCTTTGTTTTTAAAACAATTAGTGCAAGATTTAAGAGCAAACAATGTTTAAAAAATATAAAAATGTAATGTGATTGTGTTTGTGGATAGGCTGTAGGTCACAGATGATGGTTAGACTTATGTAAACAGAAACAGGCATTTTCTGCATGAACACAGGATCCAGTTGCTGTGTAACCAACAGATTTTTTTTAAACAAGGCTCACAGAAAGTTTCATTTTTGCATCTGATTTGAAAAATTCTACTCCTAGTCTTCTCTCCAACCAGAAAACCTGATAACAATGTTGAAAAACACCTCAGTGCTCAAGTGGATTTGTAGATTCCCCTCAATCCAGTTCAGTATCTCATCTAAACGTAGAAGGCTAGTTTCCAGGTGGGGGGACGTGCCTGGCGTTGCCTCCAGCTGTTGAGGAGGTGGAAATGCTGTTGTGTTGGATGGCTTGGAGATGAGACTCAGGACCTGCAGGGGTGGGACTTCCTCCTGGGCTCACCCCTGCAGCTGGACACAGAGACAGCTGTCAAAGTCACTGATAAAGTCATTGTCCGCTCTTGGAGTGAGCCTTGCCATCACTTCATTTTGCACATTTAATTGAAGAATAAAAACCCATTGGAGTTCAGGGTAAATGAAAATATCTTTTTTTTTTATTTGACATTTGATCACTGTACATACAAGTAAAAAGACAACAATAGAAACATATGAATATAGAACATGGCAATACTGCATCCCTCTTTGTTCTCTGATGCTTTCGAAGCACAGCCTTTTTTTAGGCCAAAAGGCACAGTATTTATTCTTTTTTTTTTCCTACTACTTTTCATAACAGTCAAAGTTATGCTGAACATTAACCCTAACCTGCCTGGAGTGCAAGATGGTTAAGATCTGATATGTTAAAGTAGCATGACAAAATATGGGTAACATTCCTTTAAATGGAGAGTTGATAGTGCAGTGCTTTTCCTTGATTGGCTCTCCTTAGGAATCAAAGTGCATTGCTTTATTTGGAGTCTGTGGGGTAAAAAGCAGTTAAGTTTTGTTTAGTTACGCTCTATAAGATACCATTTAAGGTCTCTGTTTGTGTAGAGGTGTTCCTAATAATATGGACTTCATGTAACCAAGTGATATATGATAATGTGCACATCTAAGGACGCATGAACCTAAATTATGCCCTCAACAGTTGCTGAGGGTGATCTGGAAAAGTTGGTGAGCTTTCTAGACAGAAGTGAGGGGTTTATGGGGTTTTACTCACTGGGGTACCCCTGTGCCTCTCTCTGCTGAGCCGTGACAGGACAGTCCTTGTGGGTGAGCAGAATCTGCTTCAGCTGACCCACCTCCGACCTCAGTGACGTCACCTCATTCTGGGAACACACAGATAGATAACCCTAAGTATCCTTCTGTCTGCTTTATGTGGATATGAGTGCTTGTCTACATACGGAGTGCATCCCACCTGTAGCTGCAGGTTTGTGTGCGTCAGCTCTTCAGCTTTCTTCTCCAGCGATGACACCCACAGTTTCCTCTTCTGCCGACAACGGGTGGCTGCCGCCCGGTTTCGTTCCAGAAACTTCTGCCTTCGCTCGTCGGGGTCCTGCTCTGATGTCCTTCTACGACGGTTGCCACCTCCCACAACCCCACCTCCACCACTGCTGCAGCTGCCACTCGCTTGTACTGCATGCTGAGAGTGGGATGACTGGGAGGGCTGCATCTGTTGTGCAACTGGTGATAACTGCAAAAAAAATTTTTTTTAAACAAAATAGGTAAAAATGAAGCAAACTCACTGAGGAACATAGCTAATTAGTTAAATGTTATGCCTTGCACCTGTGCTGGAGCTGACAGTGGAGGTGCTGGCGGTGAGTTCTGGTGCAAGCGTGAAGGCGGTGATTGGTGAGCCTGAGCGTGCAGTACATTCCCTGACTGGTGAAGCTGGTGGATTTGGGTGCCTCCCAGGTGTTGTGGAGGCGGAGCATGGCATCGCTGTTGATAAGTAAGTGGTGGAGCTGGAAGCTGTGGAGGATGAGGGGGATTATGATGATGATGATGTTGATGTTGAGGATGATGCTGTTGTTGTAGCGGGGGTCCTTGGTGGCGATGTGACATTATCTCCATCATGTGACCCATGGATGTCACAGGGTTGTTGATGGCTGCATGGTGATGTTGGTAATGGTGACTCATCGTTTGTTTGGCTCTCTGAGGAAAAAAAAACAAAACAGATATGGCCTTCCTTAACAACTGCATCTTTCCTCATTGTAAAGATAGAATGATGTAATACACATTATCAGGATTAAGGCAGAGTGTACAGGTGTCAGAATGTGTACAGGTATGCAATGTACAGGTATATGAATTTGGTTTCCTAACACCAGATAGATGCAACAAGATATATCTGCAGGTTAACATGTAATTTTTTTCCTGCCTCTTTCTAAGTGGCCTTTGTATGCTTCATAATATAGGTGGGTAAAAATACATAAATGTAGCCAACTACAGCGCTATCAAGCTGTAGAAGTGTAATGAAAAATATTGTTTTAAAGCACATTGAACTTTAGCCATGAAAATGTTTCCTCTTGTATTGGTATACTCTATTATGAATATATAATATTCTGTGCAACATAACCCCACTGACATTGGTTGTCCAAAAGGCTTTCAGTCATATAGAAAGGTTTGCATATTTTGAAGCCTTTTTACAGAATAGATCAAGAGTTTCTTTCCAAATGCATACATCTCCAGAAAAAAATTGCTCAAATTGCTGTTGGGTTACTTTCTGCCAATCTTTCAGCAAAACATCAAACTGTTCAGCTTTGCTTGATGGTTTGTTATCATCCATCTTTCTCTTGATGTCATTCAAATAAATATCTTCGGTCTCTTGTTTTATTTTCCAGAGCTGTACATATGTAGGCTTACAATTATTTAACAGTATAAGTAAGTAATTTATTAATCTTTGAATTTGAAAGAAATAACTCTGTACATGCAATAATGTATTAATGTATAAATTATTCTAGAAAAAGGATTGGGCAACCCAATAAATTGGAGAGAAAAAAAGGAATGGTGTGTATGGCACAGTCCATCCCTTGAACTATTAGTATCCTATAGCAAAGATTGTGCAAAGTAATTTCATAACTAAGTACAAAAGATGTTACAGGTAGGTATCAAAGATTGTTGCTTGGTGGCATGAAAGGCTTGTCTGACATACACATGAGTCTGTGGATATAATTGTTACTTTATTTGGGGAGATGCAAGCTTGGAGGTTCATTTTTCTGTGAACCACAACAATTTTCTGTCAGAATGACAGAGGTTTATTTAAATGGACAAACTGACCTTCCAGGGAGTCTAATATTCCCTTTGTGGGGTAAAGGAATATTTGTTTTATTTTATTCCAGTTTTTGCGCACTGTACTTGTATTTGTAGAATTCAATGGGATGCATATAGTGAACCACAAAAATTGGTGTGTTTTTTTCCAAAGGCATTTTGACAACATAATAGGAAAGAAAATTAGCATGCATCTAATTAATAGCATCTGTGCTGGTTAGCACTTGTCCTCCTCCAAATACCCTACGCTTTGGGCACTTTAATTAAATTAAATAAAAGAAGCAACAAAAACAAGCAAACAAATGAAAATCAAAATCTGTTTGTGACAGTTCATGAAAAACTCAAAACATTCATTCTATCTTTTCATTTAGATGGATAAATTTCACATTAATTTGCTTCTATAAGTCTGAATGTCAAAGGCTGCACATTTTTTTGGCAACAGGGCTTACTTACGACTTGTTTCGAAATGATCTGTTCAAGCTCAAACTATCGTCTTTTTCTAAGAAAAAAACAGTAGTTTAGGAGCCGAAACTTTATTGAATCAAAAGTTAAATGTCAAAATCAAAGGAAAAAAAACTCAAAGGTTGTTACTGTTTGCTTGCATTTGACACAACACAAAATAATTAGTTGAATTGCTAACTGAAACTCCTGTGAGAGAATGCTCAAATGTGTTGAATTCATTACAGAAAGCTTTATGAAGATCTTGTGATTATAATAAAACATTTTCCATCTCTTTTAGCAGTTTCTTAACTGCTAACACCAGCTGAATTAATGGCTGCATATTAAATATGAGCCAACTGGCCCCTCCAGTGTTAAGTAGCCGCTGTCCATAATACCCTACCTCTCTCTAATGTCTGAAAATTAAAAGTACATCAACTCTCAGCAAAAAATCCCCCACTGTAGTCCATCATTGCAGTTTCTCCTAACTATCCGCAACAGTGAAGACAACTGTTGATAAGAGGTATAATGTGTTCCAATAAAAATGCTGCCGTCTGCAGCTTGATACCTTCACACTTTATCATTCCCGTGTATCATCTGACTAAACAGACTGTACAAGCTAAATTAAACCTCATCTCACCTTTCTCCCACACTCAGCGAGAGAGGGAGAGGTCATGTTTGGAACATGACATCACCCCCCTCACTCCCCAATCCCCATCCCTGGCAATATTGCTATCTGCTCGCTGTTACACAATATTTCTTTAAGAGGAGAAGCAGATTTCTCTTTCTCTCTCTCTCTCTCTCTCTCTCTCACTCTCACTCTGTCTGTCTCTCTCTGTCTCACTCTGTCTCTCTTTGCCATTCAGCGTGGAAAAAAAGGAGCACATTTAGCGGTTGCCAAGGATGAGGTCATCAGGCCATCTTGTGCCAGCCTTACCAGCCAGCCAGGGTGCCAGTCAAACACACATGCACAGCCACACACACAAAGCAGGACGGGACACGAGTGTTTCAGCTCTGTTTACTACATAGAAACACCCTGACGCTGGCTCTGCTGATTACATCATAGCTCTCCTTGGCCTGGATGACAAACCACGTTGATATTTCTGTCTGGAGGGATCAGTGAATGAAGACACAAAACTGTACATGAGACATTGATCCACTTGTCAAATGTTTACTTTTCCACTCGAGCTGAGTGCGGCCTTACTGCACAGCAGAGGCATGTTAATACACCTCCTGTGGTTTTAAAGGAGCAGGGTCCCATTTCACACCTTAGAAATGCAAACCACCAGATAACACTAAATTATCATTAAATACTGCACTTTAGATGCAAAAGAAGAAGTCTGACTGTGTTACATGTCTGTATGTGATTACTTGTATGAGAAAAAGTTTGAGTTAGGAGTTAGGACATTTGTGGAAAATGGATTTTGGTCTGGACACACGCTTTAAGATTACAAATAATTTAGTGAGGCTAAGATTGGCATTTAGTTGTGATAGTTAAAGTAAGGGACTTGATAAAGCACTATATCAGTGAGTGCCCTCATATATAGTGTATGAAGAAGTGGTTCAGATTTGAACATTGGAACAGACTGGCTCTGCAATCTAAAACTACTTTTCAGTTGCTACTTCATATACAAGCTCTGCTACAAGAAGCCATAACCTTTGTGAAAGAAAAAGCGGGTGCAAAGCAGGTTCACAGTTTTCCCTTTGAAGTTGCTTTTGATAGCACAAACCTATTTAACAATTCATTCAACATGCACCTTAAAGGGGCAAATGCAAAATTCACAAGGGAAGCGATTGAGAGCAAGCTGACACAAGGTAAATAAAACAACCAAGACAATCATGGAGAGCATGTAAACTCTGACTGTGGCCCAGCTGTGCAGATGTGAGCATTCAAGTCGAGTTACACTCTGTTTCCTTTCTATTCCGAGTTTGCCACATGTAGGATATTCACTGAAAAATCATAATCCCAACTGACCAAGGATTTAAAACCGGAAAATCTTTCACCACCTTTATATGAATCAATTGTAGGGGCCTATGTGAAAGTTACCCAAATCTTTTCCCTATTTCATTAAGCATAAGACATGAGAAGATAAAAAGTATTCAGTTAAACTCCTCCTCTAAACATTCATTAAACCTCTAAAAAGACACTCCATTTATCAGAATTAATCTGAACTGAAAATAATCCTATAATCCTTTAAATGGCATACATGTGAGTGCTGAATCATTTTTTTTAAGAACCGTGAGCACACACACTTTAGACATTGCAAAGTAGCCTATGTGGTCTGCACATGAGTTAGAAAAAAATGCTTGTTTTTGGATGCAACTCACAGACTGAGTCATTCCTAATGTAGGATGAAAGAAACCACATGTGTCTGAGAAAAAAACGTTTTCATACACAGTGACTATCTCTTTGCCTTATTCAGTGTGCATGCCATGGATTTGTGAATATTTCTTAAACTCTGTAGCTCACCTGGCTGCAACCTCTCAGTTTCCATCCTGCTTACAACACCCTTTACTTCTTGGTCTGGATAAGTTAGCAAACAAATAATAATGTGTTGCTAAAGCTATAAACCTTATTAGTTATCATATACTCCGATAAGTTCAACCCAACAAGTTGATGGTGAAAAAAAAAAAAGAAATGCTAAATGAAGCTAGCTTAGTTAGCTGCCTGTTAGTTGTGTTAAGCCTCAAAACTGGTAGATGTAATGTGTAAATTAGTTGGAAATGGGTAAATTAGTTAACTTTAGAGATGTTGGTGGGTAAAATTTGTCATCTTTGGACACAGGAATGCTAGCTGTTTTCCACTGTTCCACTTTCTAGGCTAGTTTAGTGTAAATACCAAATTTTCTTCTTTTTTTTTGACAACTGTCAGCTTTAGCCAAAATAAACTTACAGTGAGGGATTGGTCAGTACCTGGGGGAAAAGGGGGAGGAATTGTGAACAGGGGCTGGTATGCCCATTGCACAAAATATCAGTTTTTCTATCTAAAAAAGACAAAAATATTGACACAAAAATAACCTTTCAGTTGTGCCAAAAGAACACATCAGCATGTGTGAACATTAACTTTTAGTATCCAATGACGTCCAAACGAATCCATCTAGATTCAGACACTTCTGATTAATTCATCCACAAGTGTGAAGTGAATTTTCCTGTCAACTCTGAATATCTCTAACTCTGGAAGCTTGATCTCTTAGGTCAGTATACTTCCATCTATAAATCATAAGGGTACGTGTGTGAAGGTGTGTGAGCCTGAGCATGATGATTGCTGCCTGCCATACTTACAGTCATGTGGTGAGCAGATGCCCCTTGCATGGCGGGGTCTGGCAGAGTGCCAGGTAAGGAGGCTGGCAGAGGTTGTCTGTGTCTGTTCCGCATGTGGAGGAGGCAGGACAGCGCCCCGGGAACCGGCCTGTGGTCAGGTACAAAAAGAAAATAACATATTAAACCAGGGCTGTCCACAGCTTAAATTTCACTAATCCTGGTTCAAAGAGAGGTGTGAGTTGAAATATTCATAGCTCAGTCTTGGTGGCACACGAAGGTAACACTGAGATATAAATAAGTTTTCTTTTTAAAAACTGAAATATATTGACTCAATTTCTACTTCTCTTCAAACTTTACATTTAAGCTACAAATTGAAAGCCATATTTCTAAAGTAAACAGTAATAATATCTAGCTATCTGGTTTTGTTTTATTTATATGATTTTAATGTAAATTATCAAAGAATTTATTCATTTTGTTGCCACCAGTCATAAAGTCTAGAAAAACTTTACAATTAATGCACACACAAGTTAAATAACCAAAATGTGGCTAATTTAAGAATGACAATGACAAAACCCTGACATTATTAATTGGGGTTTTGGCATTGTCTTAGCTTAGTTTTGATAATATCATCTGTCTCACAGCAAAATACAAAATAAGCACAAACCCCAAATAGTTAAATTGTGACGAGGGATGCAAAATATGCAGCCTTTTTCATGTCATGTGGCACAACTTTCAAAGTAAAATCTTTCAGGGGAGGTTCTCTTCATGTGTTCAGAACCTCTTTTGTTGCTGAGGGAGAAGGACTCATCAGTCAGTAAACCAGCGGAACGAGATTTTAATGGGCATGTTTTGAAAAAACGGTTTTGATATAAGCATTGATGTTTTTCTGATCTAAGCCAGTAACCTTTCCATGCCTAATCCTAAGCAAAAAATCTTTAATGGTTAAACATGTGCACATAAATTGTAAAACCTAAACTAACAGCAACTCCAAGAGGAATTAAAAAGTGACTGAAAACAAAAACAGTCAAATTATAGAATGTGTTGAAAATATTGTACATGAGACACAAACTCAGATCTTGTGTGTAGCTCCCCCACTAAATCATTTACAATTGAAGACTTATCACCTGTTTAACGTGACAAGCACTACTTTTGTGCCTGTTTCAGACTGTAGTCTTCTCTGCAATTATTTCCATCCACAAGTTTGCAAAAAACAAGAGAAATGTTTACCCCAGGGCATGAATTAATAGATAAAGTTTTGTGACAATTGAAATTCTGTTGTACTTTGTTGGTCATGGTTAATAATATAATACAAGTAAAACATTGGGGAAGTCCTTGTTTATATCAGCAAGACGATGGCAAACCGCATTCAGTGTGTAAAGTAATGGCACAGCTCCATAAAGAAAGGGTTCAAAGTACTACACTGACCTGCCTGTAGAGCAGAATTTGTATCTACTGGAAATATTTAGCCTATAATGAAATCAATATTCTGACAAGGGAAAATATAGCATCCTAAAACATTTTTGAAAACTTGTGAAAAACTTACTTAGATATTTGCAATGGAAAAAAAAATACAACATTTCTGCCTGAAACAATTTATTATTTTGAAGAAAATTTTAATATTAAATGGAATTTTAGTTGTGGTGTTCAAAGCAATGAATAAATAAACATCAGTAAATCATTCTAGATGTAATAATCAAATCACTTAAAGTAATCCAAAGTCCATACATAGTTTATTGGAACTTTTACAGAAGAAAGAGTCAAGTTGACAGCATGTTAAATGATAAAGATTCAAAATATTATTTCATCTGTAGTGTAAACAGAGGTTTGAATTGAAGCAATGACAATGGAAAGGATTATGTGGTGATAAAACTGTAAGAGAGCTTGTGTGAAAAGGTGACAGCTTGAGAGGGAGGAGAGAAGCTAAGGGATCACAGCGGGGGATGCAGGGATCCGGGGTACTGACCTAACCGTTCTCTCGCTCGGCCAGTCCAACAGCGTGGGCCTCCGTAGCCACACTGAGGTCATCGGCAATGACGTCATTACTGAATCGGGAGTTTGCAACCCCATTAACATACAACAAAGTACAGACAAACCAAAGCAGCATTTCCTATTGTAACCACAACAGCTCTGCTAGGCCAGCTGCAAGACACTCAGAAAACAGGTCGCTGTGGAAACTGGTGGTAAACATTATAGGAAAACAGTCAGACTGCCGAAACCTTCATTCGTTTAGTAACACATAGCGGCTTTCACTGACTAACAAACTGTCTGGATTCAGCAGGCATTGATTTATTGTTCCGTAATCGACTGTCAGCTCTATCCCACTGTCCTGTTGTGGCCTGCCTGGGTCTGGACAGATGTTTGGAGCTTATTATGTCACTGACTTACTTCTGGCACCTTGACTCATCTAATCATCCACAGGGTTGTGACAGACACTTTGTTTATGTACAGATATAACCCACAGGCTAGTTCATATGAAGAGGGTTTATTCTTATTTGTAAGAATGACATTTCAAATTAAGTTTA
>JAOXYM010000018.1:10486610-10501638 GCA_028567055.1 Leptatherina wallacei
ATTTTAGCCTAGCCCATACTTCGTTTAAAAAAAGGAGAAGCAAATTCATGAATGAAAACATAATTAGGCCATTCCTTTTAAAATAGGCTATACTCTCATTAACAGTAGCCTATTGCTAAGTGGAAACATAAGAAAACTGTTTGGATGGGTTTTTTTTTAAATTCAGCATTCAAAAGAATAAGCTTAGAGGCTTTAAGAGTAGCCTAGGCTATAACTTCATATAAATGTAAGCAAAGATGTTCAATTCTGGATTCTGTTCAATATTGTTGTGAATGAGTCTTGTTTTGTTTAACAATTGTTGCATATTGGCCACTACAGAGTTAAAGATGGGATGGCAAAAGTGATTTCACACTAAAGAGACACTATCCTCACAGATGTTTAATGGAGGAAGTTTTCCTTAATGACAAATTGTCTCAATTAGAGAAAGTTTGATTTTTCCTTTTTTTTTCCTTTGGTAAGAGGAAACAATAGTGATTATTTCTAAAAATGCATTTCTACATGATGCTATGAATTCCCATTTGGCAACTGACAACATCAAACACGAAGTGTTTTGGTCATTAACATGAGCTAAACCTCTAAAAAAAAAATGCTTCTGCCATGTTTGGTCGTGCTTTCCGGTGCTGGAGCTGAACACAGGGGTATGGTTGTGTTGTGGTTCTAGCACAGAATTAGACCAAACCCCCATTAGTCATCATCCACCAATCACCTTAAGTATGCAAATTCCAGCTCCCATGGCAACTAGTAGAAACAGGAAGTTTTCATGATGTCACTGTGTTTTGAGTTCATCCCCCGTGTGGATGTAATGTGAATCACAGAGTTTTGTTTTTAGAGAAGATAAGGGATGTTTTACAGCGTGTGTACTCGCATGAGAAGAGTGCACAGTCACACTGAAATGTCTATGACGGCAGCCAGGAAGTCTCTGGCTGGTGCCTTGGAGCAGACAATGCCACTGAGATTACAACTACCTCTATAACTCAGGGGCTACACCGGCCATTACCATCTGGCATCTTCAACCCGGCATGGCTTTTAACAGCCAGTCTGGGAGCTTTAGAAAGCTGCCTGCTCAGAGTCTGATATCACCATTACTGTAAAAATATGCCGTTTCAGGTCAAAGGTCAGACAAACCTATTGACATTATTAACTACCTCTATTCAAAAGCTGCATCACACACTTGGCGAGGCTACCATGTGATTTTTTTTGCCTGTTTCTTCCTGTTAAACTTGAAGAAAACAACAGGATGCAGACACTTTCAACCCAATCTGGAGTTACAGTGATTCAATAATGGAATGCAATGATTTGATTTAAAATTTCCCCCAGCTCTGCCATGCCTTGGGTGTGTGTTTGTTATGATTTTTACTTGCTTCACGCTACACAGCTTGTGTTTAAAAACAGTCTTGCGCTCGTTATCCCACTTTTTGGACTTTTTGTCATCGTCTGAAAGAAGCAGATGAACAGGAAAATCCAAGTTTCAAATCCCAAACTGTAACAGTGTGCACCACCTACTGACCTCAGATGAGATGATGTCATGCACCGTGAACTCTTCCTCTTGTTTGGCGTGCAACACATGCGACCAGTTCTCATTTGCGCAACAGTGTCTGCAACTGCATCACTGTTACAGATCTGATGTGCCATGTGTGTGTAATGACTGTGTTTATGTTGAGTGTGTGGCAACATGTTAGTGTGTAAGAGAGAACATCTGTGTTAGGTTGATGAAGTCACTGAATTTCTATACCATACATGTGTTAATAACACTGTTCTTTCTGGTGATGTCATGTTGTGTGTTTGCTTGTTATGGTTGTTACACCATTGAACTGGTTCGTCTTTTACATTTTTTATGTGTGATACTGGATCTCATAGGGTTGCATAGAAAAATAAAAAAGTGTTTTCCCAGGTTCACTGAAATCACCAGCCGCTGGTTTATGACAGATTGTTTTCATGCTTGATTAACAAGTCCAACACAAGCCAGCCGGTTCTAGCTGGCCAACCCCAATGTTTTAAGGACATTCTCCTTTCTCTGGGAGCCACATGCATACACACGTTTAAAGGCTGCATAGTTCTCTTTTTTCAATTTATCCAAAATAAGTAATATGAAGCAGGAAATTTTATGGGTAAAGCATATTATGTTGTCAAAGTGTTATGTGAGTTCTTTCACTTTTGTTTCAAAACTTTTGCTTTCGAGCACTGACTTGTTTTAGAAATATGTAAAATGTTGGTTCTAGCCATTTACATGGCATTTATAAAATGAGTTCCATTAAAGTTAGATAACATGGAGAGGGACGATTTTTTGACATGACAAATTTCAAGCAAATGAAGCAATTCATAAGGATTTCATACAATACAAATACAGAAATGTGCAAAATCCATCAATCAGTCAATCAAATTTTATTTACAACAATCACAGTTGATCGACATAAAAACAAGAATTCAAATATAGCACACTTATTCAGTTCATTTCACAAGGAGCACACTCAAGTGTCAAAGGCTGATCTGAATAAGTAGATATTCAGCCTGGACTTAAACAAGGCAGGTACATGATAAAGCGTAACTCCAGGGACTGAGTTAGTTTCGGCCCCAACACTGCAACGGCACGATCACCTGACTGTTTGCACCTGTTTGCAAATGTCTTGAGCGGCCCATCTTTTTTTTTAATTTATGCCATGGATTTATTGAAATGTGTGCAAACAAAAATGGAAATATATTATATAAGGGGGAAACCGAGTTAGAACAAGTCTAATGAACTTCAAGGTCAATATTTATTTTTCGACACAGCTTGAAACATATTAGGTTCACCAGGTTTCTTGAAGGACTTTTCAAAGCTCTTCTTTGGGTCTGACTTTTGCTCTGTTCTCTGTCAAGATGATTCCACAATGTTTCAATTGTGTTGATGAGGGAGAGGGGAATCATCACTCCATAAGACCTGTTGTTATGGATTTTAAGTCCCAATATGTTTGTCACTTTTGTTATTGTCACCATTGTCACCAAATGTATAAATGTTTAAATCCAGGTTAAAACCATTTCTGTTCTCATGCACCTATGCATGAATTCTGCATGGTATCTTTTGACTTAACTTATCTTGCTTTCAATCTTTTTAATGATTTGTTTTTGTGTGTTTAAATGATTTTGTTGTAATTCTAGCTTGCTTTTTATCTGTAATGCTTTCAATATTTTATGTAAAGCACTTTGAATTGTCTTGAATCTGAAAATGTGCTATACAAATAAACTTGCATTGCCTGTTAATTGTCTACTTCAGCTTTTTCTTCTTCTTTATGGTTGCTTTTCAACAGCCACTCTTTCATAGAGACCACTTCTGATGAGGCTCCAGTGTACAGTAGATGTATTTACCGAAGGACCAGATGCATTTCTCAGGTCCTGTGTCAGGTTTCTTTTTCTTGTTTCTTAAGGACATCACTATCAGACACTGTTCCACAGCTATAGGTAGTATCACATGCCTTTCACCTCTTCTTTTGTCTTCCATTTGTCCAGTTTCTTCATACGTATATCTACTGCACACCATTCCAGGATATACCAAGTTTTTGGCTTTTTGATGCAAGTTTCACAACCATTTAATCATATGTGTGCAAAAACACTATTTAATACTTGTGAAACTTGGCACATTTAATTTGTGACGAAAGAAATGGGAACAAATTATGTGTTTATGTGACAGGCTGCTAGAAACAAAGTTGCGGGGTAATGTCAAGATACAACACTGGTGTCTAGACATAGTGCCTTCCTATTTTTGAAATATTAATTTGCCCTATGACCCTGTATTGGAATAAGTGGATACAGACAATGGATGAATGATTCATAAGTCTGTATTAAGTGGCTAATCAAACAGCAGTTTTACAAGGTGTGTTAAAAAGCTATATATCAGAAACTGTGTAAGCAGATTATGAAAGTGTTTTGACAAAAAATTTAATACAGAAACCTTATTGACATTGTGAATAGAAAAAAAAGAGGCTACTCAGTATCTATCCTGTTCACACGTTCTTATGGCAGTACAATGATACTGTTAATCCTGACTCTGTGCTTTTGTTCACTTAAAGCTCAGTTCCCCCACCAGACATTTATTCACATAATATCTACATGACAGCTCAGGTCTATTAAAGGCCCTAAAGGGACTTTCATTTAATGTTTTATTACAGGCTGATGCACAAATGAAGCGCAATTGTAAAACAAAACTACACTTCAATGCCTCAGAGAGGTGATCAACATCCAGCTCATGTTGAGTCTAACAGATATTTTCAGTTAGTATTTTCATAGTTATTCCAAAGCGCTTCTTTGGATTTTGGCAGCTTTTTGTTGCATTATGAATTTAGATTATAATGTTGATCATTCAAAAAGACAGTTCCATTATAATCTTTTTTAAAGGCCTATTAAACTCTCTTTTATTGTATTGTATATTCAAAAAACAGTAAAATACACATGTGCATCATATTACACCATCTTTGTTGCATTTTCATGCAATTCCAAGAATATTTGTTACTATAATCAGCCACAATACATTTGAAAAGAGTTGTAATTAGATCAAAACTACACTGTCATGGGTAACATGATCATGGCTTTTTGCAATATTTTAGAGATGCAATCAAACACTCATCAAAAAAACAAAACAAATCAGCTCACCTGTAGATTTAGCAGTCAGCACAATTATCTTTTCACTAAACCTATCTAATCAACTGTACTCTGAAAGCCCATTAAAAGTACATTTGATGTGAAGATAATGGAGCTTTATAGCTTCATAGCTTAATTGAAATTGGAGGATTAACATTTTGAATAAGTACTCCAGAAAAGTCCCACATGGGGTTTTTGATTGATGGGCATCAAAGACTTTTTTTCTTTTCTCTTTTTTTTTTTTTTTTTTTACAGATAAGTGCCATTAAAATGTGTCATAACATATACATAGACATAGTATACCCACACTCTTGCATTGATTTGAATTTACTACATTATTTTATTCAAATGGAATTTACTTGAACTGAAGCTATTTTGAGATGTTTAAAGAAACAAAAGTATTGTTGTGTTCGTCTCTTTAAATTTTTTCAATATTTGTTTGTAAACGAATTAATAATAACAAGAAAAAAATCCTAATCAAATTCAGATAGGATTATCCTTCTTATTAAAGAAATCTTGGCAAAATACATGCCAGAAAGCATTTACAGTGAATCTACAATGTTGTTGCTCCAGATCAGGGATCTAAAATGTATTGCTCCTAATATGAGAAATAGAACAGCAACAGCATAAAGACAAATGAGATGATTACTTCATGTTTTCCAGACTCCACATTGAAGCTGCGGTATAATGACTGTAAATGTGTTCAGATTTGACTGATTTTGATGCGATCAGTGACTCAGAACGAGCTGACTCCAACAGGTAGGCAGATCGTGACGTCGACAGCCACCAGCCACCCTTTCCTCACCCACCCCCACCCCCCACCGTAACGCCTGCCTCCCAGCTGCGTCCGCCGCTGTCCTGTCTGGCCGCCCGGTGTCTGCTCTCTGCCCCGCTCCGCTCCGCTCCGCTCCCACCCCGGACCCGAAGCTTCTGCCTCCTCGTTTACCACCCCCTGCTCCTGGACCTCTCTGAACCCCGGTGAATGCACCAGCACCAAAAACATGACGGGCATCGCCGCTGCTTCTTTCTTCTCTAATTCCTGCAGGTTCGGAGGCTGCGGTCTCCAGTTCGAGTCTCTCGCCGAGCTCATCGTCCACATCGAGGACAATCACATCGGTGAGTTGGGGCCAGAAAGGGGGCGATGGAGCTAGGTAGCTAACTGGTATTTGCTAGCTAGCTAGCTAGCTAAACGCAGATAGGCACGGCATTGCATTCCGCTATCCCTGCTGCCTGCTCTTCGTCGAGTATCGTTGGAGTCAAATTCTTTAGTAACTTAGACTTTTATTTATATGAAAATGAATGCTTTGTATGCTAATTAGGAGTGTGTCTTTCATTAAGCTAAATAGTTACCTTTGCAGCGGTAAGTCGACTACAAGGGCCGGGTAGGTCTCATAGGTGTTAACTAGCATCCCGAACAGGCAGCGGTTTTTCAGCTAACAGTCTGTGTTTACATTTCGAGGCCTGATGCAGTACCGCTTCTCACACAACACTGGTGTGTTGAGCAACCAAACAGTCTGTCACTTGGTTACCTCTGGTTTCTCATCAAGGCATCACGATTTGCACTACTATGTTTGTGTCACTTAGAACCACTGTCAGTACATCAGTTTAACCAAGTTATTGCAGACATGCAGTAACATAATTAGATTTTCTTCTCCAAGCACAAGCCTCAACTTGTTGCATCCCTTATTAGATTTTTATCCGACAGTCAACTCTGATAACCGTCACCAACCATGCATTATATACTTTTAATTAGTTTATCCGCCATTTAATACAAGAGGCAAAAAATAGCAGCAGATTAATTGCCAGAAGGAAAAATGGATGTCTGGATTAGTGATCTGATAGGCTCATATATTTAAGCAGCGGGGGAAACGAAGAAATTGAAGACAAAACCAAGACAAACAAGTTTCTTTTTGCATTGTCAAGTGACACAATGCAGAAAAGCCATCCAAGTATGAGTAAATAGGAGAATAGATTGTTATTGGAATGGAAAGGTTTCTTCTCTTTTGAATTTTAGAGGGAGAGAAAAAAACTTGGATTGTAATTAGTCACCAGCAGTACTTCTTAATAAATATTTAACAAGCATTACATAACTTTTTGAAGCAAACTCTTAATTTCTATTTAAACACAGAAATCACCCTATGCGGTAGATTAAACTCCAATCCACCATGTATGATTATAAGCATTAAGACAAAAATACATGTATAGCTCTACTGATTGGGGCTAATCATTATTTCCGCGTGTATCCATCTTCATGAGGCTGTTTGAACAGGGTGAGGGGGTAAAATGGATGCTTCATTGAGCCTGTCTCCATGGCAACTGGCTGTCTCTAACGGGGTTGGGGGCAGTACATTGGCTGAGTTATTGCACACCTGCTGTCTCACAAACAAAGAGCACTGCAGAGCTGCCAGCTGTGGTGATGACATGCTACACAATGGCACATCACATGTGGAATATCTGTGTGTGCAGATGTTGAAAAATGGTTTACAGAGTAAGCAGAGTGTAGTGGGTCGCAGTACTGTCTACCACTTGTCCTTTTACCCATATGCACCATGCATTGCTTTCAAATGAACCAAACGAAGACCAGTGTTACATCATTTTTTACACCTTACGTCATGGCCTGCAGGTATTTAGACCACCTAACACAAAACTGAACAAACGAAGGACGTAAATTGAGAAGAATACCAAATTGAATGTAGTTTTCTCAGTCCCACATCCCAAAAACACAGCAGACGCTGATTTATGCCCCATCTGGCTCTTAACTTGACCTTTGACTTTAACCGTCAGCAGAGCAGAAAGTCAGTTTACCAGCCAGATCTTTGGGATTAATGAATTGCCCTTTGCACGCTTTATACCACGGTTCGTCATCAGCAGTGTCAAGATCATGCGCAGTCTAATCAATATTGTGCACAGATCAGATACCACAGGGACCAGTATGACAGATGGAGTGGGTTTGAGGTAATAGTGTGAGCGAGGAAGAGGGGGTTAATGGCGTTTGGCTTTGACACCCTCCTCCTTTTGGTTTTGAAGCAGTGCAGTAGCGCATGATGAGACTTGATCAAATGATAAGCTATTTTGATCCTCCTATCTTCCTTTCTTGTGATGTTGAATAAGCTGTTAAAAGGTTTGTGAGTAAAAGATGGCTTTGATTGTGGTTGTTTATGCACCATTCCATGCACAGATTGTGAAAGAGCACGCAGACAGAAATCAGTTCATGTAGATTTGACATCAAGCTTTGGTTGTAAGATATAAGTAAAGGTAAAAGTGAGCCAGTGGTGCTTGAATCAGTGTGCAGAAATCATTGCAAACCTGTCCCAGAAGTGGATTGTCACTCTTGCAGTCTTTGCTGCCCTCTTGTGACAGGGCATCTTATGTGCGTGATAACCCAAAGTAGTCAAGCTTTTGCTCTGGTAGTTAGTTCAAACCCTTCTTTAACTCCATAATCTCAATTTGCATCTTTTTTTTTAGACTCTTGCCTTCTGTGACACAGCACACAATAGCTGGCAGCAAACAGAGCAGATGAGCCTATCGTGATCTTTTCCGGGAGAAAATTGGATAATCTGTGGGTCTTTGGTGCTGACCTCATCCCAGAAGAAAGAGTAGCAGCCTTCCAATGACATACCCCTGCTATTTAGATTACAGCTGAATGCGGGGGGAAGTGGCTTAGGTGGACTGTGTTTAGTTGTTGTCTAACTTCTTTGTGCATTAAGTCTAGGTAAGGTCTGAGGAATGTAATGATGTCAGGCTCCTGTGCCTGTGTGCACGACAGCACAGTGTTGTGATCTCACCTGCACAAGCACATACCTGCCTTGTACCTCAACAGAAACAGAGCAGCCAAAGGAGGAGGAGGCAGACAGAGATTAAAAGAGAGGAAGAAACATGAAAAAGAAAATTGAGAAAGCCAAAATCTGGGTACAAGGAAATCCCAAACATTTGAGCTTCATTTGGACTAATTTCCTTTTTTTTTTCCTCTTTTTTTTTGTAGGTGGATTTTCATTTTTATCTGGTTAAACTATGTTTGAAAATGAGTAAAGGCAACACAGTATTAGAATAACATTGGCTCTTTTGAAGCATGCTATTACTACTTAAACAGCATTATTTTAAAGAAGAAGTCGACACGGTATGATTTGCAGGTCTGTGACGATTACGATTTAATTGCCATATCACAAGTATTTGTACGGATGCAGAGAGTGGGCATGCTCAAATGCTTTTTTTGACACAGTTTTCTCGCGATAACGACATCATTTATCTCATTGTTCCCTCGAGATAACAGATTATTCAAATGCATTATGATACTATGGGGCTGGAGCTGTTCCTAGTCCATCACAGAACCAACACAGACACAAACATTCAATCAGGCTCACACTCAATCCTAGCAAAAATTGAGTTTCAAATCAGCCTTACTTGCAGGTTTTTGGACTGTGGTAGGAAGCCGGGAAAAAACCCACACATAGTTGGAGAACAAGCAAACTCCACACAGGTTCCACCCAGAAACCTAATATAATAATTTAAAAAGGAAAAATTAGGTAGCGATGTACATTTATAAATTATATTGGCTTTTATTGAGTGTGTTTGTGGTATACTGGGAGCACTGCTGGTTTCCAGTCTTAACTGCATGCAAGAATAAATGACCTGTGCGCTTTCACGCTTTGGGTGCAGCAGTCGGTCAGTGTTCAGGAGGGGTGTGGGGTAGGGGGAGGGCGACCGTCCTTCAACCTGGATGAGAGCTTAGCCATTATCTTCTTCTCTCCCACCACCTCAACTGGTGGGTCCAAAGGGCATCCCAGTACAGAGCTGTTCTGTACTGGAATACCCCGGTACAATCAAGCCAGCATTGGATGCAAGCTGATGTCAGATCGGGGAACATCCGTCACTGATCAACGCATCTGATTTTACTTCTGCCATATCTGACAAAGGCTGAAATTGCGATAAGTCTTTAAGTTTTACCTTCACTCATTGACAGAATTACACATGACTGTAGCCCCTTCCCAGCTGTTATTGGGTCTATTTCGATCAATGAAATCAGGTGTAACACAGAAACTACTTATTTTTGAACCCAACTTATTCATCTCCTTATCTTGAGAAAACAAACTTTGTTATCTCGAGATAACGATTAAAAAAATAATAACTCAGCTGCTCTCGGCTTCTGTATATCTGAGCTTATAGGGATCGTTTTATTTATTCATTTTTGAATTGTTTATACCCACCTGTTTGCAGATAACAGAAAATGCAACTGCGTGACGTAGGGCTCATTTTGGTTGAAGTGAAAAAAAGGGAGAACAACATAACTTAAGGGAATATATTTGTTGAATTTGCATTGAAAAGGTAAGGAGCAGATCAAAGTTCATACTACTAGTTTATGATTTGCATAAGGCTTTTAATATAGATAATCATTGAAAATGCTATTATTATGACGGTCCTACTTACAGTTGTCAGCTGTTTTTTATGAACCAATAAGAAAACATCTTTGCTGTTATTTCAGTTTATTGCACAGCTAAGGAAATGTGTGTTTAATTTTTGTATTCTTGCTTTGATGTGGACAGTATGGAAAACGAAATCTTGATAAATGTTCAGATAAGCAAAAGTGTGGAAATTTTCTGTTTTAGCTTAACAGACATGCAAATGTGTCCAATTTTATTGGTTGTGGATCATGGGTTAATTAAAATATTCACATAATAACTGTTGAAAAAAAATAAATCACAAGACATGTCACCCCTCCCCCATATTTTTTTTATGCATTTGATAAAAGTGAGGTTCTACACTATTGTACAATAAACTAGCTCTGTTAATCAGTTGAGACCTGAGGTGACAAATAAGTACAACCATTTTCTCCAGTATTACCAGATTGTTTCCCATCTCATGTTCAGGTGTGTGACGTGGAGTGCATGTTCGTTCATGTGAGTGTGTGTGCTCACCATACTTCCTGAATGACCTGTGAGGGTGTAACAGCAATTACTGAACTTGCATCCCAAACTCAAATCTGCAGAGCTTCTCTTCACCCTGCACACAAACACATTTTGCCTTTCGGAAGTCACAGGGCTTGAGAGCCTCACCGAGCACTGGAAAGTGTAATTACAGAGAAACTGCCCCCCACATCCCACCCGTATCCCTCCTCCTCTCTTCTCCCTCCATCCGGTTGCCTGCTGCTCTAGAAACACGTTAAAATGCTCTCTGTGGCTTAATTAGCGGGCTGCAAAACGAGCCATGCATTCTTGGCCTGGTTTCAACACACACATGCAAGATACATATGCACAGACCATGACACAGTGTGTGCACACTTGTGTGTGTGCATGCAGACAGGGTGTAGTCAGCAGGGGGTAGGAGTGAGCTGTTGATTTGTTAGAATTTTTGCTACTTTTCAATTACAGGCATGTTATTTACAGGGGACGTTAAAGGTTGTATACCATCTTCTTAAGACTTTAAATGTATCAGTTATGTAGCGGGCAAATGGTAGTCTGATCGAATTATGTTCCAACATTGAAATAAAAAGAATACCGAGATGAAATCTCACTCGGGTTACTACGAGTGCATGTGCAGACCTTCCTCCAGCTCCAGCAGCAGGATCAGCAGCACGTTAGCTTCCTGTCCTGTTAGCTGAGCGGAAGTCGTAAAGCCAATGAACATTTACTACAGCTCTCACTCTCTGCACCTGGCTTATTCCCCTTCCACCAACACCCCCCTCATCTCTACACACATGCACACACTTACTTCACCCATAATCCTCACCTCAAATTGTCACCCAATATTTTTTCCATTCAGTCCTTTTTTTTGTTGCCAAATCTCATCATATAAAAGTCTCAGCCATTGTGTTATACAGAGTCTAACACTTATTAATTAGCTGATCAACTATTTAGACAAACTCAGGAGTCATCCCAGTCATGTCATTATGTTGGATACCAGTACCATCACATAAATTGTGAGTCAGCTTTGTCAGTCATGTAGGTCGAACTGTGTTTTGTGCGTGTGATTGGTCACGCATGTGAAAAGAGCTCTGGTCTCTACGTCTGAGCAGCAGGTAGGATTATTAAGGCTCAGCTATAAAAGACTCTCAAAGACCACCTCTGTGGAGCTCCTCAGATGTAAGTGTGTGTGAGCTTGTTTGTGCTAATGAACAAACAACTGAACTGCTTTCTTTTTTCCCTCGCCTATCTTTTTTTCTGTTTAGGGGGTTGTGTAGGACTGTGGTTTGTTCTGCAGTGGCAGCAGTGTGTGTCTTTTTTTAGGGTTGTTTTCTTGTTTGCTGGTCTCTTTGGTGTTCTCCTGCACCGTGGGAAGTCTGCATTCTTTTTTTAATTATGAGGTGTGAAAGCCTGAAAGGGCTAAGAAGGCCAGCACACACACTTGGGATTAGAAGGAAGGAGCATCCTGGAGTCTTCAGATCTGAATCGCAATGCATCTGCAAGCCATTAAATATGCAGCTACAATTATTCCTTTGTGTGCACACACACTCACATACTCAATTGATGCCATGGAATAAACTGTATTTTCCCCCTCTTTCTTAGTTCAGCTTTCGATAGTTCCCCATTTGAACACTTGATGGCACTGGTTGTTCACAGATCCAACCCACCCGCAGATTTTTCATGCACACTTGCTCCTGTTTTCCAGGGGGTGGGAGGTGTGACTTTGAAGTTAACACTGCTACCCTCAGGCAGTGGAAGTTGCCTACTGTAGTGTTACTGACTTAGCAAGTCAGCTGGAAACAGCTTGTGTGTGCGTGTCTTGACTAATACAGCGTGTACATTCATCACAGCCTTCTTCCAGTAGCTCCTATAGTCTCAGACAAATTTCTTCTTTGCCACATTCAGACTCCGGAAACGATTAAGCAGCCGTCGGCCACTTGGTTTAAATTAGCTAGTACTTGGTGAACACAGTGTAAGAATGTACGGCTTATGAAAGTATCCTAAATGAATCTGCAGGGTGCTACATATTATCCACTAATACACTGAAGCCAGTGTGGGAAACCTCCAGCGATCTATCAGCCTGTCTGGCAGGAAGAATACATTTCTGAGTCACCTACGTGCTAAGAATACTTGCACATTTTCCCTCCTCAGAGAGACATGATCAATCTGATTGTCTCTTTCTCTCTCAGACACAGATCCACGGGTTCTGGAGAAGCAGGAGCAACAGCAGCCCACTTACCTGGCCCTGAGCTACATCAACAGGTACACACATTCATGTCCATATTAAAAAATGTGTGTCTATAGAGGGCAGCATTGCTCCACCATTGAAAGTCTGCATCTGTGTGCGCTCATGTGACTTGCTGAGAAAGTCTTCAATGACTGATGTGTTCCCATAGACAGAACGCCAGTGACTCATAACACAGACAAAACCGCACAAGACAATCACTCCCAGCTCACTGTGCTGCCTCAGGATCATGGCATGTTTGTGTGTTTTAGCTCGGTAAACCAGTGTGTCGTATCTCAGTTAATGCCCCGTCAAATCACTACAAGATTCATCTTTTAGAGGGGCAATGGTAAAACAAAGAGGGAGTGGGAATGAGGTTTGTTTTTAGTGATAATTGCTCAAGTGGCTGAGGTTGTAAATGTCATCCGTATTTACTGTCCCTGTTGCTAGGATCATTTCTTCAGCGGCTCAGTTGTTTCATCGCACCACAGACATCTGTCTCAATTCAAGTCTACAGAACATCAAAGATGAGATAAGATAAATGGCTCAAGATGTAAAGTTAGGAAGCACAAATAAAATGAATGAATTTCTAATCCCACTTAATCACAACTCGAATTCAATTTTTCTAGAGCTCTCCCAGTAAAACAACACTCTAACATGGTGTGCCACCAGTGTGACACAGATAAAAAGAAGTCAGCTAGAGATATAAGTTTTCAGTGGAGCAGGTTTTATATAAACCAGATAGAGATAGATGCATCAGCTACATTACAGCATGACGTCAAAGTGATACGCTGCCTTCCTTGAATTATCAATCTAATTTCTAAAGCACTTTTCGTACAAATAAATTGCAGTTCAAGGTGCTTAACATTAAAAGAGAACAACAACAACAACAGCAAAAACAGTTGAACACGTATAGATAGAAACAGACCTGGCAAATACCAGTGTCTCCACATAAGGTGATGCTCTCGATCAGCGCTGACATAACACCTCACCAGCTGTACTGGGGAAACTAAAACAACGGCGAAACGAAGGAATAAGAGATAAAATGAGTAAATAAAATAAAATAATAAAAATAATGTAAAATCAAAATGAAGTAAGATAAAATGGGACACACACAAAAAGTAAACGGATGAAAAAAAAACGAAGAAGAACGCAACACAGAAACAAAGGACAAGAATGACGAACATCCAGCAGTTTGTGTTCTTTCTTGGTATGTGACTTTAAACAACAATCCACGGTATATGGTGCTATTCCCGCAGTGACGTTTTTTTTTTGACCAATCATGGATTGCTCCACCCTTTAGGTTTGGATCAGTAAGATTGGGACCCTAACGGAAGGGTCCCAAAAAAGTAAGATGGCTGGGATCGGTTCTTCTGGTATCCTTTTCAGTTTTTGTTGTGAAAATGGAAAAAAAAAAAGCATATCGGCTCGTCGTGAGCCAGACCCCTTGGTGGAAACGAAGCTTTCGAGAAAATTAAGAAGATATTATCAAATCCAAATCTTTACTATGAACTTTTTCAGTATTAAATAACATAATTGTAATAATTTTATTGTGATTCCTTCTATCCTGAGCACATCATTTACATCACAGACATTGCAGAATAGAAAGCAACTAAAATAAGGTTTGACGTTGCATCACATTTGACACTTGGCAGGTGATAATTTGGACCCCCGCTGATCATTTTGTCAGATCAAAACAGATCAAAAGATCAAAACAGATCAAAACAGAAACAAGAACAGAAAGAACACGAGGGAGCTGCATGTTTTATGGTACATTTTGTCTTAAAAGCGGAACATTAATTAGTGACATCCTTCTTTGTCATCAGGTTCATGACGGATGCAGCACGCCGGGAGCAGGAGACCATGAAGAAGAAGGCCACACCCAAGTTGTCCCTGTCCATCACGGGCGGAATGTCCAGGAACAGCACGGCCACGCCTCCCCGCCACACCAGCGGTAACCTGACGCCTCCCGTCACGCCCCCCATCACCCCTTCCTCCTCATTCCGCAGCAGCACACCCACAGGTACGACAGGTGTGTGTGTGTGTGTCGAAGCGTGTGTTTGAGAGGAAGAGAGATGGATTACTTTTACTTGTACAGGGAATGGAGGTGTTGAAAGTGACTAATGTAAAATTAACCCTCATGGCAGTAACTGAAAAAAAGAAAACTCACTGTGATTGCGCCATCAAGAGCATGTTTGTCAGATTCATGTAGCACGCCAGAGAAAATGTTTCTAACGCAAATGGAATGCAGCTTATTTCATACCTGTACAGTGACTTAGCATTACTGTGAAAAACC
>JAOXYM010000018.1:10501738-10526345 GCA_028567055.1 Leptatherina wallacei
GAGAAAATGTTTCTAACGCAAATGGAATGCAGCTTATTTCATACCTGTACAGTGACTTAGCATTACTGTGAAAAACCTGGAAGGAGAGAGCACGAGGCAGCTTATTCACACAATTGCAAATAGAAAGCCACAAATTATTCACTTTAAGCAATAAAAAGTTATGGGATATGTTTAGATGTTTCCATGCAGTTTTTCCTTAAGATTTTAAAGCATGAGGAAAATTTGCAGTCAGAGTGGAAAGCGGGAAACCCAACCACTATCTGCTGTAATATATATATATATATATATATATATATATATATATATATATATATATACATATTACACTTAGTAATATATACATGAGAGTGTGTGTGTCTTGTTTGTGTGCTGGCTTTGGTAGCTCCAGCAGTGAGCAAACCAGTCAACACTCTGCTAATTACATAGCAGCTGTCACGCTGTGTGTTTGCATGGGGCCGTGTGTTGCACAGCCCAGAAGCAGATGTCCATTTCCAGCCCAAATGGTTCCAAACTTAGTGTTAGGTCTGGGCTTACACACCAGCATGGATACACACACATACACACACCCTCTTTCAACATGTGCCAGGGTGCCATCCATTTCCTCATGCTGAGGTGCAGCATTTCCTGTTATATGGTGGGGGGTCAGTGGGCCTTTATGTGTACTTATGTTTGTCTGAACTTTTCTAGTAATTTGGTGTGTGGATACTTGTGTGTGTGTGTACGTGCGTGCATGCGAGTGAGTGGAAAATGTTCTACACTTAGTAAAGCACTTTTTCCAGGCTGAGCAATGGGGATCACTCCCACTTAATGATCCCTTTCTCAGTGCCAATCCCTGCGTTTTGACTCAAAGACACACACACACATGCGTGCGCACACCCATGCATACCAGTGTTGTTTTGTCTTATTCCAGTGACATGTGGGCTGCCTAAGTAGCAGCAGAATACAGAGAAAAGCATTAATAAAGAATCACATATCATTTTCTGCATGGTGAATTCCCATGGCATGATGCTCTTTTGGCTATGTCCCTTTTCCATATTTCATTTGGGATGACAAATGTTTTTTTTGTTCTGTGTGGCTCCAATGTGCCTTTAGGCAGCGAGTATGATGAGGAGGAGGTAGACTATGAGGAGTCGGACAGCGATGAGTCGTGGACCACAGAAAGCGCCATCAGCTCTGAGTCTATCCTGAGCTCCATGTGCATGAATGGGGGAGAGGAGAAGCCGTTCGCCTGCCCCGTCCCCGGGTGTAAGAAGAGATATAAGGTAAGGGTAGACCAGATGATGGAAAAGTCTGCTTCAGCCGTGGGACATGAGGTTTCGTCAGTGATTAAATCTACACTGGAGCTTTTGTGTGGGCATCACATGGCCGGGCATAATGTTTAAAAAAGCACAGTATAAATCCAGATTGCTGTGATTGGAAGCACTGATAAATACATCATGGTAGATTTGTTTTGGTGTAATTTTTATCATGGTTACTAACAAGAACCTCATTCAGCTCACTATTCTAACGCCTTAGCTAATGGACAGTGTTAGAGCATTATTTATTAATTCCCCTTACAGGCTGGAATTGCAACGTGGGAAAAGCCACATTTTGTCTTGGTTCTTCCAGACTCTAATGCCGGTCTGACTGTTTTAAATTTTACGTGTAAAAAGACAAACAAACTAAGAATCTAAAGCCATGATCGCAGCTCTGTGATATACGTTGACAACAACTTCTTCCGTCCAGGCATAGTTTGAATTTTTTTGCAGTGAAACAGCCAAACTGAAAATTAGATTTTCTACATTTCCTTTAATAAAAGTAAAGAGTACAGTATCTAAAAAGTAGAGGAAAATCTTTACAAATAAGTATGACAATTTTCATATTACTAAGGGTGGAACAACAGAGCTATAAAACCTGGATTATGATGATGAATTACTATCAAATTTGGTTAATACTAGCATTTCAAGACACGTCTAAAACAAAACTAAACCTTCTTAACATTAACATCTACATAAGATTAAAGCAAAATATTTGACATAAGAAATTTTTGTAACCAGGTTGGCTGCAGCCAAGTGAGCAGTGGAAAAAGAGGTGGGGTTAGGTTGCGTATTTATACACATGCACAGCAGATATTTAATGGGGCAGAGGTGGATTTCAAGGAATTATTTTTCATCTTAAAAACTTTTAAAGGTGTACATTTTTGGACATCCGGTTTTATAGATTTTAAGACGCAGTTTATTTGTTTCTGGTAATGTCTGCAGTAACAGCAGACAGACATGAATCCTACACCTTACACAGCAGAATGCATGCATAGAACTGAAATCTGTATACAACATTTAGAGCGATGCTGAGATTTTATCTGCCGTATGTCAGACATGAAAAGCGTACCTAAGTTTAATTTATAACCTTTCACCTCCTTCTGTCCTCATCCCATATCTCACCAGAATGTAAACGGAATCAAATACCACGCCAAGAACGGCCACCGAACACAGATCCGCGTGAGGAAACCCTTTAAATGTCGCTGTGGCAAGAGCTACAAGACCTCGCAGGGGCTGAGACACCACACCATCAACTTCCATCCGCCCGTCTCCACCGAGATCCTGCGCAAGATTCAAGGCTAAAGTTGGCGGTCACACACGTCAACAATCCCAAACATGGCCCTTTCCTGACTTTTCCTTTCCCTTCCTACACACTAAAGGATTAAGTGCATGCTTTAATTTGTTTTTTTTTATCACCATTTTATTTGTGATACATCATTTTTTCTATCTATATCACATGTATTTTTTGAAAAGATGTATCTTTGTAGTATTTCTATTGATGTACATTTGCACATTTCATTTATGCTATCATTTTTATTTTTTTTTCTATTGTTTCACTTACATAAGGTGCTAACTGTAAAAAACAACAGAAAGAAAAGACAAAAAACAAAAGATACAAAAGAAGAAATGAAAAACAAAAGATGTGAAACAGGAATTGTGAACGACTTCTGCCGTTTTCCCGCTTGTCCCTGAGCAGGAAGAAGTTGGCTTCTAGGGCTGATATATGATCAGTAGTTTTCACACTCCCTGTCCGCTGGCTGCAGAGTCCAGCTGAACTTAGGTATGTGCCTTCACGGTCACTTCTGGGAGTAAAAGCAAGAATTAAGTTATACTTTTAACAGATATATTGATATATAAACAATAGACAGATATGTATGTGTACATAAAAAAATATAAAAGTATTCATGAGCATATTCATAAATAGTTACACTTTATTTTCAAGCTTTATTTTATATATTTTTTGTCAGTGTTGTAAATTTAGTGTTTTTTGTACGTATCATTAAGTGTTTCTTCCGTTCCTTATTTGCTGACACAGCCAGTTTTGTGGTTTAAACAGCTGGCTGATTTGAGAGTTGGAGAGCTGAGATATTTTTTACAAATCCAATGCTCCTTTCCGTTTGATACATTCTGAATTGTGTGCTGTATTTCACTGTTGATCAGGAAGAGAATGCAGCCTGTTTCCTAAACTTCTCATTCCTGGAGTCATCCATGTTTCCTCTTTCTGAGTGCCAGAGCTGTGCTCCACAGACTTAGCCGCTAACGTGGCCTAAGCATCATACTGCGGTTGCCAATGTCTTTGTTGCTATGTTTTTTCCATGATCGTTGCCAACAGCTCTCCACTGCCAAACATTGACCATACCATGTGCCTGATGGGTGGGGTGGGGTGGGGTGGGGTGGGAAGGGTGGGGGATTATCATGATGGTTTCACTGTAGAAGTCGTCAAACGTGTGGCAATGATTTTCTTGTTCATCGCGTCTCCAAAATGCACACGGATGTACATGAGCAGAATGTTTTCATGCATGCTTTTTTGAAGATGAGGTTGCATTTGTATTTAAAGGAGATTACCATCTACAACTTGTCATTTGTGTGTTGTAGACGGCAGCATTTCAGTCCAATTTTTTGTGTGTGTGTGTGTGTGTGCGTGCGTGCGTGTGTTTCAGCTAAATCCAAGTCATCAGCCTGGAGATTATTACTGTATCTGTGTGTTTCAGTACTAGGATGTGTCATATTACTGTGCCAGGCTGACTGGGATTTCATCATCCACTTGGGGAGAGTGTGCTATCACTTTTGTTCATGGCATAATTTTTTCCCCCTCATGCAATTTATATTCAGCTGAAGGCTCAGAGCATGAGCCTTTTCTCTTTAGTTCGTTTGATTGATAAACTGACCTTCAACATGCACACATCCTCCTCTCCAGTTCATTTTTTGGGTTTGCACTACAAAGTTTCCACTAATTTGATTAATCATTTAAGACTTCAATGCATCTATCTAGTGTGCTGCTGAACAAACAAGCACAAAAGTGGCTTCAAAGACGCTCCAAGTCAAATTGGAAGTTCCAGTTTCAGCATCCCGATTTACCCTGGGATAATAGTAAAGGAAGCCTTCGAGCATAGGGGGAGGTCTTTCTCAGCAGGGACAGACAGTCGAGCTGTCAAACACTCGTAAAACCAACCCTTGCTTCAGACACCACCATCACCATGGCGATGCTTTTCATGGGGGTCGTCTGCAGCATTAACACAAATGGGAGAAGCAGAGCGGAGGCTGTATGCAAAAAGAGGGGACAAGGGAGGGGTTTCAGTCAGTATACCATGTACAGTGAATGTATTGTAATGTGCGTTTGTTGTCAAGTGCTTTTAAATTATATTTTCGTATGTAACGTGAAGACCAGAGATTCCCTTTTTGGGGGGTTTCAACAGGTTTTGAGATGAGTGACTTGTAAATGTCAAACTGTCTTTCTATATAAAAGAAGAGCTGCTTATATGTAAACAGCAAAATAAAGGAAAAAAAGACAAGCACTATAGCTCTTGATTTTTTTTGCCCCCTCCCCCATGCAACCCAAATGAGGAACAAAGCAGAGAAAGTCATTTAGACAAGCTTAATTTATTCATAAAGATCTTCGGAGTCCACACTTAGACCACCTTCCTGACATTCTCACATGAAAAGGGTGGAGTCAGACACATGACACACACTGATTTGCCTTAAGATTATTGGGCATGTGCAGTTTTTAAAGCCTGAATACAACACAGTTGGGGGAATGATGGAAAATTAGACAAGCAGTGGTATGAAGCCCTGTAAAAATACACTTAGATGACATTCAGTCATGAGGACCAACTTGTACACAAAGCAGCAACTTCACAGTTTCAATTAAAAAACAAAAAAACAACTAAAGCATCAATAATGCAGCATCCTGCAATATATTTGTCTAAAACAAGATACATAATCTTTCAGTCCAGCTGCTAATAACCGATCCGAGAGAACAAAGTGCACAAAGAGAAGTGAAACATCATTGGCCCGTTTGTTTTTCCATCATTTAAACATGAGGCAAAGATGAGGGGAGACATGTTATGGACAGTAATTCACAGGTCTCTCCACAACTGATACCTCATTTAATTTATGTACAGTACATTCAGGATAAAGCCTTATTTAGTGCAGATACATGAAAACATAGTGCTGTTTTTGTTTAGACCATCTGACATCTTTGCAAAACGCTCATACTGTACATACAACAGAACAGGAAGATATCTCATATGTACACATTCGAGTGACTTTAAGGTATCAAACACGCCGGTTCAGTCTGCATTTGCATTTCTGTTTAATTTTTGTGGGTAACTAAAATATTACACACTGTATTGGTTGTTTTGTCACATATGGTATGTACGTTAAGTTTAATTTAAAGAAGAATTAAAATTCCTTTTTATTTTTCTCTCCTTAAAGCCACAACTCAAACTTCTATGACTCCCTAAAAAATAGCCAATTTTGTGGATGGGAATTTCATCACAGAGCATAAGCATGTACTAAAAAAAAAGGTGTTTAAAAGATGAGCGTAAAACTAATTAAAAAAAAAAAAGTAAAGGATCATGGCACTACTCTCAAATTTGAATGATGCCTTGCCCATTGTGTATTTAAATAATAGCTACCCTTATTAGCCACAGTACACTCTTCTTCCTTTTAGAAGTCAACTACATTCTTTAAAACCTTGATAAGATTGCAAAAAAGTGCTGATTGGTTTTTTTTATTTTTTTTATTTTATTTTTTTTAAACAAGACAACCTAACCAATCCGCAATCAAAATAAACTAATAGCTGACAACACACATACACACATAGTATGTCAGAACTCAAGATTCTTCCTCCTCGTTCTTCATTCAATCTGCTCAAAGTTGAGTACGTGGCCATCGAAGTGTGTGAGGACATGTCTTTCAAAGAGCTGCTGCTGACAGTTGAGGGGGAACTGCTCAGAGCAGACGGGGCACACCTTCCAGTGGCTCTCTACGTGCTGCTCGAAGCTGCGCTGCTCAAAGTGCGGTGGGAAGATCACCTCGCATAGTGGGCAGCGCTTGTGAACGTCACTTCTGTGGAATAGGAAAACACGGAGTGGAAGGGTGGATGAAAGATAATTTCAGCCACTTGAGGGTCAGAGTGAAACTGACCACAATGATTAATAAGTACATTTTGGATTCACAAGAACTAATTAAAATAGTTCCAAATGATTTATTCACCTTGAGGGGACAGTTATGGAATTGATATTTAGGCTTTTGGTGATCTTGTCAAATACAGGCTCTGAACAATGGATGATAACACACTGTTAAACTTTTTTATCAGTTAACAGGCCTCTCTGACTTCTCAATATAGAAATCTTTGAAATGGGAAAAAGCAAATGACATTTTCAAGTAAAAACAACAACAAAACAAAACAAAAATCAAAGTGAGAATTAAGTAATGATTAGTAGCATTTCAGTTGGGCCACCATTTGAAAAAAATTATGTTGAAGACATAAACCTCGACTTAATGGAATCCCTTTTCGTACTAGTCTTGTAAGGCCCATTTCCAGGCCATGTGCTGATTGATGCATTAGATAAGAGGTCCCCATTTATTTTTATTGCTGGTCTTTTCTTTCTTTCCTGCTTCGTGCAGCGGGTCCTCTTTATATTTATGATTTGGCGAATTACCTGGAGTCAAAGCAGAAGCTGCTCCTCGCTTCACTGCGTCTGTTGGACTGATGATCGCATGACTGCTGAGCTCCATCGCCCACCTTTGACACACAAAAGGATGTTTAGTTACTCATGTTTTTTTTTTGTTTTCCAGTCACTGCGGCATTTATAAACACAATCATTTAAGAAGAGATGGTTGGAAATAACCAGAAAATGTTCAGCATGTGCAACTCTGTTTTTAGAATTAGCATACAGTAAACTTCCACTAATTTCTGTCCTGGTTTCTCTTAAGCAACCAAAGATTTAATCTGTCAGGAACTGATCTCAAGTCTGGGTCTATGAAAAACCTCCTCTAATTACTCTCTCAGCTCTGATTATCTTCCTCTCTCTCGTGCTCTGAGGGAGTGACATTAATTAGAGCTTAATGCAAATGAGTTTAAAGCTCCGTCTTTTAAGGGCAAGTTGTATTTTCTTCAGTCTGTGAGAGAGAGGCGCTCCAGAGAGAAAGAGATGAGAGGTGCAGTAAAGGATAATAATCGTGACAGGAATTCATTGGCTACAAAATACAAAGCTTAGGTAGGAAAGCAAAGGCTGCGAGTGCAATTTGGATGCTGTATGATTGTGTTACTGAATTTAAATGAATGCTGTGAAAGAATATGGCCGTGTACTGACGTAAAAGGAACAGATGTCATACTGATTTGGTTGTCAGTGTGCTGTTTCTTACCTTTCGCGCCTCCTCTGGCGGATGCTCGATGTTCTCAGGGGGACTTGAGCTGCGCGAGGGTTGGATGCAGACCACCTTTCGGTCCCAGCCTGGCGCTCCTGAACCAGGGCTAGGTGGTGTGATTGGAGGTGCGCAAGGAGGGGCGCAGGGAGGAGCTTCGGGTGGGGGACGTAGCATATGTTCAGGAGACAGTGCGACATCCACCCGATCTATAAAAGAGAGTAACATAAAACAGAAGCAATGATAGAAAAGAGGCATGGCGCATACAAATGAATGGAGCTTTAATCCCTCGCACCTCTTGAGGTATCGGTGGAGTAAGGATTGCCGTACTGTAGCTCAGCGGGCCTCTGTGGCACCAGTGGTGGAGGGGAGGGGTCCTGGGGGTAAGGGAGAGGGTATCGCAGTACCATTGGCTGCCTGACCTCAGCTCCCTGAGCGGCAGCCTCCTGCTCCCGCTGCCTGGACACAAAACGCTGCAGCTCCTTGAGAAGAGATGGGATCCACCGTGAGAGTCAGCACTTAAAACACACACAATCATATTTAACAGTCCATACTAAATATTTCAAACATATTTATTTTACCAAAGTTATTCTATGTTGGGATTTTTTACAGATTCTATTTGTGATTCTTTTTGTTTTCGTGCTTTTACAGAAACACAATTACTGTCAGTTTTATAACTAATTCGGTCCACATTTCCACAGCACATTGTCACTGTTGGAACCACAAGGTGAGTAAGTAATTTTAACTTACAGTTTAATTTCCCTAAACATCGTTTCTGCCCTTTGTGATTATTTCTGAAGCAAGAGCATTAGTACCCTACTCATTACTGTAATGGGTGTCAGACTCTGGCTCCCTCTGCTCTGATGGAGGCACGCACCCTCTCCCTTTTTTGTCCCTACTTTATTCCTCCCTGATCTCCGCTCTTGATGACTTCATTAGTGCGCTGCTATCAGGTTTAACATTTAAACCAGGGTTGGGAAGGTGAAACAGACACGTAATGTGGCATTTGCACTGTCTAATGGCACTGTACCAGAGGGCGAAAGGAGGTGGTATAGATGTATTAATTAGAGGGTTTGGGGATTGTTGAGTTGGAAGGAAAAAAGCCACAAAAAGAGTTCAGACACTGAAGAAAAGCAGAATAATTAAAAGTAAGGATCTTGTTATGGACTCTGGTGTGGAGTGCGGATCTACATGTGTAATTTTGACTTTCAGTTCACTCTACGATGAAGATTTTGCAGGTCCTGAAGTGAAACTTTAACTTCAATATTTGCATAGTTTCACCTATAAATAATTTGTTTATAAATGGCATATGCTTAAGGAACCAATTAACAAGCAACAATGGTGCACAAAAAACAAAATATTCAAGTTGCATTGGTGCAGATTTACCTCCTGTAGTTTTTCTTTGTCTTTAAGAGCCTGGGCGAGGCTGCATTTGAGTTCAGTCACCTCACTGGCTCGCTCTGCCATCTGTACCTGGTAACACAGAGATACAATAAAAAAATTTTTTTTAAAAACAGTTACATGAGGAAAGTTAAGAATCGTGCACCACAAATGAGTGTATCAACTTCTTTTGGCACACAAGACTTCCTTTAAAAAGGTAAGAAGTCTCAGTAAAAATCCTTCCTGCGGAAGCTCCGCTGGAAAGGATCTTATCTGGCTGATAGAAGAACCTCCTTCCTGCTTCCAGTTTGTGTCAACTGATGACGAATGTCAGTTCACTTACACACAGACACGAGAGCAAAATATTTGGCTTCTATTTAACCTGGTGCCGTGTCGAGTGTGTGGGGCTTACTGTAAAACATAGAACTAAAACCAAGGAAACCAGGTCAGTGTTCAGAGAGGGGGGTGAAGATGAAGCGGGTCAGGGGGTCATCATAAATCTCTCACTCTCGAACAGAACTGACCCGGTGGGATAGTTTACATTGCTGGTTGCTCGCTCTTCTCTTATTTCACCCCATTTCAAAGGTTCCAAATTCGCTCCCCCACCTCCTCTCCCATGGTTTCTCTTTCTGCTTCATGTCTATCTGTCTGTCCTGATCTCATCACTCTTAAATTCTGCCTGCTTCTTTTGCTTTCCCCCCTAATTCTCTTTCATCTCCTTTTGTCCGCTCTCATTCTCCCCTCTTTTCATGAATTTACGGCGCAGCTTTAGAGGGTTAAGTTCAGGTGAAGGGAGTCTGCAATGGTGTATTTCTGCATCTCGCCCCGCATATTCCTCGCCCTCTTTCCATCCTCTGGCTGGCTGATGTAAACAGCCGTAAAGCACGGACTTCTCCATCTGCCTCTCTCGTCGGTCTCCGGGGCTATTAAGAGTGGCTCGGGGCCCACGGGCACTCGCCTCAGACAGCAGACTCCATCAAAATCAAGGGAGAGCTGTTTTACAGCACTGATAAACACACACTCACTCACAGAGATTAAATGCTATTCAGTACTTTGGCGGACGCTCTGTTCGATAATGTGTGCACATACCACACATATCGACTCATCTGTGGATGTGATGTACTACCCATGATCCACAACATCAGTATGTGGACAGGCCCACATTTCTCTCGCTTTGGTGTCGGCACATGAATGCAGACAAAAAAGATAGATCCGATAGATCTTTATTTTTACTATTATACTTTCATACGTCATTAAAGGCAGACGTTGAGTGGAAAATGCAATACATTTGATAAATTAGCCAAATGTTTGAATCCTATAATATCTACTACGCCTATTCCCAAAAAAGTTTGGACGCTGTGTGAAATAGAAACAAATCAGAATGCAATGATTTGCGAATCTCATAAACCCGTATTTTATTCCCAATAGAACATAAACCACAAATCAGATGTTGATGCAGTACGTCTTCAGCACTGATGGTGCTTTCACAGCCATAGGTACTAATGTAACTTCATGCCATCAGAGATGAAGGATTTTGAACATGCTTGATAGTTCCTCTCCTCTCCTTTTTAGTCTGCTGGACACAATGTCCAAGGTTTCCAAAAGAATTTTTAATTTTGATTAATTTGACTATGGAACAGTTTTTTCACTTTGAGCCAGATCATTTTAAATGACCTTTGGTTCAGAGAAGACAGCGGTGTTCTGGAAATGTTCCTGAGTGGATATAATTTCCAGTAGATAATAATCACTATTTTTAATGCAAGGGAAGGAAAACTTCTAAGACAAACATCCAGTTATGACCTTTGGCCTTGTCCCCAGCGTGCAGAGATTCCTCCTGGTTCCCCAAATCTTTTCATGATATCATACACTATAGATGGTGAGATCTTCCAAGTCTTCTGGTGGAAATCTACCCATCTTCACATCTGGGAGAATCTACATCTCTGAAATGATCCTTTTATACCCAGTCGTGTCCTTGAATGCTCTACCAGTTGTTTCTGAGCTTTTCCAGCTTTTTGGTGCCACTGGTCAAACTTTTTTGAGATGTGTTGTCATCAAATTCAAGACCAGTTATTTTCCATGAAATGATCAAATGTCTCACTTTCAACATTTGATGAAACATGTTGTTGAGGGTCTATTGGGAACAAAATATAGGTTTATGAGATTTGCAAATGATCACTTAGTACATGCTTTAGCCACACACAGACTGAGCACACAGCTCAAAATGTGCAGTGTCAGCCATCACAAAGAACCTCATGAAGATAACTCGGCTGCCTGACCACAAGACATCACAAACACAGAAAAGCTTTGTAGCAACTTGTAAAAAGAGAAGCCAGCAGAAATGTAGAAGAAAGTTTTAAGGTTAGGCCTGTCACACCCGGAGCTTAATTGAGTGATTGTGATTGACGTGATAACAATAACTTTATATTTTGTTTTCAAGGAGCAAGATTTTAATGTGGTTTTAAACAATAGTTCTCCTACATTTCTGAAGGTCTTTTAAAGTTATTCTTTAGCTTTTAATTGACTGAACAGAACCAAAGAGTCGTTGTGTCTGCATATAAAAAAGACAACTTAGCCAAGAACCAAATTTTCTTGGGAATTTATAAAGAAATGAGGCCGTTTCAAGATTTTTTAAGTTAATGTTGGAAATGTCATCTAACTGCTACTTTGTTCTTTCCTGCGGTCGAGTCAGATCTGCCATGTGGGCTTATATTTTAGACATACTGGTATTAGTGCTCCTTTAGGTCTTGTCCCTTCAAAAGGTAAAGCCTCCATCTAAACAGCTGCAGCCAAACTTCTTACAGAACCCAGCAAAAGAGAAGGAGTTGTTGGGTTTCTCCATGTAAAAAGATTTTGATTCCTTTTTGTCATTATTTGACACAATATAATTGAAACTAAAAGGTTACACTTTACAAATGCCAAAAGGGGAACAGATAAAGTCTGGAATAATTTGTGTAATCAATCATCTACTAAAACTTAATAATATTGACAGCCGCCTTTATGGATGGAATAAAGCCAAACTCAATCATAGTGACGTCGGTGAGGGCATGAAATGTACGCCAAAAAAAGAACGACTCATGATGAAACCCATACATCAAACCTGGTAGGAGTGTTAGAACTTGGACTTGTCAACACTTCACTGGATGGCATTATATCATTCAGCAGGACATCGATCTAAAACTTGCAGCCAGACCAACTAAAGAACTTTCCAAGAGGTATAAATGCTTTTGATTGGTCCAGTCCATCACCTGACCTCTCTGGTACTGAGACAGGAATGTGAACAAACCCAGTTGACCTACATTCCAGTTGATGAAGGACAGACTAAAGACAGGGAGACACCACAGCAACCGAGAGCTGGAGCCCAATTTGTTAAGGACAACACTAACTTCCTGATTTCTTTTTATTGTATACGAGCTTTCTCAAATTAAAGCCAAGACTTGGCACCTAATGAGGAATTCATTATTCATAACTAGGTATGTACTGGGGTCACTAACTACACCTCATCGTTTGCTTTTTTATCTCTACTGTGACAACAGCATTCAATATATATAATAATTAGCACATGGCTAATTAACATATAAACATAGAATGATAAACAAAGAATGAATAAAGCTATTTCTCAAAATGTCATCGACAATGTATACACAGCACGTTTTCCTTGCACGCATAAAGAAGCTTTCTCTAAAATGTTTTATTTACATGAATTTGTATGGGTTTATTTTGGTTAAAATGTTTCAATAACTAACTTACTTAGGATTTACTGTTACCTTGTTGCTCTGATACGTTAATGTAAAACTGTGTGTAATGAGAATATGAAGGAAAATTATCCAAGTGTGTTTTGGGGGTAAGCAGCATTTCTCATGTAAACTATTCCATATCATCCAACACAGAAGTTTTGTTTCTAAGTTTCTTACTTTAAATCGCTCCTCCTCATCAGCCAGCCGTTGTTTGAGTGTCTCGTTGATTGCGCACTGCTCCCTCCACTTCTCCTCCATCATGGCCAGCTCCGCCTCCACCGTGCGCGTTTGCTCCTTCTCTGCCTCATCTGTGCTCCTCCCCTCCACCTCCATCTCCATCTCCAACAGCCCCTGCTCTTCCGCACCATCCCTCCCTGGCTCTGCCTCCAGCGTGGCTTCCGCTTCGCTGTTCTCCTTGGCACTCGGCCTCTCGTTGGCCACCTCTACCCAGCTCGTCATCCTCAAGCTCTCCTCCACCAGGCTCTCCTTCTTCTCCTCCTTTTCATTCTCTTTGACTTCTTTTTCCCTTTCAGCTTGCTTCATTTCTCTCTCAGCTTCCACTGCAACTTTCTCCTCCAGTTTGTTCACGCCTGACTTTTCCTCCGTCTCTGTGCTGATGTGTGCATCGGCACACTTAGGTCCCTTGTTACTGAGTTCTGGGGTGATTGTCATCGCTGCAGCTTCCTGTAGAGCCGCAACAGCAATATTTCCTGTAAAAAAACACAAAGTTTGTTAGCTGGACAAACCCTGCATTGCTTCAGCTTGAAATAACTTGCATGTTTAATGTAAAGGAGTTTAAGATGAGGGTGACTTGTAGTCTGAGTTGATGAGTCTTTAAATGTCACCAGTTGATGTTTTTTTTAAAGTGGTTGAAAGTTTTACCACATAAATGTAATTAGTTACACAGATTAATTTCTGCCGTTACTGTTTTCCTACGTTCCCAAGATAATTTTTCTGAAATGTCTAGGAATACTGAGACACACCATTTATAGAAAAATATTTAACATGCAGTTGATATTTAAGTCTTATTAGTGATGAATTCTTTCAGGTTACTTGATTAAAGAAGAAACAAGTTTAAGAACTTGATCAGAGATACAAAACTACCACTGCTACAACGTAAACCTATGTATGCTTGTGCAAACATCATTTGAATTAATGTAATGCTGATTCTTAAAAACAGTTTCTAAGTGTTTGGGAAGACATTTTTTGGGAGCAAAAACAAACTCATGAATATATACCAGTCTTTGAAAAATATGCACATTTACTTCTGCATAATACCTTCTGTAGGTGACTCTGGACTTGGCGTAAGTGGCTCCTGTGTTGTCTCAGTGGACACATTTCTCTTTGACTCCTGAAAAGTATCAACATACATTAATAAACAATAAACAAAAGCTCCTGTTTTAGACAGTGTAAGTTACTGAAATTTCTCCTCAACCCTGTCTTTTTATACAAAATACTCACCCCCTGGGACTCTGATGCATTGAGCTTGGCCACCTGCCTGCGGAGGCGCTGACACTCGCGGTATTTCTCCTTATAATGCTCAGCAGCCATGTGGAGGCGCAGCTTCAGCTCCTCCACCTCCCTCTGCAGCTCGGCCTCGGCCTCAGACACCACCACGATGCTCGGTGTCACGTCCCCACTGGTCCCAACTCCCTGAAACACAAGTTATAAAAAGGACTCAACAAGAAGGATGTTTTGTATTGCAATTAAAAAGTTTAGACCTGAAGTAAAAAGCCAGGGTCAAATTTTTTTCTCTTACAAAAAAAAACATTGCATAACGTAGCTCAGATTTGAAAACATGTGATTCAGATGTGCGTTTTTTTCTTCAGTTCTCATTCACTCGAATGAAAAGCTGCCATAGAAAGACAATGTCTTAATGAGGTCAGACACTGACCACCTCCTTCTGTGCAGTGCTCCTCATGCGATCCAGCTGATTCTCCATGCGTTGGCACTCAGCCTGAGCATCGGCCAAACTGGCGCGTAGCTTGTCCGCCTCTACACGGGCACGGTACAGCTCTGTCATCGTATGGTCACGGGCGCTGGCTGAGTCACGGAGCTCAGAGGCCAGTAAGGAAGCCTGCTGCCGGGATGCCTGGAGCTGCTCCTCAGCCTGACGAAGCTGCTCATGTACACGGGCCAGCTCTGCCTAAAGACACATAAAAGGTAACTGATTTTACACGAAAGATCACAACACATAAATAAGTACTTAAAGACCACCACTACCTTGTCAGCTTTGTGTGCCAGCAACTCTTTCTCCAGGCTGTCTCGCTGGACAATGCAGGCCCTTAATCTCTCCAGCTCCTCCTGGAACTGAGCGATGGTCACCTCCCTATTGAGCTCCACCGCCTTCAGCATCTGAAGCTCTGCACTCAGCTTGGTGTTCTCCAGCTCTGTGCTGCGCAGGTGGGCCTACACAGGTACCAAAGCAGAGAAGTAGAGTGTGTTAGGTCAGACTGGAGACAGAAGCACACACATGATGAGAGATCTTCTGATATGCAAAGCATTGTCTCACCTTATATAGATCTCTCTCATCCTTTTCATTCTTCAGCTGGTTCTCCAGACTGTCGCGCTCTGCTGTCAGCTTCTTTAAACGGTCACGAAGACTGCAACATTTTCAGTTTCATTTTTATTAAAAATTCTCAGGCTATTCTTAAGATGGATCAGTGATCTTTTTGTGACAAGGTTGGCTACCATTTATTAATTTAGTAGCTTTTAAGTAACCAAATTCACATCTTAAACAGAATTTACTGCCAACTGGTGACTCTAATGTTTAAGTATTTGGATGTGGGAAATCTGACCTACATACAAACATTTTTTGCCTATATTTGTAAGGCTGATATTTAAATTAGAAAGCATCTTCTTTGTTACCATTTTGAGATGAGTAAAATGATGAAGACGTCAAGGAGACAGACAGCCAGACATCTATTACTCAGTTTGATCCTCACAAAAACTGGTGGTTACATGTGAGCGTTCACTCACCAATCCAGCTCTGTCTCCTTTTGCAGGCCTCTCTGTGTGACTCCCAGGAGGTCTTCCTCCAGCTGGCGAACCCGGTCCATGGCCTCTGTCAGCCTCCTCCGTACCTCCTCCCTCTCTTCTGACAGGCCTTGAGATGAGCGCAGCAGCTCCTGCAGGACAGAGGCACAGCCAATCACAGAAGCCGAAACAGCAGGCTGAAGTTTTTAAGGAGGAAAAAAAAAAAGTGCTGTACAAACTTCTGTAATCCTACTGATTGATAACAGATGATAATATTTCATCCAAGTCTTAACTATCAAGTGCATGATACCATATGTCACACAGGTCTGTATTTCTTTAACACTCTTATGGAACCGGAGCAATTTGCCAAATCTGTTTCCAGCTTTTGTTGAAGCAGTTGCACAACTCAACTGATAGTTTTTGCATGTATATATTTGTACAAACTGTACTCAAAGTGTCATATTTAGCTTTTAAGTGTTTCTCAGTTTTTTTTTGTTTTGTTTTCTGCAATAGCATACTTGTGCTGCAGCTGTAACATGAATTCCCCCTCTGGATATCTGTAGTCTTATCTTATCACTCATAAATCACTGTTACAAATTATGACTCATGTGTTCTTTGATGGATGCAAAGCACACATTCAGTATTTCAAGCTACTGAGAAGCTCTAACTGGTGAGAGCAAGCAGAAATAACCTGTCGATTCTCAATGAATTTCTTGAAAAAAACAAACAAATTTTGGTAATCTACAGAAGATCACATGAAGTTTGTTTTTTTCCCTGTTGTGTTCCTGCTGAGGAAAAGCCTTGTTTGAACTTGCTGCTAATGAACAGTGAAAGACAAATAAATCATCCATAGCTAATATCATTGGTGACAGAACAACATACCTCTGCACACGCCCTACTTTCTGTGCGTGACAGGAGTGCTACATACTCACTGTCTACCACTCGCTCACACAAGGTCAGACACACAGCTGCCACATTCAAGGACATATAGACAGCAATCAGTCCAACATAAGAGAGCAGACGCTCACACCGGTGCATATTCAGGCCCGTCTCCCTCTGGGCTTGGCTCGGCATAGATTGCCGTATGAATTTTACTGCTGGCGTTTGGGAAGCACTTTAGCAGTACATAAAGACCTTATAAAAAAGTGTAGTCGTAAAATTAGCAGCCACAAAATATGTACTTATGTTTTCATGTTAAACTCAAAGGATATTTTCATCAGTGCCATGAGTTGACGCACCCTCTGTAAATGCATTGCAAAAGAAACACACATGCACACACCTACTTGTAACAAGTCGTATATCCACAGATGGACATGCCTGTTGAATGAAAAGCAGCATAGTAATAACAGTGTGTGTGTGCGTATTTAACCATTTAATTTATGGCGATTTTGTCCTTTGTAAAAACTACAAGCGGACTAACTCAAAGCAGCCTGCGCACACTGTGGATCTAGGCCAGAGAGCTGCACTAGGGGGCGATATGAGACTATATTGCAACACTTGAAAGTCTTGACAAGTTTCAGTGTTTCATCTCCCTCTGCCAAGTTTGAATGCTTTTAGCAGTGAGCGCCAAGCTACTGCTCTTAATTGAGCAACACAAAAAACACTAAAACCAAAGTCTGACTCATCCTACCAGGAGAGATTGTGGAGGTTTACTCATTTGTCTTACTTCATTCAGGCAGAGGTTTGACGGTTTATTTTCTTGTCATGCCAATTAAGTAACTCCAAATACTGAAAAAGGAAGCCAAGAGACAGGCAGAAAGAAAATAGTAAGAAAGCAGTGGCCACTGAATCGCGTGACAGAGTAGTGTTTGTCCTCAAGGCTGGGCAGGGCTCTTTTTTCAGACAGGCGGTTTTGTGGACTACCCTCCTCTCATTCCACACACAGACTAAAAGGGTTTGCAAGCGGGTGGCATAATGAGCGTGTTTGTGTTCGTGCACACTTGTGTGTGTTAATGCACATGAGCGGAGCCCCGTGGTGTGGAACCTGAATGTGAGTGTGACCCTCCAGTGCGCGCGTGTTTGACGTCATGTTTGTTCACTCTGCGGTTGCGATGGCATCGTCCCTGACGCCAGATGCCCAGGAAAACTGTGTCCCAATTCCGTTCTGGCCCACTGAGTCAGGTCGTTAAAGAACGAGGTCGAGGCTGTGCGCGCACATACAAACGGCTAGCCATTTGTCTCTCAAACATGGACACAGATTATGCATAAATGTAGACCTTTTGAAGTTTTCAGCGCTATGATCACTGATGTGGAACCGGCTCCATGCACATGTGTAAATGGTGGCTCAACATCCACACACAAACACAGTTTATTAAAGTGAGCACAAACACAATGAAACGGTTTCGGATTGCAAACTGTACCTGAAATCACATCTGGACACTCTTCTTACCACTGATGTTTGCTGTGCATGCATCTCAAATCAGATGGTCTCTCTCTATGCTTTCATTCTTGCCACCACTCCACCCCAGCCCCCCCCCTACATTCTCAAACCTGGTTATGTGTCCGCAGTAGGCAACATGTCTCCCTCTCCTGCTCCCTTTCCCTGGCCAGTCGTTTCTGCTCCTCCTGCAGCTGTTGTTTCTCCTCCTGCAGGAGACGCATGGCCTTCAGCAGCTCCCTACGCTCCTGTTGTGCCTCCTCCACCCGCTACCGGACAGAAGAAGAGAAAATAATACATACAAAATGGTATTGGATTGTTAAAAGTTTATGTTAAGGTAGAAACATCAGGCTCAATTACGCAACTCACTCCTTTGTCCATGTAGCTGCTCACATATTTGCCTGAGAACTGGGGCTTGGTTGCCAAAACCAAGCTTATTGAACCCGTTCAGGTTTTCTTCTCCTACTCAGCAAAGCACATCTGTGCAAACAACTATGTAAACAAGAATAAAAAGCCTTTCCTATCTGGAAATATACAGTCACATACTACATATAAACATGCAAATAAAAAGGTATGTTAATTTTATAAGTATCTATAAATAACAGCTTATATCAAAACAAACAAAGATGAAAATCCTTCCTTTTAAATAAATTACACCTGCACAGTGAAATAACTTGTTAAGTCTTGTTATATCTTAGTCACTGATTTTACAAATTCATCATCATTAAAACTAGTCACCTTTAGACTCAGTCTGTATCTTGATGTTGGTGGTATTTACATGTAAAAGGACCCGGAGAATGTTAGTTTGCATGCACAGCTCACAGAGAGCAGCAGCTTCCTTTGACATAGTGAAGTGAGGAAAAAAAAAAAAAAAAAGTGTGCACATGCTTGTGAGACCATTGAAGTGCTATTTTTCCACAAATTCTAGGCACCATTTGTTCTACATGTTCTTAAATGTTAGGCTTGTTTTAAAAACAAATATGGTAACCATGATAAAAAGTTGTAAAAAAGTGCAGGTCAGTCAGCTTGTTGCTGACAAATACGGAAGGAAAAGTTGGGGGCGGGGCTACAAAATGGGAAAGGAGGACGCATAATTCACAGTCCACTTTACATGAGACACAGATGGTGTCACTTTAGATCGGCATTATTCAATTTTATACCTTGTTTGAAAAAAAATACAGGTATAAATTAAAAGCTGTGATATCGTCCAGCTTCTCCTGACTACAGCACCTGCTACTGGAGCATTCAGCTTGGGGGCTCAGACTGTATTAGACTACTTGATTTACATGAAAATGTTGTGAACAACTGAGAAGGTGAGTTTTCTATTAATGTAAGATCATGGCAAGAAAAATGTATCTAGGTCCCTCAAATCAAGGATAGAAAACATCTTTCCACTTTCACCCCCACACTGCTACAACCTACATATTTCATATTGTGAATGCATTAGTAAGGGTTAATCAACACTCCAAATATGGCAGGATACATTAGGCAGCCATGATAACCCTGCAAACATTTAAAAAAAAAAAAAAAAAAATTATTTCAAGCCATAAAATGTTTAATTTCTAAATATAGTCAACAAAATACACAATCAATCTTGCATATGAAATCAAACATCTGATTTATGACAAGTAGTATGCATCCATAGCTGTCTAGCTACAGCTAATTTTAAAGCCAAAGGAGGAATTTCCTCTCATCTTTCCCACTACTTGCTGAGGTCAAAGTTCGCTTTGGGTCCTTTAATTGGAGGTCAAGACCAGACAGATGGAAAATAAACAAAAACCTTGATCTTGTGTGGTCTACCTCTAGCAGTCCAGTCTTGGTGGTGACGACCAGTATGTCTGAGTTGCTGTCATCCTCGGTAACAGTCAGCAGCTCTTCAGTGGGTGTGGCTGGTCTGAACTGGAAGGGCGTGCTGGCTCCTCTGATATCGCCAGCATGCGTGACATAACAGAATTGGTAAAACTCCCCGTCAGATTTAGGAACATAGTAACCTGCAGAAGAAACAAACAGGAGTGGATGCGTTGAATTAGAATTTTGCTTTTCCTCTTTTATTTTAATATTAACATTGTGTTAAATGGTGTCTTCTTTCAGTGAATTGTGTTTATTTAAAAAGTATACATTTACAGTTTTATATATTGACATTTAAAAGAGCTCATAGTCACATTTGGAGACCTAACTGCCACACCGGATTCAAGTGTTGGGCCTGTATCTCTGAGAAGGGGGGGGGGGGGGCGGGGGGGGGGGGGGGGGGGGGGGGGGGGGGGGGAGTAAGTACAGGATATCCAGAAGCCAACTGCTTTTACTGACTCCTAACACACCACAGCATGCTCTCATATTTTCACTGTGTAATATCTGACCATTCCAGACCCAGTAAAACCAGTTTGTAGGCTGTGTGTGTATGTGTGTAGGGTTTGAGAGGTGTTCAGGTCCCAGGCCACCGTTTGCGGTTGTGTTCCCTTATTAAATAAAAGTGCTGGTTTTTATATGCACTGTAAAATGGAGGAGTTACTTTGGAATAACCTGGGTCTGTAAAGTGGTTTACATAGTGAGTGAGAGTGTGTGTGTGTGTGTGTGTGTGTGTGTGTGTGTGTGTGTGTGTGTGTGTGTGTGTGTGTGTGTGTGTGTGTGTGTGTACCTTGAAATACTACAGTCCTGTGCACAGTACTTCCTGGTTCATAATTTTCAGGCATTGGAGACCAAAGGAAGGTGTAGTAATCCCTTGCTGTGCTCCAACCCACCTGAGGAAACAGTGAGAACAAAAAATGAAATGAAGAAAACAAAAACTGTGCCAAAGTGGAAAGTATATTGAATTAAACTTATTCTAAAAAAAATCCTACACTCCAAGTGTATTTTTGCATTGGCATGCATTCTTTTGGAAAACATACTTTGAAGGATGGAGGTGAGAATGGAAATATCTAAAACCGTGTCCCCCTCATTTCTCTGCACATCTCCCCCTCCACAGTTCCTCCCCCTTTTAGGACTCACAAAAAAAGGGGGCAGTGAAGGTGTGAGAACAGGGTGGGAGGGCAGGACATATTATGGGAGCACACATGCGCAGACTTGGGGGAGGGGGGGGGGGGGGGTCTAAACTGACCCTTATGGAAACGGAAAAAGGTGGAGAAAATAAAAGTTAGAGGAAGGGGGAAAAAAGGTGAAAATTTTACACCAAATGGCAAGGGACATGTAATTCCCTGGATTTCATGTGTTGTTAGGTGACAGATGATAAAAGGGCATTGTGAATATCATAACTCATGTCCTGCATCATAAATCTATCCCTTGTCAAGACCACTCATGAGCACACACACTCTTATACTTCCAACTCACATATGTCAGATATGTTTAAGCCATGACTACAGCTGCGCATAAGTCATCCAACTGTGGCGTGTTTTTACATTTAAAATGGGGAAATGTATCTTTTAGAAAGCTGTAACACATAATACTGGGAGGCAGTCGGTTTTTTTATGCTACAAAGCAAATAAAATAGTTTAAAAAAACAAAACAAGGGGATTTGAATTTTAAAAAAAACAACTACTATGCTAGAAAATCTAACTATAATCACACAAAACAATCCCTGCAATTGAACGTTCAAATTAACAACAATTTTAGGAGAAAAACAATCAAGAACAGAGGAATAAAATCAAAGCACCTGGAAGCTCTAAACTGTAAATCAACAGAGTTACTCAAAACGTTTGTCAAAATTTCAGGTTTGTAAATATTGTTGCCTAAAACATAATTGCAGTGATTCCCCCATAAGCTCCATTATAGTGAGTATATTGCTGTTCCAAACAAATGGTAATAGTCAGCATGAAAACTTGGGCCAAGAACATTCCTTCCACCTCCACCAGTATCTCAGTGAGAAGCTAGACCACCGTGGCCTCCTGCCAAGTTTGCTTGTGTGTTTGAGCGTATTTGCTCAAGACCGAAAAGACATCAATAACTGTGCTAATTGCAGAGTAAAGCTGACTGACGTTTGGTTAGGCATGGTGTGGCATTCCAACACAGGAGTGATGTGATAAAATAATCACAGGCAAAGCAGCCATCAATCATTCATCCAAAGTGTGAGGGGACAACATGATGACACTTTAATTATACACTTACTGAACGGGTTTCTCCCTGCCGACCCAACAAACATGCCACAACCAAAAACCTCCATGTTGTCTCTTTCTTTCCCCTAAAGGGAGTTATGTATGTGTTCTTGAGGTAAAAGTTATATGAAAGTATTTGAGTATTTTTTTTTTTAAAACCATATATGCACAGAATCACATCAGATAGCTACAATGCTAGAGACAGGATACTTGACAAACTTGTTTAGAAGGTTCACTGTTGGTGTGCATACACAACATGCACTGCTTGAGGGCACAACTGTTTAAGAACAAGCTTTTTACACCACAATCCACCTCATCGTGTAGTGTGAACACTTTCAACCACTAGGGGGTGTCTGTACACAACTAAAATGAGCAGTGCCTGCCTGTCTGACTCATCCTCAGAGCAGGGAAGCTTTGCTGTATAGACTCACTTTTCCAGGTAACGCCTATAAACGTGAATGGTAAAAGAAAGAAAATATTCTTTCCCTGAGTCATCTCTGCACAAAGACTTTGCCCGTGGGAGGAAAATGAAGCTTCGGAGATAAGACTAATCTTTTCATTTATGCTGAATGACAAAGCTAAATGAAATCAATCATTTTTTTTAAAAATTCCGCAAGCTGTTGATTTTGACAGTAAAGCATCTGAACATCCAAGGCAAAAAGCAGTTTTATTTTCTGCTATAATGGATGATTACAGTTTGTAATAGCACAATAAACACTGACCTCTTCATGCCAGAATGGGTTAAATCATGTGATATACAAACTAACAATGCTAAGCTTTAGCTACCATCAAGTGAGACCTTTATTAACACAACAAGGACAGACATGTACGTCAAACAGATTAAAGAAGTGTGGTTTGCTTGTTCCCTGACTTGATGCGCTAACCATCAAACAGGTTTCATTAGCATGGATTACCATAATTACATTTTCCAATAGTCCTTTTTCCAAATAAACCCAGCATCTTTATTCCTTTTTAATTGACCTGGTGGATTTGAAGTCAGTTCTTAAACAAGGATAAAATGTTTGTCTTTTGACTTTACAAGACATTAAGTTTCCTCGTTCACATTTCCTGTTAATTATGTGTGAGATTTGATGGCCTTGATAAAAGAGCAGGGCAGAGGGGGGTGACGGTTAACAGGAAGCCCAGAAAAAGCTGATGGAAAGACAGAGGGTAGGGAACATGTGAAGTGAAGGGAAAGAGGTCCTAATAAGAATCAGTGTGGTTCATAAAGAGCACCAAATGTTTGCTCCCCTCCAGTGAGACCTACTGCAGCCAGCCCACCATGTACACTCTTCCTCTTTCTTCATACAGAGCAACCACACCAAAGCTTGTGGTAAGGTTTTCAGCACGTAGTGAAGAGCTGAGCCATTAATGTCAGGGCGGATGTATGTGTTAATGTGCCAAGTGGGCAATTAATAAAACCGAAACAATCTTGTCACAAAAAAACTTGTGCAATGGCTGTTGAACAGTTCTAACATCTCACAACAAAAAAATATAAGAAAAATAATTGTGATCGATTAAGTGCTTCTGCTCCTAAACTGATTATGTTTGACTTTGGGAAGTCTGATTTGAATGAGAACAGCTGCGATCTTTGTGTGTGGTACCTTGAAAATGCCCACCCAGTCTTTGGGGTGGGGAGTAATGTAATGGGTCAGGGTATAACGACACTCCAACGGTGCCTGGGGCAGGAAACTCTTTCCAACATTCTGGAAGATGACATGGGCAAAGTTGGACGTTTCCATGATGCTGACACTGCTGCCAGGCGATGAATCCACCACCTGGAATGATGACATTGTACCCCGTTGGTCACTTCATTCGTCTATGAGTGAAAAACAGCAGAAAAGAAACCAACAAAATGTCAAAAACAATGAATAAAAATGCAAGCTCACACAGCAAAAAGATACAGCAGGTGTCTGTTAAATTATATATTGACCTATCATAGTGTTCATGCACTCTTGTCTTACAGCCTTCAAAAGTTTGTCATTGGTAATTATTGGCTTAATGCACAACCCTGAATACAAACTGCTAATGAAGTTTTTTTTTTCATAGTGTGGCATCCATGACTAAGTTAAAGTCAATTTACTCACCAGAGAAGAGTAAACATTAATCTTGCAATGGACAAAAGCAAAAGAAACTGTTCTTTGTGTCTCTTGAGCATGTCAGCCAAATCAGAGATGGTGAGTGCATGGTGACATAAAGGCTTGTTCTTTCATCTAGTTGTGACAGCCTAAGGATGTGGATGTTATTTGTGTTTTTCGATTAAATGCATTGACTATCGTTACTCTTTCTTATTCTGTGGCTACAATTCACAAGATTTTACACTGCAGTGTTGAAGGCACTATATTTAATAAAATTATTATTTTATTATTATTATTATTATTATTA
>JAOXYM010000018.1:10526445-10536796 GCA_028567055.1 Leptatherina wallacei
ACAAGATTTTACACTGCAGTGTTGAAGGCACTATATTTAATAAAATTATTATTTTATTATTATTATTATTATTATTATTATTATTAGAACCCAATCCAAATTGCATCAGAATTTCATATCAGTCATTTAAAACAGAATGGTGTTTGTGGTAATATTTAAGCAGACTGAATAAACTGTTTCAAACATTCCTGTAAGTTTCTTTGCAGAACGGAGTCTTTAGTTGTGGTACAGAGTGGAAAACAAGCAGGTGTGGATGTGGGCAGCTGCTCACAAGTGATGCAGCTGTTTTGCATCACTGTCACCCAAAAATCTTGATGAAAACGAAGGATGAAACAACTAACCCTTAAGTACTCATTTCTTTATGACCCAACACTGGATTAACTGAGATAGAATCATGTGAAACATGACTTAGTCAAAATTGTATGATGATCCAGTCAGCTAACATGCAGGTCTTTTTAATGTTACTGTGCTAACAGCGCACGACGAATATATAACAAATCGGCCACAATGCAGCTCTGTCGTTTGAGACTCGCTAAGCTAACCTGGGGTTTATCTTATTAAAGATGGCTAAGGAGCTAACATTAGCTTGAGAACAGGCCATTTAGTGTCAAGTCACCAGCTAGCTAAACACCATTCAGGTCGGTCAGTTAGCTTGCTGACACATGAAACAAAAATGACAAGTGTTAATACCGATTTAAAATGAACGTTTACCCCTTTCAGGTGATTGCCACTTGCAAAGAATGATGAAATTTCTGCTGGGTGGGTCGATATTTATGCCACTAAACCCGCTGTTGTCAGAGCCCTGACGGTAATGCGTCTCTTCTGGAAATATTTGATGCTGAACTTCCGGGATGCTGAGCAGTACCAGTGATGCTGGGAGGGCTAAAGGAAGAAACCAAAAGTATCTACAACAATAAACTACTGTATTTTTTTTTTATTTCTGTTTCCCCCCTAACTGAATTAGATTCGAAAAATGATCTTATCTCGCCTCGTAGATTTGTTTTTATTCCTTCTAAGTTAATGTCTCATGTTAACTGCTCAGATCATCTGCAGCCTGTAACTCCTGACCATTTGTTACAAGGCAAAACACAGCAAAACATATAAACTCACTGATAAATTCACCGAATTAATTTTATGTTATTTAAAGTGGGTAAAATAGTAAGAGTAAAGGCTTAAGGACACTTTCAAGTAACATCACAGGATATCCCGCCTTAGCATCACTCCCATTGGCTCCGACAACTCAGCTGCCGCTACGATTGGTGGAAAATACAGTTAATCATAACAGTTCAGTGTAGTTTTCCTGGCTTGACAGCTGTCACCGTACGCCGAGGTCAAGGGGAGAGAAGCATGGCTGCGTTGTTTAGAGGGTCTCGAACTATATGGTTAAGGTGGAATAAGCATGTCGACTTTGCCTTCGGTAACGTATTCGTTTATGCTGTCAGTTGCCTTGTGCTGCTGGTTCCGTTCAATAATGTGTATTCAGAGATAAATAGAAGCGGAATATTCCATACTGCAGCTTGTTAGCTAGCTTGTTAGCCATCAGAAGAAAGTGTGAATACTTGCTCCCCATGTTTTTTAAGTGGTGTCTGAAATCAAGGTCCCTGTGTTCATTTTGTATGCAATCAACATGAGCACACTAAAATGTGAAAGACGCGTCCAACAACAGCTAATTTTAACTGATAGCTCCATTTTTGGAGCTCTATATGACTGCACTTCAACCCGTTAAAGGTATTGCTATATATTTTTAGTAGTTGGTTCTCCTTGCACACACTATTGATACATCTTGAACTGCATTACAACCGAAACTCCCAGGACTTCCCACTGATCCCACAGTTTAAAGCACAGCCATGTTTTTTTTCCTGAATCAACAATTGATATTGACGTGATTTACCTGAGTGTAGTATCTCATATATCAAAACCCTAAATACTTGTGAGCAAAGTTAACACTGAAAAACTTTGTCTCATTACCTTCTAATTTCAGTGTTTTGACAAAGAGCAGGTCCATTGTATTAAATGAAATATGGACACATTTACTCCAGTTTCTACAGCTGAAAGCTGCATATGCTTTTTAAATGTTTTGTACTGTTTGTTTAAAAGCATAACAAACTGAAAAATGAATAAATGGCCAAATTAGTTCTGTGTTACTTATTGTGACATTGCATTGCCACCAAATTAAGGACATGATAAAAGTGTGTAAGGTTTATTCCTTGAACATTTTAGGATTTGAGGTATCAGCATTACTTGCAGAAATAATAAACTCATAATGTCCAATTATTTAGCTTTCCTTCTTTCTGAATCATGTTTTTGTATGGCTTTATTTCCAAAAATAAGTATTGAATCAGATCATTTATATTTTTCATAATTTTAAGTAATAACATGACAGTATCTGCTTACTGTTGAGCAGTTAATTTTGCAAGGCTCTTTGTTTGGGCATCTTTATCCAGGCCTAATCCTATTGTAGGCTGGTTGGTTCACTTCCAATTTCCACTATGTTTAGTAAATCTTAACCTGTCTGGATGTTGTTTAAAAGTCAGAAGCTTTTAATCTGCTAGCCAGATTTCCTAAAAACCTATGGTAGGTTACAGTTTGGAGATTTGCTGATCTATTGATTTATACCACTTCAAATGAATAGATTTCCTCTTTTAAACTTTTTTTTTTCCATTGTCTTGATTAGGTCAGATCACTCCTTAGGGTTTGTTTTTCTCACAGTTCTAATGGTTTTTGTTTTCCTCCATCAGTGTCAACACGTTCAATGGCCTCTAAAACACCAGTGGGGTTCATCGGTCTGGGAAACATGGGAACTCCCATGGCTAAAAACCTCTTAAAAAATGGTTATCCTGTCATCGCCACTGATGTCTTCCCAGAGTCTTGTAAAGAGCTGCATGACATTGGTGCCCAGGTAAGATAATGTCAGTAACATTTAACATATTTATTTTCAGGCAGATTTTCTAAGAAATGCCAATTTGAGGTGGTCAAAATTCTGAAATGTCACCATTGTGAGTGCCCAGTTTTTCAGATTACATACTGAAACTGTGCTAATCTGCTAACACAGGCACAACCAGCTAATTTCAGTAATGACTAGGAGCCGAAGAAATGAGCAAAGTCGCAAACAAGCAGAGTTGTTCATCATCAGAAGCCTGTAGTTCCCTAATGACTCGCATGCAGCTTTTTTCTTGTTGCAACACAGAACATAAAAGCATGAATGTGATTACCTGTTTAAATATAGTATTTAAGATGTGCTGTTTGACACGGATTGCAAAAGGTTTATTAGGTTTACTTTTATCAAATAACTCCTTTGTGAGCATCACAAGACATCCTTCCTCAGTTTCACTTAAATTTGCTGCTTTCTTTTTATGGACAGTGAGTCAGGAAGAGACATTAACCCATAAAAATTCCACCAGTGAGCAGTTAGCCATCTTCTGCTTAATTTCTCTGGGTTTATTGTTTCGCACTTATATGAATAAGATTTGGAGTAGGATTTGAATTAGGATTTGCAGGAATGTTAGCAAATACATTTTTTTTTCAGTAATTAAAAGTGTGAAAAGCAGTGAATTACAGTGCACAAAGCTTAGTAAATAAGTAGTAATGATTCATTTTAATTAGGAGTGACCCCGAATAGTTGACGATCTGTTGATGTGATTCAGAGGACTGTGATTCGACTCAGTCAAATCGTCGCAAAGGAATCATTACCAAAAAACAAGCAGCGATCTTACCATTCTGGCAGTAGGGAGGTGCTGAACATCTTATTTTACATAGGCCAAGTATTTCTTTGTTCTTCAAATAACACAGTGATGCCAATGCTGCTGGTGATGAAGAGGAGGAGGAACAGGCAGATAAGAGTGAGATGAAGGCTTATTTAAAAGACTTCAAATGTAACGGAAGTCCGCTGGAATGGTGGCAGAAAAATGACGAGAGATACCCGAAGTTGTCCAGGGCTGCACAATGAATAACATCCCCTCCACCAGAGTACTGTACGGGTCCAATTTTACAAACCCGCACCGCCAGAACCCATTAGGACAAATACTAAACCCGACCCGGTACCCGCGTTTATCATCTGGACCCAACCCGACATGGCTTACAACCAGCAACCCCCTCGTTAACGCATTAAGTAGGCTTATTGTAGGCCTAAAACCCCGTACCTTATTATTTTCTTTATTATATTGTTTAATGTTAGATTGTTTTGTCTTCGTTTTTCATTTGCATTGAAAAAAGGAAAGGACAACATGGGTTTTTCTTTTGTTTCTTTTTTTTGTGTGCAGAACTTGCACAACATTCCATTAAACTTGCCTTTGAACCATTGCTACCTGTCTATAGTCCATTATTTTGCCATTTGGGGGCTTTATTTGATTCGGACATGGCTGTGCATAAACAAAAAGTTATTTACCGTCCCTGGTTTCAGCTGTTCTCTGCTCCTGGACCACACAACCTGCAGCGGAAAAATCTCACTTGCTCCAGGTGTGCACTGTGTGGCAGCGTGGGGGAAAGACCAACATGGTCTGCAGGGCTTCACAGTAAAGATTACCCCGGCGCCTATTTAGTAAAACACTGATGTCATAAGAATGAGGAAGGAAAAATGAATAAATAAAAATCATATTTTCACCCGTGACCCGCCTGCACTAAATAAATATCTGCCCGCTCTTGTATCATTGTCTCATATCCAAGAGGACGCTGTTTTACCAAGGCTTTATTGTAAACAAAGCGAGGGAGCGCACTTCTCCTGACCAACGTGAACAAATTGGTTTTCCTGGGACACAACTTCAAAAGTGGCAACAGGTGCAACACGGCCCTTTTATATGGCAGGTTATTTATTTATTTATTTATTTATTCATTTATTTATTTATTTATTTATTTATTTGGTGTGATCAAATTTTATTTTGGGACATTATAAACTTTACTTGGAGACTGCACTGTGTGTCCCAGCAGCGCAGTACAATAGAGTGCCCTTTTTTTTTGCTGTGCACTCTAACTTTTCTACTTGGTGAAGACTTTTATTTCGTTATTGTAACCTTTTTTTTTTTGTTATTGTGTAATTACTTTATTTATTCAGGCATGGTTATTCTATTGGGATTCTACTTATTCTTGACATTTTCACTGTGCGGGGCAGAGCAGGCACGGGCTGTTACGTCCTTTTAATTTTTTTTCCTGACTTTAAATTGTTAAATTGTTAAGCAAAAAAACAAACAATAGGTTTAACATTAGTTTAAACCTGTAGTGCTAATTGAGAGATAAAAATCAAAGGTAAGGACTTTCTACATTTTAAACGAGCATCATGACCATGTCAGTCAGCTGGTTGCAGACTTCTTAAACAGCATAATGAGTGAGATAAGAAAAAAAGATTGGAGACTGTCTTATCATTGTTATTGTATGCCAAGTGATGAATTAAATTTGTTTAAAGGGGTGTTTTAGCTCTTTTCTCTGGAGTGGAATAATACGTTAATGAGATTATGAATCAATGAGGGAAAAAACAACATGATTCGTCGACAGAAGGCAAGATCTGACAAATCAGATTCGACTATGAAAATTGTGTCGGGGACACCCCTAATTTTAATACTGTGCTTCCAAAATTTTGTACAGGGGAAACCGACATAAATGCATATGCAACAAGGCCAGGGGCAAAGAAAAACATGTCCACATCTTTAAAATGCAAATTTACTTTTACACCATTTGGAAAATACCAACTGCCTAGAAAATTATGCCAAAACCTTTGCAGCTACAAGCACCAAGTGTTAGTATATTCAGGCCTTAAAGTCTGTATTATTCTTTGTCTTATTCTTTAAAACTCTCTGCATTTCTTGAAGCATTTGCTTGATTAGCAAGCTGTGTTTTTTTTAATATTGTTGGCAATGTGATGATAATGACTCTGATATTCAGGTAATGGACTCCCCTGCAGAGGTAGCAGAGAAAGCGGACCGCATCATCACAATGCTGCCCTCTAGTCCTAATGTCATAGAAGTCTACACAGGTCCAAATGGCATCCTCAAGTAAGCACCGCTTTCTATCGCTGTATCTTTGAAACCCAATGCTATATAACTGTCAGGTGTTTAACATAAAAACAGAAAAGAGGGAAAATGTTCTATGCTGTGCATGTCATGTTAATACTTTCCATCTGCCTCTGTTCAGGAAGGTGAAGAAAGGGACACTGTTAATTGACTCCTCAACAATTGATCCTTCTGTTGCTAAAGAAATGGCAGTAGCTGCAGAGAAAATGGGTTCTGTGTTCATGGATGCTCCAGTGTCAGGAGGTAAGGTCTGAAACAAATCTTTTGTTAGCAAGTTGGCACGCACAGCTTTTTTATCATAATTGTTCCCAAGCACTTTACCTGTGTAGAATCTTTCTCTCCTACTCCTAGTTTGTAATGGATTTTTATTCTGTGGTAGATTTGGGTATGCTGTATGAAATGTAAAGAACAATTTGGGGCCTTTTTTGTTGTTCTTTCCATTTTGATAATGCAACAATTGTTATGGTGAGTTTTTCATGCAAGCTGTTATTGCGAAACCATTCTGTAGTGCATCCAGGAAGCAGAAACACACATTATTGATGCAAAATATATTTCGTAGCCTACAATTCCGCTGCAAAATATAAAATTGCACCCCAAAAAAGGTTTTTTTAACACATCTTTGGTTTATGATGAGAAAAAAAATCAAATAAAAAAACTTCATGCAATTACCAGTCCTGAAGTAAACAATGCAAACTAACATCTAGTTAAGTGATAGAGACATCAGATGTGTGACTCCTCCAGCTTTGGCTTTGATCTCAGCTCTGCAAACTCCATCCCTGCAGTGACTTTTGCTATGTAACTTGCAGCACTCTTTCTACATGCCATTTAAAGACATTCTCAGAGCAGATATGCATTTGTTGGTTGCATGGTTCAAACCCTTAAGAATATCTAAAACAAGCTCTGTATGCTTGAGGTCAGGATAGCTAGGACATGACTGCTACCTCGCCATCCTTTGCTAGGCAGTATTTTTCACAACTTTAAAGTGTGCTTGGGCTCATTGCCTTGCTGCATGATCAAATTGGGACCAATCAAATGACTTCCTGAAAGTAAAGTATGAATCTTATGAAAGGAGTGAGTGACATCTATGTCAGCTTAGTATTTCTTGGATTTTGTTAAGGTCACCAACTTTTCCTGCTGCAAAACACCCCAATGTGCTTAACATTATAACCATGACAGTTATAGCCAATTTTTTTTAAATGATCTGCCCAAAAATACTGTGTTGAAGGCATCCTTAATTCAAATTTAGATGGTCCTTGTCCCGATTAAGTTTGTTCATCTTGTTTTGGGGATGTGATAACTTTTTATTGCAAGAAACTCTGCAATCCAAGTCTGCGATCTGGACCTGTTTCCAGACTGTTGAGGCAGACACTGCAGTTGGACGTGTATCATTAAGTTAAGTTGTCAGTTGAGGAAGAGTTAAGCATCTGTTATCCAGACTACATGTACTAAGAAACCACTCTGTAGGGGAAGTTACAGTTGGCCTGACCTGCAGAACAGGTCAGATTACACGCTAGTGAGATGAAGCAAATTATGTCTCTTCTGAACTGCAACAACGCGGGATTGATTCCTTTAGAGTTTTTAGCAATTGTTTTGTTGGTTTATTTGTTCTTAAAAGCTCAACTGACAGGATTGTGTCTTAGCAAAGTTTGTTCTGTTTCTTCATTTCTTTTAAGAGTATTGGTAACATTGAACATTGTGGTGTTTTGCAATTTTATGTTGATAATTGGTGTTTTGATATTCCTTTAAAGTTTTGACATTTTCAGGTAGGTTCATACTTTTAACCCAAAAATTGTTCATGTTTTTTGGGGAAAAATGATGCCTTCAAGGATGTGCAAGCTATCCATGTAATGTGCGCTGAAATACCTTTATACCATCACAGATGCAGTTTTTTAACCATGTTTTTTAGTGCAAAGATATGTTTGCTCCAAATAATTGTAAATCTCATCTGAAGACTGATGCAGTTGTCCACTTTGCCTCAGTGCATTTTAAATGAGCTTGGGCCCAGAAAATATTAAATCTGAGCATGGGCCTTTCTCTGTTGATTTTAGCTTGTTCTCGCCATGCATGAGTGAGTTTTTCTTCTTGTACTGCAGTTTGTTTGTTATTGACAGTCCAATGGCATGCATGGGACACTGGTTAACGCATGGTAATTTACGATTATGATTACCTAGGGGCTGCACTGTGGCGTGGTGGTTGGCACAGCTGCCTCACAGCAAGAAGGTCACTGGTTTAAGCTTTGGCTAGGGAGGGCTTTGAACAGTGGCCTTTCTGTGTGGTGTTTGCATGTTCTCTGCATATGCGTGGATTCTCTCTGTGTACTCCGGTTCTTCCCACTATCCAAAGACATGCATGTTTGGTTAATTAGTAACTTTAAATTCTCCCTAGCAGTGAGTGTGAGCGTGAATGGTTGTTTATCTCTCTATGTTGGCCCTGCGATAGACTGGTGACCTGTCCAGGGTGTACCCTGCCTCTCACCTGATGGGATTGGCTCCATCTCCCCTGCGACCCTGAATTAGATTAAGCAGTATAGAAAATGAATGAATTAACTGTAAGTGTGAGTTTAAGTATGTATAGTTAGTTGCCTCATTTATTTTTGTCTTTTTTTTTTTAATGGGGTTGTAGCTCTTACACTGCAATAACAATATTTAATTGAGTCAGTTTGGTTTTTAAGGTGCTTGACACTGAATATCACCAAGAGAAAAATGTAATGTTTCTCTTGCAAGCTTTGTCTCAGGTTGATATTTCATGAATCATGTGAGTGATTGTTTTCTTTTTTTATCAGTCCTGTCACTGATCAGATATTCAATGAAGAAAATAAGAAGTTACTGTTGTAGTGTCAGAATTAAAGCCAGAATTTGACAGCTAGTTTGTGACTATGGTGTGGTAAGCCTGTGACCCTTCAGCCTTGGATCTGAACTGCTTTACACTCTTTTGTATATCTAAACTATAGGACCTTTTGGGTTAGTGCTTGGACATGGGTTGTAATTACTGAGCGGCCCAGCCAGTAGGTGCCCTCATGAGGTTTTTATTGCTGCTTTTGACCAGGGGTCTTAAAGGCAAGGTTAAGGTTTTAAGTCCTCATTATGTTGGTGCTGTCTACTTGTGACGGCTTCTTGACAGAGCACAGGATCGCCAGTCGTCCTTAATGGGCTGAGCTGCAGTGGAGAATCCCGTGTCAGGGCTTTTCATGTTGATGGAGCCGTAATGGCGGGTATCCCATGTTAGGGCCTTTCATGTCAGATAAAGAGTCATAAAGAAGAGAGAAACTGCCCTCACATAGAGAGCAGGAGACGAGAGGAGGGAGATAAGACATGAAGGAGATACATTGCAATAAAACTGTCCATCTTTCTTCCTCTATCTTTTTTCACACGTGCACCCACACATTACTCCTCTTTATTCTTGTATGCAAGTTAAGGTTTTCTTGACACTCCTGCAAATCAAGCTGCTAACTCTGATCATATTTTATATTAATTTTATGTTTTTTTTATCTTTAATTCGTGCTCAATACACACTGCACTTCCTGCCCTCTTCCATACAAACACAGACTTAACCCATTTTGGCATGTTTACCAGCTGGCGTCTACAGAGCAGACTGACTGCAGTTAGAGAGATCAGAGCCTTAAGCCTGTTACTCTCCCCTCACACATAGTCTGTTTACATACGATAGACAGTGCATGGTTTTTGTGTGTGCAGCCCTCTGTGAAGGTTCTTCCTCTCTAGTCTCTTAACTAAGCCCCTTTTACTAGCCTGAGATGACCAATGATTTACCTGCTTCCTCTGGTCTGTGCAGCCAGCTCTGTGGGACCTCTGCTTTCACATGCACATGTGCTGCATGCAGCAACCCTCAAGAATATTCTTCTGTTTTGCAGAAGATATTTATGCAAAAAAAATACTCGTAAGCATTGTGTGAGAATAAGTTAAATTCGAAGAATCTATTGAAGTAATTTATGCAATCCTTCAAAAAAAAAAACTTTTACCTTCCAAAATGCAGTCATTTGCATGTTTTTTTTATGTTATTGTGAAATGAAAATGTCTCATTTTGACCACTATGAGCTAGCAAGGGAAGTTTGATTGTCTCACCAGAATATGCCGAGCTAGACCTGTCATGAAAGAGTGTTCCTATGTGTGACTACTCAATGGAAAATTTCTGAGTGCTGTATCCCACCCCCTATCCCTACTCCCCGTCACCCTACACTCATCATCTCTTGGTGGGATTTCAGTATACATGTCCTGCTCCAACCAGGAGATGGCACCCTACCGTAACAGGGCACTGTCATAATCGTGTGTGTGTGTGTGTGTGTGTGTGTGTGTGTGTGTGTGTGTGTGTGTGTGTGTGTGTGTGTGTGTGTGTGT
>JAOXYM010000018.1:10536896-10547843 GCA_028567055.1 Leptatherina wallacei
GTGTGTGTGTGTGTGTGTGTGTGTGTGTGTGTGTGTGTGTGTGTGTGTGTGTGTGTGTGTGTGTGTGTGTGTGCAAAACATCGACGTATTGATGAGATCAGCTTATGACTGAAGATAATCTTTGCTGTGATCAGTTACATAGTTGTTACATTGTTATACAGTATAGTCTTGGGATTATATTTTGTTTGTTCTTTTTTATAATTGTTGTTATTAAACTGCCTTAAGGGAAGGCGTTGTCTAACCAGAACTAATTTAGTTCTCTGAGGACAGAAAAAGTACAGTCTCACTCTTCTTAAACTCTTAAACTTTTGCAGTCATACCCTGTTCTCTTGTGGTTTCTGTATTTGTTTTTATTTTCAATGTTGAATTTCTTTTGATATAAAATAAATCCCTTTGTGTGTTATGTGAGGTGGCATATTGTTCACACAAGCGTCTGTTTGTTTGTTGTGTGCGTCACTAGAGGTTTGGCAGGCAACGGTGGGATCTGAACTGCAAAGTCATAACCCTTTTTTCTTTTTTTTCTTTTTTTTTTTGAAAACCCCTCTCTTTCTTCTTTTTCCCATGGTGCTGGCTTCCATTCTTCCACATTTACCAGTGCTTGGCTGTGGCCATAAATGAGCCAACTGTGTCCTGGCACACACACACACATCCATATAGATCTTTAAACATCCTACCCCAACACTCTAATCACTTTCTTGCATATACATAGTCATAATAGCTTAGACGCTGGTTCTTCAGGCATGCTAACGTTTGATTGCACACACACGCTTCTACCACTGTCTGGTGTCATTAAAAGCATCCGCATGCAAAGATGACCCACAACAAAACAAGCTCTGATGTCACAGGCTCAGGGTGTTGGCACAAGGATGGTAAAAATAAGAGGTCTGGCTAACAAGCAGCGGGGTCGTTAGCAGTAATTACCCAGAATGCCTGTGTTTGTGTCTGTGTGCCCATGGTGGGCTGTCGAGTTGCTAACGCACAGTGGCTTTAAAAAGGCCCTAAAAAACCTTTCAGTGTGTTTTCCCCAAAGCTGGGAAGGTTAACTATTGGTGCAAATGGGGAGTCTAGCTGCTGTGGGAGCATAAGCATTCAGGCTAATGTTGCTTGTTTGTGAGCTCTTATAGTCTTCAGCTAACTACCTCTTTAGGCTGAGTCTCAACGCCACTCTAATCATATCCATACCACATCAATTCGACCTTGGTTTTGCAATGTGTCATTTGCTGACAGTTTGAACGTCATCCGCTAGCCTGTAGTAGCTTGTTCAAGCAGAAGCTGGCACCACTTGGTTTTTCAGACAATATCGCGCAAATTCACTCCTCTACTGAATGAGAAAGACTGTGTCCCTCTTAGTCCTCAAAACCTTGGACTAAAGTCAAAGCTGATTTTTATGAAAGAATCATTTATCATTTCAAATAATTAATTTGTGAAACTGCGAAATATGGTTCAGAAAAATAAACTATCGACTAATTGATTCTGTGTGCAGCCCTTTGGAAATGTTTTGTTGTTCAAATGTGCTTTATAAATAAAGTGATTAATTGATTAAATGTAGTTTATCACCAAATTTCTGCATTATTTATCTTTTAGTCAAGTAAGAAACTTTGTCCATGGTCATAATGATTTAACAGAACATTCCTAATTTAAGGCCCTAGCTTCTATTTGAGCATTTAGCTTTACTAGATTAGCAGATACGTTTTTTCCCATTGTTCTGCTTCCACGGATGGTACACTTCATTTGGAGTAGTGTGACTGCTCATTTGTACTCTGTGTTGACCAAAGAAGCAAACTCTGGTCCACTTGAAAGCCCGGCGGGGGGCCTCGGATCACTTGCAAGTGAACCTTGGTGCTGTTTGCTTGCAGTGTGAAAGCAAACAGACCGTCCAGTAAACCAAAGAGAGGAAGTGAAATAGGGTGCATCGTAGTGCAATATTCAATTACTTGCTGCTTCTGCGGCTGGTTATACTGGACAGAGTCTGCTGAAAACAGCATTAGGTTTGAACACCAAAGTAAATGCAGAAACCCGAAAACTGCATAAATTTATTGTTGCTTCATTGTTTACTTGTGGTGAATGACCATAAGTGAAAACGCCTCAAACAATGAGCCATATTTTCTTCTTCTTTGTCAGTGGGCGTTTGGGGAATATCACCCCAAGCAAGCAGCTGTTATAACTGGTTGATGTTGTCTAGGTGGTTTGGTTCACTGAGCAAAGTGTAATGTGAAAGCAAACCAAAATAAATGAAGGTGCAAATTTTTGGGGAATTCCCCTTTCAGTTGAACAGAGCACCCCAGACTATGCTGGTGTGTGCACCCTAACAGTGACACAAATGTTAAAATGCAATATTTTGATTTATTTCAACAACAAAATTAATTTTATTTTTCAAAAGTTTCTACTTGTCTTGCTTAGGTCACATGATTGCCATACTCTCCCCACTTTCTTTTCCAAGCATGAACCATGTGGTTTATTTGTCACCAGGGCTCTTACTAATCCCCCTCTTTCACTCATTTGCATTACTTTAAGAAAATCAACTTTCAAACTATTTAAGTAGAAATAATTTGATTAGTCAAATGACTAGGTTTGATCATTATAAGCTGTTATCCAAGCTCAAATGTCAGTCCATTTGTCAGCTTTTTCTGGGAAATCTGTGATTTCTTTGGGACTTAAACTGTTGTTGGGACAAAAGATGTGAGGATTTCACACAGAGCTTTACGCAGTATCCTATCCAATGGTAAAAATATTTAGTTTTAGCTCCACAGTTGTAAGTAGCAAATAGAGGTTTTGAACACTAATTTGTCACAGAAACAAAACTTTTTCATCCATAAAATGCAAAACATTTAACCCAGGTAAAGCAACCAGGATCTAGCGGATTCTGTGCACATATTAAGATTAGCTTCTCTTCCTATACCAGTCTAAATCCTTTTGTGAAAGCTACCGCTAATACAGCTGCACTGGTTTCTGCCTAATCCAGTCTGATCATTTAATTGTTTAAGAAGCTGAGCCTAAGGAGTCTGCATGCTGTTTAGTTAAGTTAAACATTGAGGTGTGATATCACGTTGGACAGGAAGGGGATGGAACCGTCATAGGCTGTCTTGGCTAACCAGTATGAGGGGATGTCAGTTGTCTAAAGACCTGATTAGCATAACAAGCCTCTCACTGATGGCTTCTGGTGACAGGGAGGTGGAGTGAGGGGATGTTGGAGGGAGGGTGTGTGGTGGCAAAGTGACCAGGGACGGTGATGAAAGAGGGGCAGTCGTGTGGGGGTTCTTGCCTATGCTCCAGATGGAGGTAGACCCACAGCAGCTGGGGGGCTGGTTCTTGATACTCTGCCCCTTAGTCATCTGCCGTCTGTGTGTGTTGCGTGCAGGCAAATAGTCAGCTGGTGGATGAGTCATACAAAAAGTCACTGTCCATCAAATGTAGCCCAAACCTCACACTCCATGTCAATCATCTAAAAATGAATTGACATTGAGTTTGTATAGAACGTGTGTGAGCATGTGTGTTTGTGCATGTTTTCCTAACAGTCTAATTGCGGGTCATTATTAACTTGGTTTATCCTAGATGAGTCTCGTTGGGCCAGGGAGAGGATTGATTGCGGCTTTCTCCTGCTACGTCCATTCTCTGTCACTTACCATTGACCAGACGCTCCCCTATGGAACACAGCTGTTACTGATGATGATGATAATAATAATGATGATGATGAGAGCTGACCTGTTGGTCAATAGCGATACTGCAAACTCTTAAGGCTGTAGAAACATTTAACAAAGAAAAAACATGTTTTTTTTACTCTAAACGGAGTTAACCTTCTTCCTTCGGCTTTTTTTCCAAAACCCAAATTTCCCTGAGTGGCCTACTCACTTGAGATTCTCATGCAGTATTTGTGTGGTGAAGTCGGTTCTCATGGCTCTGCGCTCGTTAAGTGAAACCGATAAAGAGCCTGTTTTTAACACAACAGAGAAGCATTAGTAAAGTTGGCAAAAAAACTGTTGAAAGTGCTGATTTTTGATGCTGAAGTGTGTGAGCGATTTTGGTTAACGCGCACCCTCGTCCCGTTTCACTTATTTACTCGATATCCGCTGTGCTTTTTATGGGCCCTGTTTTGGGTTTTAATTTGTTTGAGAAAAAGATCTGCCCTTGGGTGTAATTATAATGGTGGACCACATGAGGCTTCGTTTTTGGCCTGTAAACATCCTACCCCCATTGGCTTACACTCCAACAGTCAACTCCCATTGACTCAAAGGTGGTACAATTTTCACTCAGAATTAAGACGTGACTGCATGAAGCTAGAAAATCCTCACATAAGTATACAGTTAAAATCAAAGTAATATATTTTTAGCAACTGTTTTATAACGTAGAGGTTTAATATAAAATCTACCACATTCTTAAATCTCTCTTGCATTCTTTCACTTAGAGCATCAACATTGCCATTTAAGGAAGTTAGGTGTTTCTAGATCAATAATCCTATTATGAGTGCTGTTTTGCTTCAAAGGTTTTTCCATGTAATCTCTTAACAGAAAAACCGGGTTGTGGAACGGTATCAAATGCGTCATTCATTACAAAACACCAGGAACACCCCCCTTGTGTGTTTAGTTTGTGTAGCCTCATATCCACAAATCTAGTTTAATTTAAACCCACCACCAATAAAAAAGTGGCTACTGGTTTACATGCGGCTCGTAACTCTGAGACTCTGCCTCAAAAGCTCCAACTGACGTCTTACTGGCGGCCAGCTCTGGGATGTGCACCTGTCTATGTTGCGCACATGCACACACATATTCCTGCTTCGTACATGCACCACTTCAGACAAAGCTGTGCTTTAAAAGGTTAAACAGCTGTCATGAATTGCTTTGGTTGATTTATTTGTGTGTAATGAAAGAAGTGCTAATGTACTTAGTGTTCGCTACAAACAGACCAAACCAAAGTTGTTTCTTTGATGTTCATTTGCCCTCACACGACCAGTTTCACACTCACGGATGATGCCATGGTTGAAACCTGCTGTTGAGCATCTGGCCTAATATTACCCAGCAACTTGCTTTTTAAATTCAGTGTTGTTGCTAGAGGAGTTCACTTGCAGCTGAAGTTTATACTGTGTGTGTTGGTAAGTTTTTCAAATGCACACATTTGGACACACAGCCACATTCTGTGCGGTACTGTTCCATCTTTTATACAATACTACAACAAAAGAGGAGCTTACATTCCCCTCCCTCTTGTTCTTGTAAATACGTTTCACTGAGTAGCTTATAGTACACCAGTAAACCTGGTTTGAGAATATTTGAGTTGGGTATTTTGGGGGTGAGAATGTGGGCACCCACTACTCAGTTGGCCCAAGTTTTTTCCCAGGATTTGGATGACTGAAGAAAGAGGTGGTTCTTTCCCAAGGGATTTTTTTCCCAGCGAGGATTTCCTTTTTTAAAGTTCAATCTTTTTGTGAGACTTTGAAAAGGTGTCAGCAGTGCTTTCAGACCTCCGGCATAGTTGTATTATGATAATAAAGTTTTACTCTACACATATTTGTTTCTCCTGTGCATGTTCTCTTTGTGTTGTCATCTCTTCTGTACTCTTTCCTTTCAACATCAGCCCTGTATATTTTATAGTAGCCCCCCCCCCCCAGCTACACACTCTTTGTCTCCTCCCCCTAGAGGGCGTTATGTAGTTGTGCAGTGCTAACGATCCAAGACTGTCACTCCCGCTGGGATGGATGAGCCGGCATACTCGGCACTCAGGAAGCCTCATTAGGATTCCTCTTTAATCCGTCTCTGACAGGACCGGCCCAAGAATGGGACGCCCCCTCATGCATGCTCAACACAGTGAAGGTGCACAAACCACATAAACACTATCTTAAAATCACACGTATCAATAACACGGTAAGGTGTGCACAATGAACAGACTCGCTCGTATCCTGAAGTTGCCTACGCACACATACACACATTCTGTTATGCTAATGATGTCTTATTCTTTCACATACAAGGATCTTCCATCATCCTGGTGTCACTCCTTATAGAAATCCACTACAGATCATAAGAGCTTATTATGGGTGATTAGTTAATTTGAGGCAGGGATGCTGGGAGGTAGAAACAGAAAGATCATTTTCCTTCTTTGCTCTCTCTCCCTCTCCATCTTTCCTTCCTTTGTGCGATATATTGATTATCGCGTCGACTATGTTATCAATAATCTCCTCTTTAGTCGTCAGCAAATGGTGATCTCCACTAATGAACCTGCAAAGTTGTCACACTGCTATGTGTGTTTGGGCATATGTGAGGCTCATCTTGCAGCCTGAAGGCTGGAAATTAAACATTTTCAGAAGGTATGAAACTGTCATAGCAAGTCAAACTTTCAGAACTATTTGTAATTGCAAGATTTTTTTTCTTTAAGAAATACTTTAAATTCAAATGATAACACTGAAAGAAAAGTTTGAACTAAAAAAGAGAACATTGAATCACGCTATACTAAATACACTTAAACTAAATGTAAAACTTGACATGAAGTGGCAAGAAAGGAAATAATCTATCATGTCTGTGGACCATATGTGTGTATGATTGGTGTCTGTGGTAGCCTTATGTTGAGCGCATGTTAACTTTGGTCTATAGGCAGCTGCCGCATCGTGGGCTTTGGGCTTCATTATGTGGCCCTAATGACCTGCTGACAGCACATCACTGAGACACACACAGAAACACACAGTGGCACCATGATATCCCTGACAAGAGCACAGCCAATTAAATGAGGGGGAGGGGAAAAGATGTATATTTATGTTTATGGATCAGGGAAATATAGTTCTCCTCCTCTGCAGTAAGGTCTGATAATGTGATTTCAGCTGTTTTGTCTGTAGAAGATCCTTTTTAATTATTAACGCTAACATTATTAGATTTTCACTAGTTAGAGCCCTTTCTTTAAAGCTTGATGGTGCCCTAAAGAGGGATTTTGTCCATCTCCATTCCCTACGATATTTAAGTCACTGCATTCTGTTATAATCTGAAATAAGCAAGAAGGAGAATTTTGAAATACGAATTACATATTTTTGATATGTAATTCTCCCTTTTTTTCCCCATTTGCCTTTCATTAACCAAATGGGAGAAAACAACTTATCTGTGGTGGCTGTATGGTGATGTCTCATCATGGGAATAATGTAAGCAAAATTACTCATAGTTCTAATAAGTGATTAGAAATTTACTGATCACTAACTGAAGCAAGGCAAGTTAATTTGTATAACACATTTCCATTCAAAGTGCTTTACATATAATAAAACCATTACAGATGGTGCAAAGAAAGCATTAAAAAGTAGTAAAAGGCACAAATAGCAAAAATCACAATAACATCATAAAAAATTTGTAATAAAATCAGAAATTAAATTGATTAAAAGCAAGACAAGTTGAGATTTACCGTGCAGATTTCAACCATTTTCAGAATGCGCCTTATTGTGTAAAATAGACTATTGATCTTCAATACCATAAATTTAATTTAGTGGATTATTTACCCATAATAATCCCATTGGATCAGTAGGCGCATGAGAAAAGTGATGTTTATATCCTGGATTTGAAAGTTTCTACACTTGGTGACCGTTTAATCTCCACTGGCAGTTTGTTCCATTTGTTTGCAATATAACAGCTAAAAGGTGCTTGTTTAGTTTAGTTTAGTTTAGTTTAGTTTAGTTTAGTTTAGTTTGGACTCTGGTCAGCACTAGTCGACCTGAGTCTTTGGATCTAAAGCTCTGTAGAAATAAAATTGAAAACATACGAAGATTAAGTAAAGACAGTCTTCTTGGCCTCTCACAAGAGAAAGAAAATATGACGTCTTCTGGAGTTATTTTGCTATTAGGATATCCTAGTTTTTCTTTTGTGCTAAGAAGTATTGGACATGTCCTTCTCTAGAAGTGAGAACAGCTTATCAAAATCAGTAATCAAATTTAATTCAGTTCAAACCAGCTTTATTTGTATAGCGCAAATTCACAACAGTTATCTTGAGGCACTTTCATATATAGTCCAGTACAATTCATTGCAGTCCAGTTATAACTCAATTAAAGCAAATCTGTTATATGATCCTCACTCGTCTAATTTACAATAACTAAGTTCATATGAGCCAATTCATATCAGAAAATAAATAGCTGTGCTAAGGAAACCAATAAATTGGATCAAATCTTCATGCATGCACAGGGTGGCAGGTGACACTGGAATGTGAGTTAAATGTTTGCTATGTCAGAACTTATTTGGATAAGGTGTTTCCCTCTCCCATGTTGCACACGAAGGGGAAAAAAACAGCCTCGTGATAATTTGTATTTATAAAAGCTGCATTTGTGTTCGCTTCCACTTTATGACTGCTACTTTTCAAATGATTCTTCAAGGACATTATTGTTTTGGGTGTTATGTGTTCTAGGTATATGTGTGTGTGTATGTGTTCATGTATTCCACTGCTTAATGTATGTCTTGGGTTCAGGGCCAGTCACATAAGCATTTAGGTGACAGTTCATTGCATAATAAGCTCAGACCTTTCTATAAAAAAAGGACTATTTCTGCATTAAAGCTAAAGTTGATAATGTTGGAGAGAGTGGCACATCCTCTAATGCCCTCCTTTCAATGCCCCGTTCAAAGCCACCCCCACCCCCCAATTCGGACTTAATGGCAGGGATTGGTCCGAGTTTTTGCAAGTCTGCATCTCTCACAGAGGTCTGACTTTTTTGTTCCTTTTTATGAATACGTAATGTATTGACTACTCTCAGGATGAAAGGACCATTTCACCCAGAATAACAAAAAGTGTTTCTGAACAGGATTACCAACTATAGCTTTAAGGACCCTGTGGAGAGGATAGAAAGGGTGTTGGGAAGGGGTTGCCTCCTACAACATGGCACGCTCCTTAAGCCATCAGGCATGGGGAGGGATGCCTAATTGAACATGATAAAGTGTAAAGTTAATTACCCCTCACGCCTGTCACTGATACCCACATGAGAGGGGCAGGCCTCAGGCACAGCTGGTGGTGTGTACGTGCATTTGTGTGTGTGTTTACGTGTATGTGAAAGAGCAGGGGTGACAAGACAAAAGGCAAGGGTTCCCACGAGGGTTGCACAGTGGATCATGGCAACAATCGGCTTTTAAAGATATCTGTGTCCCTCTGGTGCACAACTACTTAACACGTTTTTCCCACACACAAACACATGCACACAGTAAGATGCTCAGCTGAGATTTTAGACACAGTTAATAGTGTTGAAACAATAGTGTTTTGAGGTTTTTTTTGTAAAGCCATACATTTTAGTTTGTTCTGACTGTTAACTTCTCCTTTACTTAATTTGAAAATTAAGATTAAGATTTGAATGTAACAATCCATATATTTAATTAATTCAGTAAATCTTTCTTGTAGGCTAAGCATCATCAAGTCAAAGCCATTGTCAAGTTAACCTCTGTATTGTTTTTATGATGTGTGTTTAGGTGTTGGGGCTGCCAGCATGGCCAAACTGACCTTCATGGTTGGAGGAGTGGAGGAGGAATATCAGGCTGCTCAGGAGCTGCTCACCTGCATGGGAGCCAATGTTGTGTACTGTGGACAGGTTGGCACTGGACAGGTAAAGCAAAACGCACTCACAAAAATTAAAGATATAAGAATTACACATTGTCTGTTTTTGTGCACAATTGTTTCATATATCATCCACACACAAGTTCTAAAGTAAAACAAAGCAAATATTTGATCTTACTGATCCACAGTAGTCTCCCTTACAGATTGTTTTAGTGGCACTTCATCAGTATCTCATCTCCCCACTAGTTGTTCACTTGACAAATTTCTTCTCGGATTCTTTTTAAATTTCTTACCATTTTGTGTTGCATGCTTGTTTCTAAAACCTTACTTTGTATTAAAGGATTTCTTCTCTTTCTTTCTTTTTTCACAACCCTCCAGGCAGCCAAGATATGCAACAATATGCTGTTAGCCATCGGGATGATTGGGACTGCAGAGACCATGAACCTTGGCATCAGGTACAGTAAGCAAAGCTGACCTGAGGGATATGTGCTGTTTTAAAAGCGGAGAGTCAGCAGTATCATAAGTAGTTTTGTTTACATGGAAAAGGTTTATGCAAATCAACAAACAGGTTCTTATTTGTGAAGACTGACACAAGAAAATGCTCAAGAGTTGGCTATCAGTAGTATGTACAAGTAATCTGTCCCAGTGGGATATTCTTAATAAGCCTAGAATATTGCTCTCATGCAGATGTTCTGTCAAGTAAGAGCGTGCATATGAAAACTAGGCTTAAGTATATCCATGTTTGTTTCCTGAAATCTTTTTGACACATTTGTTTTTAGGTGTGGATTAAGTACAATTACCTAAAATATTACCCATTTTTAAGCTACTACCATTTAACTATGCATTAATTCAGCCATGAAATCACTGTTAGATATAGCCGTCACTATAACAGCAATACACCAGTGATATGGCTGTAACTGTAATTTACTAGTTCAATACAGGTTTGGAAATGTGTGTGTGTGTGTGTGTGTGTGTGTAGTTTATGGAGGTGCAAAGGGGTCAACCCTGCCCCAAGTCAGAGCTGCCTATGTTCGAGCAAGATGGATGAGAAGGTGGAGCCATAGCATCTGATTTACATCTGCTGCTTGAGCGTTCACTTGTATCCTGCCACTCCCATGCCACAGAACACCACCTAGAAATCCCATCAGTCATCATGTCTCATACTGACCTAAGTCTCTTTGGCTGGGTGGCTGAGGATGATGGGATATGATAACCCCTGCAGAAAACTTTTGCAGATCTTCCAACAGTCTGTGGTTGCCAGCGCTCTTTTTTTAATTTTTTTTTTTATGCTGTGGTGTGCTGGGGAGGAAGCACCAGGAAGAGAGACACCAACAGACTGGACAGAATGATCAGGTGTGCTGGCTCTGTGGTGGGGATGGAGCTTGAGTCTGTGGTGGAGGTTGCAGAGAGGAGGACATTGGACAAACTGCTGAACATCATGGATGATGTCAGTCACCCTCT
>JAOXYM010000018.1:10560819-10575041 GCA_028567055.1 Leptatherina wallacei
ACACACACACACACACACACACACACACACACACACACACACACACACACACACACACACACACACACACACAGTGAACTCCCTTCCTCCATCTCTACTCTGAGCCACAAATAAATTTGCATTCACTGCCAATTCAGATGCTGTATCAACAGATCTACATATCGTTGACGTGTCCAGGTGCTAAGTCACCATTATGTCTCCCTTCAGCGCACACATGCATGCACAAACACCCTCGGGCAGGCAGGTCACTGTGGCCCCAGAGCACTGGACTGTGCTAAGCAGGTAAATATAGTGAGGACAGGCTTTATTAGAATAGAAAAGGCTCTCTTACTGTCAGGGGTAAGCATGGCCAGTAGGGACGGATCTTCTCTATGCTCATACCAGCAGCCATTCTCAGCTATTCTAAAAGGCCATCTTTACCTTTTGGTTGCATGTTTCTTATATTACTCTGAAAAAAAGACTGAAAACATTAGGATTCCTCCAATTTTAATCCATGTCATTTTATCTAATTCCACAACTCAAAAGGAGGCATTTATTTATAATAAATGTTCTTACTTCATAAGAAACAAAATTAGTGCGTGTCATGTCTCTAATGTAACTGCCCAGTAGATTACTGCATTGCTTTCAAATCAATACATTCAAGGGGTGAAAGATGTGTCACCTCTGCACACATGATATGCATGTTTTTTCATTTGCACGTTCATTTATGCCAGTGTTAAAGTGTGTTGACAAATGGAATAGAAAAAGAGAGAAATAAAGAGATGATGGGGCAGACTATGTAATCTTTCTGGCTCTGTCATTTCTAACAGAGCCTCCACATGGGAAACCATCCGTTCTTGATCCTCTAAAGCTCATTGATCCTTTCAACATCCAGACAGAGAAAGGATCTCCCCCTCTCCTTCACAGTGGCTCACACTCACTCTATAACTCAGATCAATATTGATTATCATCCTTAAACTGCCTTTTTTTTCCGGCTATGTGCTTCTAAGGAGCTGCTGTACCCAGAAGAGTGTGATGTTACAGAAAAAGTCTGTGATTTTGACTTTTTTGGCTTGTTCTTTTTAGAGTTTTGTGATGCAAAGGGAGAGAAGAGATGAAACATGAAAACTGAAAAGGAAAAACATCAATGAGATGAAAGCGTATGATCATAGAGACTTAATTCAATTCTTTGGTTTGTCAAATAAGACTTCTTTTTCTTTTTCGACACATTTAAGCATAAAGATGAGGGTGCAGCTCCCTTCGTTCCTCCTTTACCCCACACTCCCACTTCACATCTTTGGCACCATCCCCGTCAATCATTCCTCTCAGATAGCCCCATGATCACAATCGACACTCAAATGATGGAAGTGAATAAAACTCATTACTGACAGTCAACTTGAGTCATGGCCAGGCATTAAAAGTTGCGTCTGGGCCTCAGCCGTGCATTCCTCAGCCGTGCTTTATGACGGGAGACCTGATCGGGTTCCCATCGCCTTTCTGCGCCAATCTCCATCAATCCACTGCATCTACAGACAACCTCACCTCCTCCTTCAGACTTAATGCACCCTATGTTGTCAGACATCAGCCGCTTGTATCCTGGTGGTGGGAGACCTTTTAGCTGTGGAGCTTATCCGAATTGAGTCACAGAGGTTTTGGTGTCTGTGGTTATAGATGTGGTGTCTGTGGTAAAATAAATGAGCTATTAGTTTTTTCTTATGTATAATTAAAAACATTTTGCCACCCTCAGTAAGAAGGAGTCAATAATTTCCCACACAACTGGACAGCTCCTTACTTACTAGCTATTAAGCCATTAAACTGCTGCTGTCCATACTCTCCATCTGACTATACTAACCACTGCCTAAACAAGTCTTTACCTAATGTAAACTAAGCCAGAGCAGAGTGACTCATTCAATGGAGACCTCTTTTATACAGATTCTGTCCTCATAAACCCACTGTGGAGAGTGAGAGAGCTGTGTTTACAGAAACACGGGAGCGGCTCACCTCTGATCTGCCCTGCGATAGACGGAAAAAAAAGGGAATGAAAGGCAAAGATGCAGAGAAAGAAACAGAGGAAAGGAGACGCCAGGGGTTACATGATTGCAGAACAAACTCATAAAAGTTCCATTAACCCATGAGGAGTTAAAGAGGCCCTGTTTTCATCCAGCAGACAGCCGTCACAAACAGAGCATCACCATAAAACCTATCGTCCTACCATACCTCCATCTTTCTCTTGATCTCTAGAGCACTGTGTCGCACAGTCTTTGCCCCATTATCCTTCATCCATCCTCTGGTTTTGACCCTATTTTTTGTCCTTTCATTTAATGTTTTACGATTGCATTTTGCACAGCAAAGAGACATTAGAAACAAATCTATAGCAAAAGAATTCCCAATTGCCTTCCTAACAACCTTCCTCCCAAAACATGGCTGCCTTGTTTTGTCCTTTCCCCACTTAAACTGGGTTCTTGGACCCTGAGTCACAACCTGAAGACGCCGCAGGTCTATCAGTCAGCGTCACCCAGTCTGTCTTATTAAACCAGTTTGCTATTCATTCATGCAAAGTCACCAACAGTCTTTTAAGGACTTCTTCAAGACATTTTAAGATATAGGGCTCATTCTCCACTCAAACTCTGTGCTTACTAATAATAAAGCATATTCACACACAGAGGACAGCTTTTAGACTTAAATGGTGAGGCAGTATTGTAAGGTTTTAAGTATGATGCCATCACCATCATCAATCTGGGGTCCCTTAATTTCAACATCCTTTACATGATCTTTATAAAGACCCTAGACCCTTTAATAATTTCACTGCCTCTTTCTTTCCTAGTTGTATGCCAATAGCCAATGGACAGATTGGATAGATGCTGGTAATGTACCAGATATTAGCTAAGTTATAAGCCATCAAATGAATTGTAATAATAATTAAAGATCACAATTAATCTTGCTACCGTAAAATAAATATACTGGTAATAAGCTATTTTACTATCTTCAGTTCATTCTTTACTCTCACAAATAAGCTCAGTAAGCTTATTTTCATGGAAAATTACAGCACAGAATGTAGACATGCAGTTGATCCCACCTCTACACTGTCACTGTTTTTATAGTTGTGGGGAGGTCTTCTCCCTGCTAAACAGTGTGAGTGTTCTTTGAAATCATCCATTAAGGCACTAAGTACAGGCTCTTAGCTGCTCTTCTGATATCCTTGCTATCTCGTTCCATCATCTCCTCTGCTCCCTTTCCCATTGTTAAACCTTACCTCACAAATTTATCTGGCCTCTGTATGCACATGCATGCATTTGTACATAACCTGTTACTCCTGCATAAAGTATCTGTACTTTATGCAATAAAAAAGAAGTAAAAAAGAATATAATAGCAAAGTTACAGTGTTGCTTATATCACACATGTCAGCAAGCTGACTATATTTGCCCATTTTACTTGAGCACTGAGCAGCCCCATGTAAAATGGGCAATACCTCATCTTGTAATTTTTAACAGAATAATAATGGCACCTTGTTTAATAATGTCTGCAATGTCAACCTTGTTTGGCACTCGACTTCTCAACCAAGTTTCATAAAACTAAAGTTTTAATTGGTACTTTTCTTGAAAAATAAGATCAGACAAATAAATGTCAGGTAAATCCTAAACCTACGATTGCTGTAGCACCCAAACCTAAAAAACAAGAACAGAGTGAGAGAAGCCAGCAAATAAAAACAAAAGTAAAGTTTAACAGGAAAATGTAAAAAGAACAGGCCAGGGTCAGACATAAAACAAACCAAAGTCTCCTGGATAGCATTCATGCACATATAGAGCTAGGTCACAATATATTTAGATACCGACACAGTTTAGTTATTTTAGCTGTTTACCTAAACAGAGTCAAGATACAGTTATCTGATCAATATGTGCTTAATGCAGACTCTCTGCATTAATTTGAGGGTATTTGCATCCAAATTGATGGAAAGGTTTAGGAATTACATCTCTTCAAAATGTAGCTACCTCTTTTTCAAGGGATAAAACATAATTGGACAGTTAACTTTAAAGGGATACAATGTAACTTTTGACCCAAATATTAACCTAATGTGAGTAATAATGGATGATTTCTGGGATCAATATACAATGCTTAACGCGTGTCGGCGCTCCGAGGGGGCTGCCCTCTTCAGAAACCAGACATTGCAACTTTGAAGTAGCGGTTCCATCTCTCATGGTACCATGTGAGCTGGAGCGCTTTGCTTTCGGCTCCCCCTCTATAAACACAGAGGGCTTTGCTTTGTGCTACGTTTTTCTCCTTTTCATTAGAAAGTTTGTCATAGCTGAATGAAGTAAGAAGGTGAAAAGGTGTCTGAGGATGCCAGAAAGAGGAAAGACTGTTTAATTTTGCGACAGTTTCATGTGGCCTGTGGGAAGTTACAGGTTTAGCACCCCGAATGGCCAAAAGTTACAGGGTATCCCTTTAAAGCTACTTAATGGGCTTCATTGGCGCTTCCTTCATTAACCCATCATCAATCAAGCAGGTAAAAGGTCTAAAGTTGATTCCAGGTGTGGCATTTTCATTTGGAAGCTGTTGCTGAGAACCCACAACACGCAGACAAAGGACTTCTCAATGAATGTGAAGCATACCATCCTTCACGTGAAAAAAAAAGAAATCCATCAAAGAGATAGAAATGTTAGGAGTGACTAAAACAACAGTTTGATACATTTTTTTTAAAGGATTTTTTGGCTCTAGTGGCCTTTTATTGAAAGTGGCTGGACAGGAAAGGGGGTCATAGAGCAGGGAATCACATGCAGTAAGGGGCCCAGGGCTGGACTCGAGCCTGGGCTAGCTGCAACGAGGAGCTATGGCCTCTGTACATGGGGCGGCTGCTCAAGCAGTTGAGCTACATGCCACCCCTACAGTTTGGTACATTCTAAGACAAAGAGTGTGTCATAAAATGAGGGTTTTTGGTTTTGTGTCATGTATTTTTGTTTTCCTGCTTTATTTTGTTGTTTCCTCCCCTGTGGTTTTTAGTTCAGTTCTGTAAAATTAGTTCACCTGTTCTTAATTGTTCATTCACTTCACCTGTACTTCATTTGTCCCTCAGTGTATTCTCCCTTGGTTTTCAGTTCCCTCGTCAGTTCATTCTGTTGGTTTCCCTTGTCATGCGCTTGCTTAGTTTCCCTGTTGTTTAGCTTGGTTTTGGATTAAACCTTTAACATTATTTTTCATCTGTCCCGTCGTTCTGCATTTGGGTCCATTCATCCATGCTTGCTGTAACAGAGTGCACTGGTAGCTTAGGAACTCAAAGTATTGGACTTCCTTGGAAGACAATAGAGATGGATGTTTGCAGGGTCCTTTCCATAATTATAAAAAAAATCCCTTCAAAACATCCACCCAGGAGAAGAACACTCTCTGAGAAGCAGGTGTATCTACCATGAAGAGAAGACTTCATTAGAAGGTTCACCATAAGGTACAAACCATTAATCAGCTTCAAGAATAGAAGGTCTTGATTCTACTCCTGATACACCATTCTTTGGACAGATGAAGTATGGAGAATGGTTGAAATGGCTCATAATTCAAAGTACACCACATCTTCTGTAAAACATGGTGGAGGCAATTAGATGGTGTGGGCAAGCATGGCTTCAACAGCTCTTACCAATGAAATAATACATCTACACATTTGCACAGACTTTAGGAAACACATTTGCAAAAAGGATTTGACAATGTGAGGGGGAAAAGAAAATGGAAATAGAAAAGGGAATTATTTTAAAAATGTATGATATGGAAATGTACCAAATTTATGAATTGTCATTTAATTCTGCTTTTAGAAAAAGGATTTGAAAATCTATTTTCAAATCACAGGATTCAATAATGAATTAATGAATACAATATGCAATTCCTATTTATAATTTCCGTTTCAAATGTGAATCTAAATTTGATTTCTTTTGACATGAATTAATTGTTGAATTTGAAATTATTACTATAGCAAAACATAGTTCTTGGACAGTAAAAAGTGCAAGGAACCAAAACGGCCTTTTGAAAAGTACAGGGGACATGTCCCCTGTGCCCCCCTAAGCTGCGTCCATGCTGCATATGGCTTCATAATCTCAAGAGAAATTCCACTTGAGGGGATTGACTTTTTTTACCTACTAAAACCGATAATGTCACAGTACACAACTGAAGCAAGACCTATAAGCCAGACTAATAGACTACAGGAATCCAGGTATGTGAGGAAAACCTAACAGAAAGCAGTAACAAAGCAAGAATAACAACTCACTAACTCCAAACAAACAAGGAACAAAACCGAGGAGAAAACTGACTGGCCAGATGGCTTGAAGGGCAAAATTATGATGAGTATAGTGAACAAAGGAGAATTTGAAAATGACAATCTGAAAAATGTATACTGAGGGAAATAATTACAAACAAGGACCAGGTGTAGAAATCTAACTGAATACTATGTGACTCAAAAACATCAGTAAGCAACAAGTATATGCAAGAAACAACCTGATCACAAGGTCAACTAGAACTTGATATAATAAACCAAGAAACAAAAAGATTAAGTTAAAACTGGAACACACGCACACACACAAAAAAAAAATCTGACTAATTGTCACTGAATTTATATGTAATTATTCTTGTGTCATATAGATCCAACACAAAAAAGAAAAATGTTGTAATCCAAATATTAACAGAATAAAATAAGTTTTGTGACATTCTCACAAACTGCTGTGAGACTGTATTACAAATATGATGTAAGAGAGCTGTCTAGTAGCGAGTTAAGCTAAACTTAGCTTGGTTAGCAGTTTGAAAGGGGTTCAACATAACATTTTGTTTTCTTAGAACTTGTTTTATTTTTCATAATAAAACAAACAATTGTATAATGTATTTTCAATATTGAGTTAATGGCTTCTCACATAGGCTCATGCTAAAAGAGTGATGCTAGGGGGTTGAACAGTTTTACCAGATGGCCTGTTCAAATCTCCTATTCGGTCTGTATATATTTATCATGATGTCACTAGTCTTTATCTTTCAGCTGACACAATATAATTTTGTTTTACATGCTGAACACGTGGAGGCGTCTAAATAAATATTTGGCAATTACAATGTAATAGATTTAATATTAAAAAATAAACCATTTGATTAAGGTAGGGAAACATGGCTTGTTTTAAGACATCCTTACAACATGTATCACATATTGGAAATACCTATTATAATACCCAAATATTTGCTGAATATGCAAGATTAATTCCATTTGTTCAAATAAATGCTTTACATTTTGTGCCACCATAAAATCAACCTTTCTCAGCCCTCTCAAATTCAGTTAAACATCACCAAACCACAGCCATTGGTCAGCCACATGAGGGGTCAGTAATACTAAGCACTTCACATTGAAAGGAGGTTGGGGGATGTGGTATGCTGGAGTCAGAATATGAATAAGGGTAGGGGATTGCAGGAGATGGAGGAGCAGATAGAATGGGGAAGGCCAGACTTACCAGTCCCCAGGAGAGGACCAGCAGTCTGGGTGTGACGGTCATAGGATGGGGGCATAATGAGGATGCATCACTGCAACAATGAGGTACTCTATCACAGGCAGGCATGCACAAGAAGAAAACATACCTGGTGTGTACAGTAATCATCAAAAGCCTGTGCAGATATCACATCACCATCACCCTTATTACTGTTGTACAGAGGACATCAAATGGGCATAAACAGCAGCACATTTTCCTAGTAAAGCACAAAATGCAGCATTATGAATGATGCAGTCCTTGTATGACTGTGAGAACAGACTTGATCCTTACCTACTTTGCACCAAGTTTGTTTGAATCTCTGGGAAAGAAGGGGAACAACTTTTCCTGTCGCCATCAGCCACCACTGTTACCGAGCAGTAAAGCCGGCAGTAAGTAGTAAAATAAAGTGAGGTGTGGGGAGAATTGGACCGATCTGCAAAGCTATTGGCTGCCAAGGGGGTTGTAAAATAATAACACTCTGTTGTAAAACAAAGTGCTTATTAAATCATTTTTTAACAATATTGCATAATGTTATGCACTCTGTGAGCTTTTCCACAAAACAAAAAGATCTCATGGGGAAAGCAGCTGAACAATCACATGAAATTTAATAGTTGATCATTATCACAAAACTGTGTAAGACTTTTGGGAGACTATGGTGGCTGAGGTCCTACCAGCGCTATCAATAATGTACCACTTGGCCATTATGTGGCCATTACATGGACTTTAAATGACAATTGCACATAAGAGGAGAGCAGTGGGGTTTAACCTCTTCGGTAATTCTACATTAAGCATGTGGTGTTTTGTTCAATGTAAGGGTGGTAATAACATACAAATAGATATGCAAGGTCATGCATGTGTAAACAGGAGATGTACATTACATAAAGCAGCAGCATGCTGTGCATCAGATTTTCACACTGAAGTAATGATGTCTTTCAAGGTTGGTGGCCATGGCCCAAACTCCAGAATCCTTTACGCTCTATCTAACTGTGACAATATTCATAGCATCTGTGTAAATGGCCTCAAATATGAAAAGAACCATGTGCACTTAAAGAATCAGGAAAATATTTGTCATATTCATTGTTCATTCATTTATAATTTATGCAAGCGCATGCAAACTTATGATTGGTACTGTAGATAATCATTATTACAGAATAATTGAAATAAAAATGCATTTTCTGCTTTCCCATTGTCTTCCTCATCCTGTTATTTTGTTATTCTTTTTTTAAACATCAAACAATTCAACTTCTAATGCAATGATTTTTTTGTCTCAGAAAAGATTATATGAAAATATTCAGATTACCAACCTGTATGACTTTTTGTGTCTCGTTGACACAAATCTTTACACTAACTGTCCTGAGCCTCGGGAGATGGAGCAGTTGTCTGCCACTCAGAAGTTGATGGTTCCTTTAGCAAGACACTGTTATACACACTGTTCTTGATGCATTTATTGGTGTGTGGGAGTCTACTCTATTCCAGGTTGGGATGTTGGACCTTGCAAAGGGAAATTTCAGAGTTGTAGAAGCAACTTGCAAATATTAAAGACATACATTATTTCATACCTCAGAAAGAACAAAATATGTACAGTTTACGTACAATGTAACAAAATATGATGTTGGAAAATATGATATCAATAAAGTCAAAAAATTTGTCAGAGAACCCCAATAATTTTATTCTGAACTTCAACATATAATTGCCTCCATTTCGAACTAAGAATGTGAAGGTGTCTTTGTTGTCAAGAAAAGATGTTGAAGGAGGGGAGAAGCCACAGTCATTATTGAGGAAACAGCTGTTTACAGATTATTGGTTGAAGCAGTAAAAGAAATCCAAGCCTTATGAGGATGTGAGGAAAGTAATAAAATTGTAGCACTTCATTTATATGCAGACAGTACATATTCAGGTTATGCCCCACAGAGTTGAATAGGCTATGGCAATGTCTGCTCTTATAGATGTATTCACCAGAGTTGTATGCAATACTGACTTTAGAGTGGCTTAAAGAAATCAAGGGAAGTAAAACATTGGTATTGCTTCTGAGATAAAGATAGGAAATTTACAAGTAGGCAACTCACATACCATCCACATCATTTCCAGTTCACATGCACTGCAGAGTTGGGAAAACTAACTGCAAAAAAGAAAAAATGAAGAACACATAGACAGCCATAATGCCATCTCAATTAAAGGACCACTGCAGCAAGAGCAAGTAATATTCCTCACAAGATCCATCTGAATTGTGATCAGCCATGTACACCACTGCTAAATATATGCTGGCTTCGTATTTGATGACAGATTTAGAAACATTTTGGAATTAGGCGTTTTACGTTAAAGTCTGCGAGATCTTTCTTCTGCTAGCACATTTACACGTTGAGCTGTTTACTTTGATTATATCACAAAACTGTATAATGGGTTAATTTTAAAACTGTAATTCTGCACAGTCATACTGAATACATGGACATATGCTGCCTGGCCCAAAAAAAATCACCTTTTAACTAAGCAAATATGTATGAGCCTCATATTCGATAAGGGTGATTATCTTTCAGTTGGCCACAAGTTATTTAACGCCAAGGAAAAGATGTTAGTTTGTTTCAGAAGGGTCAAATTCTTGGCATGCATCAAACAGAGAAAACATCAAAGGAGATTCAGAAACTACTAAAACTGGGTTAAGAACTGTCCAACGCATTATTAAAATTGAAAGGATAGTGGTGAACCATCTTCTTTGAGGGAGAAATTTTGTCCGAAAAAAATCCTGAATGATGGTGATTGGCGATTACTTGAAATAAAATCGAATAAAAACAACAGTAGAACTCAGGGCTATGTTTAATAATAAGAGTTAGAGCATTTCCATACGCACAATGTCAAGGGAACTCAAGGGATTGGAACTGAACAGCTGTGTAGCCATAAGAAAACCTCTCTTCAGTGAGACTAACCAGAGAAAAGGGCTTCAATTTATAGGGAGCATAAAGATTGGACTCTGGAGCAACGGAAGAAGGTCATGTGGTCTGATGAGCCTACCCCATTCCAGAGTGATGGGAGCATCAGGATAAGAAGAGAGGCAGATGAAGTGATGCAGCCATCATGCCCATTTCTACTGTTCAAGCCTGTGGGGGCAGTGCTATGATCTAGGGTTTCTGCAGTTGGTCTGGGCAGATTCAGCAACAGTATGTGCCCAAAACTGAGGTCAGCTGTCTACCTGAATACTGAATGAGCAGGTTATTCTATCAATGGATTTTTTTTTCTTCCCTGGTGGCATGGGCATGTCACAAGATGACAATGCCAAAATTCAATGGGCTCAAATTGTGAAGGAGTGATTCAGGGCGCATGAGAGATCATTTTCACACATGGACTGGCCACCACAGAGTCCAGACCTTAACCCCTTTGAGAATCTTTGGGATGTGCTGGAGAAGGCTTTGTGCAGTAGTCAGACTCTCCCACTATCAATACAAGATCTTGGTGAAAAAAATGCACCACTAAATTAATCTTGTCACATTGCAGAAGCTTATTGAAAGAATGCAACAGCAACTGCAGCAATTGAAAGGCCGTCAACAAAATATTAGTGAGACCTTTTTTTTGCCCGGCATTTGCATTTCCATGTAACTTTAATAATAAATCAGCTAAATGGAAATATCTATGCATAAATATTTGCAAACCTCCCAAAACCTTTTGTGCTTATAGTATAATTGTTCTGGAATTAATGAAAACTGGCAATATTCCTAGATTTGGAGTGAAGCTAGATGTATTCATAAATCCCTCCATGTCACAATCCGTGGTTAAACTGAGATGAGGAGGAAGGACCCAAATGCAAGACTATGAGATGAAAGGCAGGAGGATGTTAAAACTGAAATTTTTATTCTTAAACATAAACAAAAAAAAAGGTGCAAAGGCAGAATGTTCAAGAAACTACTGTAAACTATAAACTAACAAAAAACAGTCCATAACAATTCATCCATATTCACACCAAGACTTTCTGTTCTTTCCACCTGTCATTGTTTAGTTACATTTTTAACATGCTGACCATAACAATGCTAAGAAGCATTCTATCTTATTTATCACATATAGTTGCAATGACCATTACCAGGTGAAAAATCTTAGTCTAGCTATTGTAATTTGCATCTGATCTTAAGTTAAGAAAGAAATTATGTTTGAATTATTCATCTCACATCCGAGCATAGTCAGGACAACAAGAATACAGAAAAAGTCATCAAAATCATCTGAAGCTGCAATCATTCAGTTTCCTTATAAAACGTTGAGGCAGAATTCTCACTTTACACCTGTTTTGTTTTCACTATGTTCTACAGATTGTATCATTTCACACAAGTATTAATCATTTTAGCTAAGTACCCTGAGGATAAAGCACCATTAGATGAGGCTGGTAGATGTTTGGAGCTGCAGAGGCTACAGGTATTTAATTCATCATATTTTCCTCTTACTCATAAATGCTGTTCTACAGCACTATAAATATTAAATGCCTGCTTCATTTTCTACATCCCTTCATCCATTTAACATTAAGGGTCATGGGGTGGATGATATCCCAGCTGTTAAGGGTGAGAGGTGGGATACACCTTATGGGTCACTGGTGCATCATACACTCATATTTCACGAATACCTCATACCTACAGTCAGTTTTGAACAGTGAATGTAACAGTGCTCACATATTGCTGCCCTTATATGCTTAAATATATGCTGTTCAAGGATAGTTTTATGAAATATTGCTCCTCTACAAATATTCAGATAAACAGTTCTCAAATAAAAGTATTCAGTGGTGTATTAAATTATCATTTCTTTCATTAATCATTGAATTATGGGGTTCTATCAGGTAAACACCCCATATCCCCCAGAGCTGAAACTAATTTGTGAAGAACAGCTCTATCCATATTCCTCTGGTTGATGTCCACCACACTTTTTCTTTCTTTCTCAAGGTTTCCATGCATTTAGGACAACTACTTCTTTTACTAATACCAAGATCATTATTCCACTGTGAAACCCTGTCCAAAGTTAGCCACCGCATATCTTTTCAATCCCTTTTTAAACTGATGTGTGGATCAAAGTCATGCCTACCACACAATGTTAAGGGTAAGACATTCTGAAGGATTTCCTCTGCCTTTTAGTATATATTTCATACATCCGTGTCTTTATATATATATATATGTATTTATATATATGTGTGTGTGTGTTGTTTGATACAAGTAATAAATCTGACTTTAAACACTTCTAGAGAAAAAGTTGCTTGTGTCAAAGAAAGTATTTGTCACTTCATCCTTCTCTTAAATTAGGCTCAGAAATTTCTGAAATGATAATACATTATTAGTAAACCATTTATGATTCAGGATGTTATCTCAAGAATTAGGGTTTGATTTATTTGGAAGATTTTTGAATAATCTTAAATCTCTGGAGTAATGGTTTCTTCTGTTTTGGGTAGTGACGAAACTACTTGATAGTAAAAGTTCCAGTGCTGCTCTTATATGTGATTTGACAAGTTGCTTGCATCATCACTTTTATGAATGTTGATTAAAAGGTCTTTGTTAGATAATTGTGAGATATTTTGTTTGGTTTTTCTTTCTTTTTCTGTTTATCGACAACATTGCAACACAACTAGAAGTAGGGAAACTTGAGGAAGAGATTGAATGTTGGTTATGGAAGAAAAAATACCCATGAAAAAAGCATTGCCAAACATTGGACTTGGAAGAAGAAAAAATCTAAATGTCTCCCAAACAGTCACAGGTCACTCATGGAAAAACCTATATAAATACTACAGAACAAGATTTAACGTAATTACATTTTGGAAAATAAACCATTTTAATTACAATGACTTTTTGAAGTATAGTAATGGAAACATATCAAGATGGAAAGATGGAAATACTCTCTCTCTATATATATACATATATATATGTGTGTGTGTGTGTGTGTGTGTGTGTGTGTACGCACAACTCTATTACTTTTCCCCGAATGAATGTTCGTTCACTGAATGGGTAAATCATGAATCGTGTGCTTTCTGGTGCTCCTGATAATTTGGGAGCTCTGGAATAAATAAATTCAGGTTATGCGGCATTTTAAAGATAAGAGATGTGAACCTTTACAGAAGATGTTGTAAAGTAAAAGTTGTTGCCTAGTGATTCTGGTATAATTGCAAAACAGAAAATCTTTCCCCCTCTAAATCCAGCGGTATTTCAACTAACTCCTTCAGGACAAACAACATCTGTTTAAAATGAAAAGAAAGTTATAGGCTACGTCTTTGGATTATAATCCAAAAGATTTTTCTTGACATGAAATCGTCTCTTCTTGATTTCAACGGCAGATAATGAGAAATTTACAGAGGCTCTTCATGACCTGAATCCATCCTGCTCAGTTTTTCTTCCTCTCATGTTTGACACGAGTGTGCGGCAGCCGGCCCATTTTCTTGCCGCATATGGCTGTCTCCGGTGCACCGTAAATAATGTTGATAAAGACGCCGCTGAAAACGACTTTCACGCGTCCCCCGATTGATTTAACATGACCTCCGTTTCCAAATGATATTGGAAGCCTATTTAAACAGATGAACGCTTAAATTGTCTTGCTTGTATGCGCATTAATCTCCCATTCATCATCATTACTGCGTGATTGGTCCGTCTACGCCTTCGCCAGCCTCTTGCGTTACGACAAGGTCTGTAAATTAGGATGTAATCCAATTTTAACAGCGGTACCAGCAGCCATAGATCCACTCTTTTCTTTGTGTGTGTGTGTGTGTGTGTGTGTGTGTGTGTGTGTGTGTGTGTGTGTGTGTGTGTGTGTGTGTGTGTG
>JAOXYM010000018.1:10575141-10609745 GCA_028567055.1 Leptatherina wallacei
GTGTGTGTGTGTGTGTGTGTGTGTGTGTGTGTGTGTGTGTGTGTGTGTGTGTGTGTGTGTGTGTGTGTGTGATTTTGTTGCCGGTGGACAGCTGCACTGCACCGCCCCTTTGAAAACGCTTTGTGCTTATTGTGGGAGCTGTGGAACCCTGTGCCAGCTCTCCCTAACAGGATCTTATAAAGCTGATATAATTGCTGTTATGTGCTCGATCTATATGAGCCCATCATAACTGGAATCTCAGTCACAAGCAATCTTCCAGCGATTAAATGGCATGTCGATGCTGGATTAGGCCACTGAGGATTCAGCCGTATGCATCGTAAAGAGATGAAGACTCATATGCTTGGCTGGTGTAAATGTGGTTGTAATTTGCCTCACTTTAATGTGTCATTCTGGCAGAGTGTGATGTGGGTTTGGAAGATGATTGTAGTCCTGCTGCACCAACATGAATAGAAGAAGAAAAAAGAAAGACAGAAATGTTGAGAGACTGCGCCTTTTAAATATCCAACCTGATCCGTTCATCTTTACTTTAACAGTCCAATTTTATTATGCACAACCCAGGGCCATTTCCCTGCTTGACCTGGGTCCCTATCAGGCTTAAAAACACCGGCTGATAGTTTACATAAATCTGCCTTGTGGTTTCGCCCCGACCCGGGAGGCTTAAACGGTGTATTATTCCAAACATATGCATTTTAATCAGCTCGGTCACACTTACAAGAACTCCAGTTAATAAGGCCATCAATCAAATGCGTGTGCCGGGGTGGGAGGAGGGGGGAGAAGAGGGGATCGTTGGGGTAGTTGTGTCTGATTAGGATGAACCTTTTTACCTCAGAAAGCATTCCAGGATGAAAATGTATTGACTTTGTAAGACAAATGTTTATTTGCAGGGTTTGTTTACTGAGATATAATCTACCAAGATTAGTGTATTGGAAAATCTTTTGGAATAAAATAACTGGAGGATATTTCATGTAAATGTTTTTCTTTTTTTTAAATGCAGCCTTGGATTAGCCGCAATCATGCAGTTGTCCAATATTTTTCTTTTTGCTAACAAAGACTTCAAAGGCTGCGCGCTAAATGCCAGACATTTATCTCTGTATATTACTGCAATAACTTCTAATTTTCAGTATAAAACTAATCTTAAACCCTGATTTGTGTGCGTGTCTCTGTGGGCCGCAGCTTTTCGCCAATCCTATTACGCTCTGAAAACTGTTTTAATTTGCGCGGCTTCGGTCAAATACGGCCAATTAAAATCCGGCTGATTGTTGTGCTCCTCTCTGAATGATCAATCTCTGCATTTCCAATATTTTCAGACAACTAATTCTGTGTCTATTAAGTGTTTGCAAAGAAAATACGCGTGGAGTTAACGGAGCCCAGGGACCACTTAGCTGTCACGGTCAATCTAGCGGTCCCATCAGGAAATATGGGAGGGCACACTGGTGTTTTGACAGCAACCACTTGAGAACAAAATTTGTGTTATTATTGAATCGGGGGCAGGAGTAGGGAACCCACTGGGCGTACTTGAACTGAACAGAATCAAACCAAGTAAAAATGATCTGAAGAGATAACGCTGGTTTGAATCAGTTTTAATCTGTTTTGATTAATTGAAGCGGTATTGAAATTGAAGGCTTAGAATCCTCATTGGGGATTTAAATATTAATAATAAAGAAATGTATTTGGTGGACAAAGACTCTGACTAAGACTAAGACATTGACTGACATGATTTATTGCAAAGGGGACGTTGTGGATAGCCCAGCCAAAACACAACCAAGCAACCACAAAAGATGAAAAAATATTAAAACGTTTAAGGAAGAGAGAGAGAAAAAAGAAAATAACAAAATTTGTTAATTGTTTATCAGTACTCTCCATGAAATGCCACAAAACAGGAGTCAATGTTGCAGTGCAAAGCAAGAAAAAAGTTTCCATAATTTAATCACAATTTTATTAGATTATGCAAATCTCTTATATCATTATAGGTGGAAACAAAAAGAGAAGGCCCTTTAAAGGCCCTCGAAATGTAAAAACAAAAACAAAAAAATTCCCACATTTTGATTGTCCTCTCTCATCCTCCACTCCCCCCCCCCCCCCCCCCCCCCCCCCCCCCCCCCCCCCCCCCCCCCCCCCCCCCCCTTGTCAAGCCGTGCAGGCTGTAGTAATCCGTTCCCTTGGCGCCTTGTTACCTTTTGGCAGCAACGATCCCTTCCTAGTATTACCATTAATTCAACACTCAAAAATCGCAGGGTCGTCCATATACATCACTTACTAATTTTACGTGCATCTGCACATTTCGGCCCGGGCCGCCGCCATGTAGAGCACCGGTGTGGAGAGTTGGTTATAATGAGGTGGGCGCATTCTGTTAACAAATCCCCTTGTTAAAAAAAGAGATGGAAAGCATCATTCTTGCGTAACTAACAATACGTGGAGGTCGATTTGGACGCGTAAAGAGACGACAACTTATGATAAAAAATCTCACCTCCATCCATCACGGAGATTTAAATGTTTTTGTTTCTGCATCTCCCCTACCCCTAACCCCTCCTCTTCTTTCTCACATGAAATTAATCTTCAAAAAATGAAATCTGGTTTTGTGTCCATGTGGTCATATTTTAACCCACTCTCATGGCTCTGCAATGGGATTATTATGCAGTAATGTTTGACATGGTGTGCGTCCTGAAGATCTTGCTAAATATGTTCCCACTTGTTTGGATTTATCTGCTTACTTATTCACGCTGTTTCAGTCTTGATCATATAATATGCTAAAATGAAAGCTTATATTAGAGGCTTACGTAGAACAATGTTTTGTTTTTGTTTTTTTTGTTTATCTGGTCAGTGGTACTTCTTCCCTCTGGTCTAATGTAACAGATGAGGATTTGCTGAGCACTGAAGGCGTAAAAGTGACAAAAGCGTCTGTCCTGCTTGTTGGGGAGCAAGTGAAGTCCGAGCCAGAAGGCCTAGTTGAGATGCCATTAGACTGACTGGAGTGGCAGGCCAGGCAGGAGCAAGGAGTCCCTCCGGGACCTAGGCCGTGAGTTGGACCTGGGTACATGGAAGGGTGTCTGAAGGCGCATAGAAGTTCTGGTCTCTGGTAGGGATGAGACAGGACGCGGAAACTGTCGAGCGAGCGCAAGGGGTTCGGGAAAGGGGTGCCGGTAGGAGCTGAGCCAGCACCAACACCTAGAGGGGAGTAGTAAGGTAGCGGCAGGTGGGATGGAAATGGGTAGGACAGGTTGCCTGTGGCTGCTGCGTGGCTCATCATGTAGGTGTAAAAGGCTGGGTCAGCAGGGTGAGGCCATGTCATGGCTAGACGCTGGCGTTTGTCTTTCATTCTTCGGTTCTGAAACCACACCTGGGACAGAGACACACTGCGTAAAATATTAACCACAGCCCTCCCTCCGATCAACAAGAGCAGATATGCAAACTACATCATACAGTAGTTCCGCTACACGCCCAAGTAGGCTACTGCTTTGGGTTAGAAGGAAGGTTGTCTTGGTTTTTTTGCCTTAGCTATTATATTTATTTGGGGAGTTATTTCTTAAACAGGTATAATTTGCATTGTTTCTTCTGCCAGTAAACAGGTAAATAGATAAAAACATGTAAATGGAAAGTATTTATATGTAGCCTAAATGAAGGCCTTTGCTTCGGTGACAATCTGAATCTTTGTCTTGCTGCATGTTAAGTTTTCCTTAGCTTGCCGTACATTAAAAATTTCCTTCAGGAGTCATATGCATACTTAAACTCAAAACACTTTTCATATATAGCAAATTTGCATCAAAAAGAGCTCGCAAAATGGGAGCCTGCGCTTGTGCATCAGAAGCCTGATTCTGCCCTGCTCCTTTGGGACAAGAATCTTACTTTGATGGTGGTTTCAGGTAGATTTAAGGCAGCTGCAAGTTCGCATCTTCGCGGCCTGGACACGTAGTTCTCCCGGTAAAATTCCTTCTCCAGCCGTGCAATCTGCTCCCGGGTGAACGCAGTTCGATACCTGCGAATCTGGTCTGCTGCATATGACAGAGAGCCTTGACCCGGTAGTGTCTTACCCGGGTCTGGACCAGTCTCACTCGGGTGACCCGAAGAATCTCCATTTCGACCTGAACCAGTAGACAGAATAAATTATTAATTTTATATTAGCAGCCAAAACCAAATACACATCTGTAGAATTATTTGAACAAAACTGTACTGAGGTGGTTTATTACTTTTTCATTCGTTCAATACTGAACAGGAAATTAGCTGATAGTTTGTCTTTGGTTAATTTCATTATTCCAACTCCGTTGTTATTCAGTTATTATTTTCAAGGCCTTCTTGGCATAAAGCTCAACAGCTTTATGTCTGTCTTAATTTTGTGGAGAAGACAATTTTTTTATCTCAATTTTAAGAGATCAAAAATATCATTTTTTTCCTGTTGTACATGTTAATTGTTTTGTACAACAATTATATTGATAAATTATTAAGAAATTTATCTTTGGCTTAGGTTGTTTTTTTCTTAATATTTCTTTACTCTGCAAGCAAATAAACTATGATAAATTTGATATATTATCATTACGATAGTTTATTTATTTATTTATTTATTTATCTATTGATTGATTGATTGATTTGATAAGATAGGGTTGTCAGTTACACATTGAACATACTGAAGATCGACTATTTGCGCTTAAAGAGGATGGCGGAAAAATATTCCTGGACCTCAGTATGCCAATCTCCTTTGCTTGACAATTTTGCTTGTACTTGAGACTACTTAAAATCGTGCATCTTCCTCAAGCTGTAAATGTATGAAATACATTTTCTGTGCAAGTCGGAGATGAAAATGCCTGGTTAGACTGTGGGTGTCACCTCAGCGTTTCCAGCCACATTGGTCACTAAACAGCTGTAGGCTATACCGGCTACAGTTTCAATGTATTTTATGCTGCGGTTGAGGTTAAACTGTATTGTATTGAGTAGATATTCTGTGTATATTCACTTCAATGTGTATTTTCACAAGAAATAATTGCAGCTGCTGAAGAGCCCTTTTTGACATTTTAAGATGCATAATTCAGCATTTTACATTCAATCAACTTCGTGAGCAGAATCATGCAACCGCAGAAAGCCTGCATGCAACAACATCTTACCTTTGGCTGTTGGGTAGTCCATGCTTTCAGGCGTGCAGCTGACATCAATTTCCTCATAGAAGTCCGACTCGGTGTCTGAGCTGCTGACGTCTCTATGAGGCTGATCAGCTCGGTGCCTCTCACCGGTGGAAGACGTGCTAATCGCCCTCACGTTGCCGCACACATTCCTCCGTGCGCTCTCTTCCCCTACCAGTTCGGTCCTGTCCCGGGAGTAAGGCGCAGCGGCAGGGCTAAGACAGCTCCTGTGGCTCTGCTTACCCTGCGGTTCTCGCACGGGGCTCCCTATGGCATCCGACAAATTCGAACTGTTCTTGCCAAGCTGACCTCCTTCCGCCAACCTCACTGCCTCCTCCCTGCTTTCCATCACAAGAGCTGTTGTTTTTTGTTAAACAAACAAAAAAGAAAACCCAACGATCTCGACTTCGCGGGAGAGTGAAGCCGTCAAAAAACTGAGGCGATGGTTCTCAGGTTGGAGGGGTGTGTGAATGTGGTGATGATGGCGGTGAATGTGGGTGGGTGAAATTTCGTCCACGAGGGGAGGCTAATAGAAGATGCTTCTGGAAAAGAGGGGATGCAATCCGGTCTGACCCTCAGAGAAGACCGCTCTAGAGTGCGGAGAAGGAGCTCTGGGAGGGATCACCATTTACCCTCGCTCTCTCTCTTTCTTCAGAGCTGTCATTCTTAACAGGCCAGTCGTCAAGATTGTCCCCCCTGATGACGACACGCATTGATTGGAAATGTGGGTAAACTGAGGGAGCAATAGTAGCGAGGAGAGGTGTGTGTATGTGTGTGTGTGGGTCAGTGGGCATAATAAGCTTTATATGAAACAAGAAAGACACCATCCATGAACTCCATCAGTCTGTCTGGTGCTGATGTGGTGCCCCCCCCCCAAAAAAAAAGAGTCGGTCAGTGATCACGTGTGGGTGGTTGTGTGTGTGTGTGTACGTGTGCGCGGGCGGGGGGGGGGCTAAACGATTGACACATTGTTTAAAATGGCATAAAAGAAAAGCAACAGTAATGTACTAATGTGCTACTTTTTGCATGAAGTGCTATGTTAATAAAATTTGAATTGTATTTGAATTAAATAATCACTATAGCTTACATATTTAATAACAGTAGTGGACAATCTAAATGAATTATTACTTGAATTAGAACACCCCTTCTTTTCACCTTTGTGTCTCTCTGACGACTCCTTTCCTCATTTTAAGTGGAGTCAAGTAGTCCTCAAAGGTCAAGTCTTAGGTCAGAGTTTAGATAAGAGGCCACTTGACAGGAAGTAAAAACCAACAGAGCTTCGACCAAATAACGCGATATTACAGCACTAAGTATAAAAACATGCCAATTCAAGACATTCCGCCGGGCTTCTCTATACCAATTTTTTTCCCAAATGTTATTTAATGACAAACAAAAACAAAAAAAAATGTTCTTGAGTAGCCCGTGTGTTAAATTGCCATGCTCAAAACAACAGAACAAATAACAAAAAACATTGTTGCAGTGACGTGGAATAATTAGGGGGAGTTATTCGAGCGATTTCGTGAGACATGGGAGACATTAGCCTTCATGTGTTGAAATTGGTCATTAAGCCCATCATCATATTTTTACATACAGTTTGTGTAATTTCACGTGTGCATACGTAATATATTTGACTAAACTGAGAAAAACTACAGCTGTATTTAATATATATGTGCCAGTGAGGGTCCTGTCACCATGCCTCCGATTAATTATGTGCCCTAGCTACTGGACATAAAGGTATCCATTTGGCTGACTGGTCAGCGCGCATGACTCTCACTCGGGAGGTTGTGGGGTCAATCCCTACCCGGGACCTCCTACGTCGTGCCACATATAGCCCAATTTATCTTCAGGGATAAACGAACGTTTCCATTGCATTTTCACCTCATGTCATTTAACTATAAGCAGTTTATCAGAAAAATTTTACTGAGTTATAACAAAGAAAAATAACTTTGCTTCAACGTTGCTGTTCTGGGAATAACAATTTTACATTCTTTTGCTCTCAAATAACAGAGATGTCCTGTGTGTGGCACACAATGGCCTAGTGGTTGAAACGTAGATTTACCAGGCCGAATTTAATAGACAAGCCTAGTTTCAAAGTGAGGCATGCGTATTGAATATCCTTTCCATGTTTTATGAGCTCCGTCAGATCAAGTTCACTCCATCATAAGAAAGAAAGATAGTAAGAAAGAAAGAAAGAAAGAAAGAAAGAAAGAAAGAAAGAAAAACAGAACACCCATCATTGTTTACTTCTTTCCGTCTAAATTATGCTCAAGTTTATCTCGTATGCGTTCCTGTAATTGGGGCAACTGCAATCCAAACAGCCTGTGAGAATCGTAATCAATTAAAAGCAGCCTATTCGTAATTAATTCTGTGCCCATTAACAATTGAATTGGTATTTTGTTGTCACCCTGCATTTCTGTAACTCACTGATGACCAGTGATGATCACTCTGGTCATCACGTGCTCACTCAAAAACTTCCTTGTTGAAATATTACAATATTCAACTTAAAATGTGTATCGCATCCCATTGTGAGATACTAAGCTACGCTTGATTGCATCATGAAGACAATCCTGCCACAATTGAGGCCCCTGGACTGTTTTTCCTTTCTCTTTTTTGCGGGCTTGCGTGTGTGTTTGTAAGCTGATTGGAATTATGCTGCTGTGGGGGACATGGTAGCTGGATGTGAATGATGTGCTTCAGATATGTGGCGCATATAGACCCCACAAAGACAGGAGATGGCAGACTGTAGAGTTTAGGCAGTCTACGCTGTCCTTGTGCGCCCTCGCCTGTTGGAAAGTGGGAAAAGGCCCCGAGCGGCGGTGACCCCCCCTCCCCCAGCCCAGAGGCTGAGGAGTGAGGGAAATTCCTTTGGCTTTCTACCCCTACTCTTTCATCTGCTCTGCAAAGGGAGGGGAAAACTTCTGTCTGCACCTTTCTCATTCTCTGATGAATGCTGCCGTTTAAGGATTTGCAAAAGTAGTAGTAGTAAGACGTATAGCTATTGATTTTATTTGAGGCAAACTTCTGTATTGATCATTAGTTTTAGGAAAAGAATGGAGAAACTGCCATCATTAAGGTTAACTGGGGTTAAGAATGGAGTGTTAAAGTGTTAAAGACCACCCTGCAAATTAACCACAAAATAGTGGAAACGTGCTGATTGAAGTTCTCAGCTGACCCCCAAATATCTTGACTCACAGAGGAAAGGGCTAAAGGAATTTGTTTAATTTCCGTCTTGGTGGCACAGAAGCAAAAGTTGAAGTTATGGGCTTGAACTTACTTTGCCTACAGAAACTGGCTGAAATTAATTTATTTTTAAGGTTGTTTTCTTTGTGTTAGTATATTTCGTGTATATCATGGGAACTATTTATTTCTGAAAAATGTACGCAGTTAGAGTTTTTGAACTTGTCAGGTCACATCCAACTAGGCATAGGCAGATTCTTTTGTATACTGAGAAATTCCCGTCTCTTTGGAGGCGGAGTTGGATAACTTGGGCTCTTAAATTCATAAAGGGGGCATATGTGTTGTCTTGGTGCAGCGCCCAGAGGTGGCAAAGATCCCATTACTTTGCTAGAGTTATGCAATGGGTCGTGGCCAGGGCAGATGGGATCTTGTGATCGTGCAGAGATAACAATTGGAAGCGTTTTGCGCAACAGATGAACGACCTTGCGCGTTTACTGTAGTGAAACTTAAACTGTGCGATTGAGATAGTGAAGGACACCAGATAGGTTTGGTGACTTTGCCGAAAGTTGGTAATTTATTTCAAAGTTGTCTTTAAAATACGCAGTTGGTCCAAATCCTCCACATTCTTGTGGCAGAAGTGTAGTGCAGCTTTGTCTCCAATGTCTAGTTTTGCAGAAGATCAAAGGGGGTGGGGGGTGGTCTCCCCGCTCCCCTCCATGGCAGACACTGCAGAATGCGCCCCTCAGTTTTACTAGCCAGTCCAACTTGAACTTGACCATGGAGCCTGCGCAGTTCGTTTGTAATCCAATCCATGGCCCTGTCAGTAGACCAGTAAGTGTGGCTTGTTTAAAGCACCAAAAAAAGAAAAAAGAAAGTTTCAGTGTGATAGAAGGGTACATTAACGGTGAATCTTGGATGCTCACTTCTCCTTTGGCTGAGGAGCACCGTGTATTACACAAGGAAGGTGAAAGGGAAAAAAAAAATCTGCCTCTCCCTCATTATAGTGGCCCCTCCCGTCTCCGTTGCTTCACCTTGGCCTTGAAACAGAATGACGCAGTTAGCAGAGAGTTAACTCGTTGACCTTGGAGCGAAGCAACTCCCGATGACTATACAGCAGGAAATCTCTTTGTTAAAAGACCCTCTGTTTTTTATTTTATTTTAGCTCCTTTCTGCGAACCCCACGGATTGCTTAGTATGCCACTAATATCAGGCCTGTATCACTAAACAATTAGGGTGGGTGGTTGGGGGGCACGACTTACCAACATTCACCAGTAGCAAGGCAACACACCAGGTGTAAAGCCCTGACGTTTCACCAGAGGGTTTCCAATTCTTAGTCTGGTTTGTTCGTCCCTGGCATCTTTGAGAAAGGTGATATTTACAAGTCTGTCTGCCTGCTAATGGGTTTTTATTTTTAGAGGGTGCTGGTGTCATCGAGTCCGCTATTCCAGTGTATCTGTGCTACTTTTATGCTCCTGCTGACCAAATGGAGATTTCGACATTTCTGTTCAAAATTCCAGCCTTTTGTTTTTTAAAAGGCGATGCAATGTCCGAAAAGTGGCGATAAAAGGATGTAATACAACATGGAGACAATGGGGTTTGCATAAGACTGAAGGTGTGTTACAGAATGTTACAGTAAATAACGCTCGGCACTTTTCAGTTTTCTTTACCAGGACAAACATTTCAGTCATGTTTGGTTGTTATGATTCTATTTTTCGCATCAGATTAATGAATATTAAGTGTGGATCGTGTGAAGGTCTGTTTTTGATATTCAACCACTGCCATTTAGATGAACAAGGCCTTTTAGAAGTTTCGTTTTCTTCAAGCAAACATTTTTGTTAAAAGATTAAAGATAAAAAGAAAAATTAGAGACATAATTTGTTTAAAAAAAGTTTTGTTTAATAATTAGATAATAGGTATAATTACAAAGGAGATTTACCAGGAATTTGGAATAATAAGCTAAATTCCCTGGAATTGGATTGTGCTTGTGCAAACTAAAGCAACTGCTTAAACAAAAAAATCCTGATTGCATTCTATAACGAATTATTCCGTTTTATTAATGTAATAGCAATTACAATTCGAATAATTTTGAAGATTTGCCATTTGCTGATAAGCCTTTAAAGATATTTTTACTTTTTTTCCACGCTGTCTACAAGAAAGTCAAATCCATTGAGGTGCTAACAGGACGATGAGCTCAATTTGTGCTGTATTTACAATTAGCAATTTGCAAATAAATAACTAATAAGGCATCTAAAATACAAGCTGCTATATTTTAACCACCTGGCTTTATTTCACTTTTACAATTGTTTGTCATTTAGATTAGATTTTCTAAGCTTTAGGTTTCTAACCAATGTGACTTTTTTGCAACCCTTAATGGAACACGGAGGCCATACTTAGAAAAATTCATTTGCATTGCACCTTTAACACTAAACAGTCAAAGGTCCTGATTCATATAAACTTAAAACTAAATATAATAAAATATAAGTAAAATACCTAATAATAATTGTTTTTACTACTACTGCTTCTGCATAATAATAATGATAATTATTATAATTATATGGAGAATATTAAAGTTAAAGTTTCTTGGATTCAGTGTGATATAAATGAAATAATCATTTGATAATCCGATTGTGAAAGTACAAAATAACTAACAGGTTTCCTGTCAGAAAGGAAAAAAAGGTGTACTCCAAAGCTATTTGGCTCTACACTCAAAAAATCCAACAGATGTTGAACTGAACTTTGAGTGAAACAAAGCGCAGACCTTTGTATTTACTGAGGTTCCTGTATGCCAATAAATGAATGTCACATGCAGCTTACAGGCTGTAGCTTTAGCAGCCTGTTAACGCAACATTTAAGACTTCTGCTGGAGAAACTCAAACAGGACGAAATTTGCAGCAAAGGTCTCAGTCAAAAGCACACATTAAAAACACTTTGGGAGTGAAACTTTGCAGTTAACGGTGGACCTTTAGGTGGCTAGTATTCCAAAGGGAAGTGGCTCAGGTTTTCTTGTTATTCTTATGCAGGCCGGCATAATCACACCGCAGGCAAGCGTCCAGAAAATATGGAAAAGTCAAGTGTGTGACCGCCCTGTGGTTCCCTGCTTTGACCACAAAAACATATTGGCTGTTATGGTTTGACAGCTCTTTGACAGCTTTTTACTTTAAGCACGTGTCATCAACAAGACTGGAATTAGACTGCAGGTTCTTAGCAGCCCATTTTACATCTCAATTCATGTTATTAGGTATATAAATTTATAGCCCGGCATAACTTTATATAGACCTTTCCCTGCTTTATCCAGGCTCCAGGCGCTGAGGCCATGGAATAAATGTGTTCTTTCTTTCTCTGACTTTGGAATTTGGATGCCAGTACAAACAAGAGGGTTGAGACTTGATAATGACCTCAAAGCCTCCAGGCTCTGCTGCCAAGTCCCAAAGTGGAGTCCAAGGGCACTTTTTCGGGATCTTTTAAATGAGGGAGGTCCACAGATAAAGGAATTTAAATTCACAGTTATTTTGTTATCTCGCCCGTGGAATATACAAAAGCAAGTCAGCAACAAAACCAAAACTACCAATTAAACTTTAGTCTTATCTTGTTGTCCTTTACTTGTGTTCTGCATACAACTTAATGAGAATCTAAATCAGAGTGCCTGAAAGCCCATGGTGCATTGTGATATTATGCGGGCGCGCGCCTCTAGGCACTGGCCATTGTTTAGTAGATTTCTTGTCTCGAATGACCACATGTACGCGCCGGCGGCCACCTTGGCCGGCTTTAAGCTGTTGTTACTGCAGGACAATAACATGGAGAATACAAGGAAGAACTTGTATATAAACAGAAATGATCATCCTTGAATTAACTTTTCCATCTGCTGCAGAATGGTTATAATAAACCGATCTATAACTTAAAGCGGAACAAACCAGGGCTCTGGAACAGTTAATGATTAACGCAGTAGTGTTTATTTTGAAGCCCAATACGCTTGCGTTGACTAAAACGCCTGACAGAGCGAAGCCTTGTACTATGACTCATAATTATTGCTGCATGTTGCCGCTGAATGATTTCATTTCTTGGCCTTTTTTGTTTGATAACATCTAGATAAACCCGACTACTGTGCAACCGTAGCGGTAATGAACATCCTTGTAATTTTCTTAGGCATCAAACACACAGCGGTGTTGCTTATAGAGCAGGATTTGATTAGCGTCTTAAACAAGATAAACGGCACTTGAAGTTCTTTCATTTCTTCATATATATATATATATATAAATATATAAAACAAAACAAGTGGAACCTTTTAATTTAGGTTTCAATTTGGGTTGACTTATCTGCGTCTCAACATCCACCTGTAAAATAAGTAACATAATAAGCAGCGTGAAACTGCGAATGACTGTTATTAAATGATGTCCAATCTGGCACAATTACATTAGGCCCCTTTCATCTCCTTGTTTTTGATAAATGTTGACCAACAAGAGCAGATTTTAGATCACGATAGCTCCCCTTGTTTTGCAGTCCATGTTTAATAAAAAAGCACCTCTTGCACAGACAACATAAATAACCTATCGACACTTTTAGGTTTTGTCATATACAACACACAGTATATTTCGAATATGGGCTCTAAAATAGACAGCTTCAGTCCATAGTTTGTTTATTTTGTTGCTTTTTTAAGTACTGGTATTTCCTTAAAGGTCTCAGAATACTGCCGTTTAACAGTTCCAGTGTTGAGGTCATTCGTCTCTTTAATTTAAGGAAATTTGATATGTTTTTAGCGCTTGTGTTGCAATTTTATGCTGTTCCAATTTTAGCACAGGGGACAGGATCCTTTCCCTAAATTTAGATTAACAAAATGGAATCCACGTGTATGAGTCGCAGTATATTTTTAGATTGTTTTCTATTAGATATTTCTTAAAAGAAGCTAAACAGATTATGCACAACTAAACCAAAATCCCTTCAGGATTTCGAAGCTGTAGCCTACTTGCTAACAATGAAAGCTCTGCAGTGTCATTTTCCAATAGACTGACAGCCACTGGACATAAACACAAAGCAACAGAGCAGACAAACACACATGCACGCACACTTGTTCTCTCTCTCTCTCTCTCTCACTTTCTCTCTCTCTCTCTCTCTCTCTCTCTCTCTCTGTCTCTCACGCACGCACGCACACACACACACACACACACACACAAACGCACGTCTATTCCGTCTCCTCTTTTTCAGGGATCAAAATCATTTTCACACATATTTGCCAAAAACACCTCCACAAATAAAGACAAACCCCCTAAAAACACGCACACACCAACATTCCGTTTATATTTCCAACGCTGGGACACAAAGTTAACGCAACAGCCATGAGAAGTGGCCACAAACCAGCTGGTGAGAGAAAACGGTGGAGAAAAACAGAATGATAGTAAAAGTTAATGTCCTCCAATAGCTTTCATTGGGACAGGAATTCTCACCCTTCTTCCGCTCTTTTCAAGAGCTCAGACGGGGCCTTCAAAGCCTGAATGGTCCGACAGGATGGCTAGACAGCAACTTTCAACTTGACCTTGGCCTCCAGCCGCGTCTACCTCCTATGTAAAACACTGCCAAGTCCAGAGCTGTTTATTTTACTTTGTATATTGCAAATAGATCGGATGTCACATGAACAGAATTTTTTCTTTAAAAATGAGGTTACATCATATTTTTATTCATTTTGTATACATTAAGCTGATACCTATCTAAGGTATTCCCCATTTAAGCATCTTTTTTTGTCAAGAATGTATGCATCATTTAGCTCACTTAAAGTGATTGTACTCATGCTGTTCCATTGTACTTCTACATCCCACAATAACGCGCAGATACAGACGACCATGTAACCTGCCACACCGTCATGAAGACAGAAATATTTATAATTGCACGTTCTGTACTGTGCTGGAATACACACTTTTACGTTATATCTTTTATAAACAGAATATTCTGGTTTATGGTCGTATTATGAAGCCGATTTCTTCGAGGAGGACAAAGAGTTGTTTGCATGCGTAAAGGCCACAGACTCTTAGTCATGAGTAAATAGTTGAGTCAAAAATGTTTTTATTTTATTTTTCTAAATATATAATTTTCAGTAATCCACTCTGATTTCAGCTTTACATAAAAACATGTTTGTTTAAGGGAATATTAACCCTTTCGGGCATCTAGAACTATGAAGTAAAACATCATATACATTAAAAAAGACTAGTTTCTTTTTGTCATGCATTAAATACATCAACATCTTAAATTCAATCACAAAAGAAAAATGTTAAATCCTTTGATAGAACGATCATCTTACTTCGCCGCATTTTTCTCCATTTAATTATCTGCTGATGTTTACCGACTTCTTTGCATACACTGATCACATGACAGTGTCTTGACCAATAACAGCACAACTTCTGCGCTCTTGTGCACGTCAGAGTGGCTTTACTCTCTGAGAAGCTGTATCTCCTTTTTTCAGTCTCTGGGCTTTTTAAAAAAGAGCCAGAAGCTTCAATGTTGGATGCCGTGCTATGACAACGTCACTGCTCCTCCGTCCTCGCTGGGTCGACCCCTCGGTGATGTTCCTCTACGACAACGGCGGCGGTTCCGATGAAGTGAGCAAGAACATGGAGGGTTTTGCTGGTGGCAACTTTGCTGCGAACCAGTGCAGGAATCTGATGGCGCACCCAGCGTCCTTGGCACCTAGCACGGCTTACTCGTCCAGCGACGTGCCCGCCTCTGGCATGGGCGAACCAGTGAAACAGTGCAGTCCCTGCTCTGCAGCTCAGAATTCATCCAGCGCGTCCCTGCCTTATGGGTACTTCGGTTACCCGTGCAGAATGTCGCATCACAGCAGCATTAAATCGTGCGGAGCGCAGCCCCCCTCCGCGTATGGAGAGAAATACATGGACACGTCCGCCTCTAGCGACGATTTCACCTCTCGGGCTAAGGAATTTGCTTTTTACCCAACTTATCCTTCAGGTCCATATCAACCTGTTCCCAGTTACCTGGACGTTCCTGTGGTACCCACAATTGGTGCGCCGTCAGAGGCCAGACATGAGTCCCTGCTGCCTATGGAAAGCTACCAACCATGGACTCTCGCCCCCAATGGATGGAACAGTCAGGTTTACTGCGCCAAGGAGCAGCCCCAGCCTGGACACATGTGGAAAACGTCCATACCAGGTAAGCTATTCCTTCCGAATTCAGCCTTCACTTTAACATTTTAACATATTAACGCACATAAGTGGGTATGTTCTAGAAACTGCCAGCGACTGCTTTAATCTGCAGAACAAATACGAGAATTAAATAAGGATTTGTTTTTTCTTCTAGTGGGAAACAAGAAATCCAATTATGCGCATTTTAATTTAAGTTTTTGCTTTCTTTCTTGGAAATGGACATTTTTTCCAATAATCGAATTACCCAGTTGGTACTATCACAAACAGTCATATAATTACCCTAAGTTTAAGAATTCAACATAATTATTCCGAAGCAAATCTGGAAAAAAATGTATTTAATATAAGAGCAAGTAGAAATGTGTCACTCAAAAAGTTTTTAATTTCTGAACAAGAGCGTTCACACTGGGAGGGACCATAACGCTGCACCGCATGTACAAAAGCGCACCGAAACATCTTCTTTTGTCTCTCTTTTTCAGACGCAGCGTCTCACGCTGGAGGAGACTCTGGCTCTTACCGACGTGGAAGAAAGAAGCGCGTGCCATACACCAAGGTGCAACTGAAGGAACTCGAACGCGAGTACACCGCCAATAAATTTATCACGAAGGACAAAAGGAGGAGGATATCTGCTCAGACCAACCTGTCTGAGAGGCAGGTCACGATATGGTTTCAAAACAGACGCGTCAAGGAGAAGAAAATTGTCAACAAATTGAAAACGATCAGCTAGTTTATTTCTTGTTGTATGGACAAATTCAGTGGAAGATAACTACTACATACACATTAACTCACGCGAGTCTGGACACATGGAGTGGACAACAAACTCCCTCCTGACTGAACGTGATTCTTATGTAGGCAAATAATTTCCCGGAGCCTCTGGAACAAACTTTCCGGGCCCCGCGAAGGCCGGATCCCCAATTTCTTGCCATTTGTTGTTAAATTTTGTTTAGTACTCAGGTGGCACAGAAGAAAAAATATACACCATAGGAGCAGTTTGTGTGACTTTTCCTTCCTTCCCTTTGGCATGCTCAGTACCAAAGCAGGAAAAATGACCCCAGTTCAGAAAGATGTGCGCCACCGAGCTATACGTCTATCTTTAACAAGAATGATAAATGAAATATTCACAGTTCTGGTGTTTTGAATTTGGACCTTGGAAATGTTAAATATTAATCAACCCTTGCGTCCTTACTCACGTGCTCAGCTTGTATGAAATTTAGTCTTATCTTAATGAATCCGTGTTCTTCATATTCCAGTCCATGGTGCAATTCATGTTATAATGCTTAGATAATCCTCCGGGACATGTGTTCATATCTCATCAATTATAGCTTTTATAATGTGTGCGTATTCACGTGGTTGTATATAAGTATAAAAGTAAAATCAGGCATGGTATACAGGTTGTGTGTGAGTCTAGTGTGTCGGTGTTAAAGTTCGTTCCAATAAAATATGGACTGGTTGAATTTTATCCAAGTTATGTTGGAGATAGAGCCTTTTTTCATATGAGACCATACGTCTTCATACTTAACCTATGTATCTATGTCTCTATCTTGTTTTATTTATTTTTTTACAGCCAATCAGAGAGAAAAATCATACTTCCACCTTTGTTACGCATGAATTTTAAATACTAAAAACGCAGTCGTTGTATGTGGATCGTATGCAAGTTTCTTATCAAACGGCCTTGCAGTGACCTCATTTGATTTGTTGTGAACTTTAGCCTAAAATGCTACATAAATATTGTAGTTTGTAGCTGAAGTCCCTTTATCTATGCTGAAATATGGTCTGACATCGCCATCTAGCGACCACTTTGTAGCACACTCCAGTCTCAGTATAAAGAGTCAAGCACTTAAATATTAGGCTAGTTTCCACATACTACTACTACTACTACTACTACTACTACTACTACTAATAATAATAATAATAATAATAATAATAATAATAATAATAATAATAATAATAATATTAATTATTATTATTATCATTACTATTATAAAAGAAGAAGAGCATTGGACAAAAACAAGGACCCAAATCAACACGCGCAATTAAAACAAGAACCGAAATCTCATTTATTTCAATAAGACATAAACATGTGCAAAACATATCCCCCATCACCCACTTTCTGTGTCTGTTAACTGTGGGAAATCACGTAAACCTGAAATCATTGCAAAGACAATAAGTTTTAAAAGACACTAAAGGGACCCAGTGTTTATGACTAAAACTAAAGCAAGGATAAATAATATGACCTGAGTACACATTTGAAAATTCTTATCTTATTTGAGAAAACAAAAACAAACAGACATATTCATTAACTTGCGGTAAATTATGACTCAATTTCGAATAAGTGATCAGACTTGGAATTTTGTTTGTCTTTAAATATGTAAAGATAATAATACTGAAAATGTTATAGATTTTTTTCTTTTTACGTCTTAAGTTTGAATGTCTTTGCCTTTAGAAGACAGTTGAGAAGAATTAAGGGAAAAAAATATCGTAATTTACACCCGTAGCCAGTCGTGATTTGTTTAAAACTACATTATAGATATTAGGAAAGGACTATTTGAGTATTTGATTTCCATGGGAATGAGATACATTTTGGCAAGCAATGTTATGTTGGACCTTGCGTAACCTTACATTATAATTTAATTTTGTCTTGACTGAATAAAGTTATGCACCCAGAGGTTCCTCCGCCGTGTCTTTCAAGAACTAATCATTATCTGCAAACATTTAACGTTTGCTTGTAAATATGATTAGATATAGATTTCCCCTTTTTTCTTTTCTTTATTCTTTCTTTTTGAGTGACAGCTGTTTTGTCTCAGTTGGAGAAAGGGAGGGTCGCATGCTTGATAAACCCACCAGTGGACGTCGAATCAGGCAAAAAACAGATCCAAACTTCTTCAGTGTTCTATTTCATAGTTGGTGGATTCACTTTGGTACATAACTATTTCAGTGTCTTTATTGAAGGTGTCAGCTTCATATGGGATTTGTACTTTTTGTGCCTGCAGCCAACATTTTTTTTATTATAAATTATCTCATTACTAAAAAGATAAAGTACAAACTAAATAAATCAGCATTTCTACAAATCCTCATACAATACACTTGTGTAATAATAATACGTATAGTCCAATTATGCTATAATGTTCATAATAATGACAACAACAACAATAATAATAACAATAATAATAATAATGATAATAATAATAATTTAAAATCACGTTATGACTTGCTCATATAAATTAAAAAATTAGGATCCGACTATAATCGTTAGTCATAGTGTTGAACAATTATTTAAATCAATAACCCCCCCCATTGGTTTAGACCTTTAAAAGTTGCACTCAGAAAAAAACAAAAGGATTGGTTTCTTTGCGATTTTTCTGTTCCTTTGTACATTAATATCAAAACTCAATATATTTTTAACAAATGATTGAGAAGTAGTGTAATAATGGGAAAACAAACACTTACTCTGGCATTGTATACCCAAACCAACTGGTAGAAATGGCTCAAGCAGGTTTATTTCCACAGATTTTTAATAAATTAGATTAGCCACTGAAAAATCAGCTGTCGAGCAGGACCTTAAAAAGTTAATTAAATGCACATTTATTTATTGTCCAATGCTTAATTTCAATACAATTCTTCATGATTTCTTTTTTGTGGGGGTGGGGGGCGGAATGCTTTCAGTTAACATTTTCTTGTAGGCTCGTTTGAATTGAGCACTGCATTTCTTTTTCACAGCCTATTTGTTTCTTTGTTGTGTAAAAAGAAAAGAAAATCAGGCAAAAACTCAATGTTGTAAACATTGCAGCACTGGAAAGTATTTTCAAATAAATAATACTTTTTGTGGTCGTGACGTGCACATGGTCGTACGTCCGCAAGCACTGTGCGCATCGCTACTGGGTTCTTACGTAGTCTGACGTGGAAACCACGGGGTGCACACGTGTTACGGAACGGAAGAGAAAAAAAGAGAAAAAAGGCGGAAGTACCTTGCGGAAATTGCGTATCCCAAAGCGGTAGCTTGTTGGCTGCGAGGCAATGTCTCGGCATCTTATTGGTTTAACGACCAAAACAAACCCTGCAAGTCCCGCCTACAACTCAGATGAGGTGTGGATCCAAAGCTCAGAGCAAGACGCTCTGCCTCCCCCTGTTTCCTCACATGAGCCACCTTTGATTGGATAGACTGCGGTAAGACAACACAGGGGGATAGGTGCAGCGCATTACTGAACAACTGAATTTTGCTGCCACACTAAGGCAGAAGTGTGAATTACACTTCACTTTGCAGCTTAAAATGGGCCATGGTTAACCTATTTTAAGGAGTGAAATATCTAGATTTTCATATTTACTTAATCTGAAAATGAGTTTGAAAGAAAACGCTTGACTATTTAGGTCTAGTTTCAAACGACAGAAAAAGTCAAATCTTATTCTATTTTACTAAGATTAATCAACAGAGAAAATAATCACGCTTAAGGGGAGGCTTGGGGAAGTTCAAGAGCAAGTGCTTCTTTGCCTTTAATAACAAAAAACCCCAAAAAGCTAGGTTTAAATTAAATAAATAAAAAAAGCAAAAACATAAAAAAAAAATTAAAATATCGCATGTCACGTTGCCCCCTTTGAAATAATTGCTACAGACTATATTAAATCCTATAGAAGCTATGCATTTTCTAAACGGATCAGTGAATGGGGCTAATATCCACATCTCCAGTAAGTAGAGCAGTTTGTCTCTCGCCTTCCTGTCAGGCGAGGGTGATCTCAGGCAGGACCAGCTCTGCTCTTTACATTGACCTTCGCTGCCTTTAGTGTGTAATGGAGGCAAGGCCTGCAACCTTAAGGCACTCAACGATGCGGCTCTGGTCAAGCTTGAATGCGTGATCTCGAAGACATAAGCTTATCCAAGACCGTGACAAGCGGTCAAATAGAAGCACTTGACCGAGATTATGTGAAAGCCTCCTCCATGCCCCTTTCGAGGCCTGATTCATCGACAGACGGGAGGTCCCTGCCCTATCACTACATTTAGATTAGTGTAGATAATACCAAACAATTTCACTGCTCTTTCATAAAGGGTGCACAGACTTTTAAAATAATTTTATCAATACACGCATCACAAGCTACAATGAATCAAATGGCTGTTTGCGTACAAACACGTCACAAGGTACACATTTTACTATCACCTAAATTAAGTCAAGGGATATACATAAATTTCCAGGCGAAATTGCGCTTTTATTTAAGTAGATTACACTTAACCTACTGGCTATTCCTAAAGTGTGGCTGTACGGAGGAAAGGGTTTACAGAGAGAGGCGCGAAGGTTTGGAAGAACAGTCCACAAAATGGACACATATGCAGGATTAATATTGGTATTCTGATCCTTTTTCTTTACTTAAATAAACGAAAAGCATTTTAGTAAAAGCCGCAATAATTTGGTAGTCATGCGAAGAGCGGCGCTCGGCATTATTTTCTTCAGCTACAGTCCACAAAAACCTACAATCTATTACAATAAAACAACATAAGCTACTATCTTCATGGAAGCTGGGCATGGAAAGGTTTAACACAAAAGAAGTGAAGTAGAGGTTAGTTTTTACTTTGATTTGGACACAAGATCAAAGATCGAAGTCAGTGTACGTTACTGAATGCATCTGAAATACATGCATGAGGCTATTTGTCGCATAGTATTTGCTGTGTCTGCAGCTATTTGCCAAGATCTAAGCATAAAAAAGGAAAATCAGCTTCGTGGGATCTAACATGTCATCTAAAACTGATTTGACTTTTTTTGCTGTGAGACTTAGCTTTATAACCATATATTGTTATACACAATATATCGCTATTAATGAATATTTTGTTTTGGCATTGTCTCTGAAATCACAACCAATAATTAAAAAAAAAGGATTCATGAAAATGAAATCAACATAAAGGCTATTTCCGTTTTATAAACTGTTTTAAAAGGATAGATCCAGATGACAACATTTTGAGTAGCCTTATTACTTGAAATATAATTGACTTGTGGGTTTTTGAAGCAAGCGAAAATAGGCGTTTAAATGGACTGAAGTCTTATAATTTTTGCTCTACAATTCCTCAAGCCATCAAATCATTATAAAGCGGGATCTATTGATGCCAACGACTTTTCTTGTGTTTGGTTTCTTTTTCAAATGAAGTTGAAATTCCATAGCCCTATTATATTTTTCATTTACTCTGATAAATGTCCATTTATTCCACTATTGAAGCCAGTTTAAATCACTTTGAAAAGATGCCCTGTCTCCAAGAATAGCCTTCACAACCTAACTCAGGAGTGTGTTTCCCCCTGCTTTGCCAGAGGTGCTTCCGTTGACCGTGGAGTTGATCGGTTTCCCTGTGTGGTCCGCCTGGTCTCACTTCTGTAGTCACCATCGGTGTTGGCTCACATTTCTGTCACCTGTGGATAAATCAGGGGTTGCTCGTTTAATCACGTAGAAATTTATTGACATATTTGGGCTTATTCATTTGTGGGCAACTAGATGCGAGCTCTGATTGTTTCATGTTTCGGTCTGATGGTTTTATAATCGCCAGCAACATGACAACGGCTGAATCCTGCAGACTGTCAACAGTCTCATTAAAATTCAAGTTCAACAACATTTTACGTCTTCATACATGTTATATTTTATTTTTAAAAAGTGCAAACAAGTTAAAACTTACATGTATGCTTTTAATTCATGTTTTAGAAAAAAATAAAATCCCACTCGTTTATTCACTAGGATGTTTTGGTTTGCAGACACTTGCACGTTTGCACATTGCAAAAATTCCCAAAATTCTATGTTTAGCGAAAACTTATAACATAAAGAAATCTTCTTTTTATGGAGATATGAAAATGTCCTCCGTAAAAGTTCACATTTAGCACCCTTCTTCTTGTGCTGTCACATCGCATACGTTTATATGTCGGCCTTTTCTTAAGTGCTCAATACAAACGACAGAGTTTCCATCTTGAGATTAAGAATTTAGTCAAAAGAAGCTTTGACTTGCAGGTGCGGTGGCCTATTTTTCAACCATAAAATGAAAACAAAAACAGCCTGTAAAGCTCTGGGGCATTTTTATTTCACTTGAAGACTGAAACTACAGGAGGTGTCTTTGCAAGAGACTGAATGCTCCTATTTAGCTTCATTTACAGCCCTTAGGCCTACCTGCGTTGCGTTAAACTGTACTTTTAGATCCTCCAAACACTTGATTGTTTTGTTGTCTAACGGGGTTTTATGGAAACAAGGGTTACATATACATATTACGTTCTCCTTTTGACAAAGACTGCTTTGTTTATCTCCGTCAAAAATAAACAATTACTCTTAATTTAGAATATATACTTATCAAAAAATTTCATATTTTTAACTTAAAAAAAAACTCAGTCCAGTGTGTTTATTCAAGCCATGCCTGTGCTTTAAAGTAATGATAGGAAGGTAGGTTTGAGGGGAGAAAACAATGTCCCTGAGTAAATACGCTGATTTGTCTGTCTTGGTGTGCAATATCCTGAATAGTCTCCTGTGGTCATTTATTACCAAAAAACTGAAGTGTCTCTCGACTAAATATTGAGAATGTGTCAACTATTTTCTCCTATGATCACTGATATTGAGTCAGCGCCAAAATAATAACGAATTAATTCTAGTGAAACCATGCTTTCAAAGTACCATCATGATTGTCATAACAATTCTTTTAAGCATTCAGATATTTAAAAAAAATCTTCAGAGGCCATTACTTCTGGTAGATCTAGATTAGTGTGAAGGTGAAGTTCAGTTTTTCCCCCTTTGCTTGCAGCTCTAGGCTCACACTATCAACCGATCTTGTAACCTTAAGCCTGAGTAGATGAAGGCAATTAAAGGAACTTCATCCGGGGCACAGTGGGCCCTTTGCTCTCTGTGAAAGGACCTTTTCCCTCCCCCGAACTTGAAGTCGACCGTACTGACAAAGCTTTGGCTTTGAGAGTTTTGCTGACCAAAAACAGCACCAGATTGCTGACCACGGGACCTGCACAACCACTGACTTTAACAAAACAAAACACGTTTTGTCATGACTAGGAACCCAGGGTGGCTTTCGTGAGTGTGCGCGCGATTTTTTTGAAAGTTATATTTTAATCAACAAAACTTGAAGCCTTTGGAGGGAAGAAAATCTTATTTAGTGTAAGAAAAAAGCTTACCTTGGTTATGTACAGACAAATGTTTCTATGTAACTGAAATTCCCCCAGCCGCTGACTTTGATTCCGCGTAGGTGGTGACTTCCTATCACGCTTGGCCAGTTTTGTGGTGTCTGTCTGGCTTGGGGGGAAAGGCGCAGTAGAATACTATAGCAGCTATAAAAACGCAGGTCTGTGCAGAGCTGGCTTTGGTTTTCCTGGGCATCCTGTCCTCAATTACAGCTTAAAAGCTTCAGCACAACTCGTAGAATTTGTCTGGATTGACTGAGAGGCGGAGCGTGTGGTTGCAAAGACACTCGACTTGTTTGTGTCCCTGCAATTTATATAAATAAAATGGCCTCTAAACAGTACGGTTTATATCACACACTGCATACTTTTACCATGTTTTGATAACTCACAGGGCATTGGTTAGTGCTCTCATAGTATTAGTCTGTGTGATATTTCAAGCTTGTGTTTCATGTGCCACTAGGACACCCTTGAATCCCTATATGCACGTCCGGCTGTGGGGCTAGACCAGCCGCAGCGGTCTTAATCCGAGCTCAGGTCTCTCGTTCACAGCATATTAGAGTCAGGTTGCAGCCTCTCTAAAAAGGGCTGCATGGTGGCCTCAGAGCAGAACACCAGGGAATGTGCAGTGTCGCATGTTTATCAAATTAAATAGCAGAAATGCTTGTCAGTAGAGTCTGTCCATTTATTATTTCAGTTTGCCAAAGTTGGAAGTAAGCTTTCATCCACAAATCTCTATACATTACCTTTTTTTTTGTATCCAACCAAGACATTTACAATATTCACAGCAATACGAAAGATTCCCAACAAGTAATGTTGCAAATATGTTTACAGCTGTAACTATAAAATACACCTGCTGTCGTTCTACAACTATGCAACAATTTAACAGTTTATAAATCGTTCTTTTTCCTTTGATTGTGTTGCGTCGACTGCTATTTAGAGGGAAAAAATTTGTCATGGGAATGAAAAAGGGAAAAAAGATAACAAACTGATATAAATGAACCTTTAGACTAATAATTAAATCGTCAGGCTAATTTCTAGAAATGTTCTCTTAGCTAAAGAGCACACGTTTAAACCTATATTTTGGCACAAACGTAGCAAAATATCCGTGCGTAAAAGTGGAGCTGACTTGAATATTACGACTTATGGAAAAATTTAAGAAAAACAGAGCATTTTAGAAAAGAAAAACAATTATTTCATCAAGCTGGTACAGTATAAGTACTAAAGCAGACTTTAGTGGCAGACATCATACTTTACTATTCACTTTGGGCGTATTTTCTTTAATATGAGAAGTATGTTTTGGTTATTTATGTTGACTGGGGAGGACATAATACATAGTTTAAACATATATAATAATCTTAAAATTCAAATTCACGACATTAATTTAGTAAGACAAGGTTTCATAGGCAGTTTTAACTTCATAATTTAAGTCCAAATCAAATGATCTTTGTTTACATCAAACGACGGCATATGGCGACTTTGAGAAAATTTCAGTTTGGTCTAGTCCTGATAATAACACAAGGCGTTGTCAAGTTTTAACATCAGTCGCTACTTTGAACATGACCCTGATAACCAAATGTCCACTTAGCCAAATGCTATGTTGTAAAACCACCAATTGATGATGACTAAAACATCCTTCAAAGCAGCTATTAGAAATAAGCTCTACTATTCCTCCTACAACTCAAGTCTTTTAAGTGTGCACAATGATGATGGTTTTAGTTTGTTATTTTCAGATAGGTCGAGCAGTCTGCATGCAGAACATGCAAAATCTTAAAATTTTTCATACATCCATATGTTAATTTAGAAGAGTGAATAATTAAGTATATTTACGTAAATGACAACAAGAACTGTTTAGTATTCTTTTTTAGAATAAACACCAAATATTCATTAATGAAATCTACATATTATCTGGGAAGTCATGCTCTTATTTATCAAAATTTTTATTTAGATATTTCTTCTTTCTTAGCAGGCATTATGTGGTTATGTTTGTCCTCCCTCTGACTCAGTTGCATGTTAAGGAATTCATTTTAATCCGCCATAGCGATAAAGCACCAATGTCAAGCTTCAGGACACACAGGAGTCATGTCTCTTACACTCCTACACACTCTTTCTCTTTCCAAAGCATACACACCCGCAGGCAGGCACGCAAGCATGCACGCGCACACACACACGCCAAACACGTACACACACAAACACGTGGGGCTTGAAAATCTGTCAATTTCTGCCGCGTGGTCACGTGTCCTCCTCCTCAGTGGAGTGGATGGAGATGGCTCTCCACGTCAGCTTACGTCTCCAAATTTCTGCTTAGCGAACCTGCTTCAAAGAGGCACGGCGCTTCAGAGCCATGTTCAGGGCGGTTATAGAGGAATCAAACCCCAACATAGAGTTATAGAAGTGGCTGAACTACGATGATGGATTTTGACGAAAGGGTCCCCGTCGGATCAAACATGTATTTACCCAGTTGCACTTATTACGTGTCGGCGGGGGCAGATTTCTCTGGTCTTCCCTCATTTTTATCCCAGACCCCGTCCACCCGCCCCATGACATACTCGTACTCCTCTAACCTGCCGCAGGTCCAACCCGTCAGAGAAGTGACATTCAGGGACTATGCTGCCATTGATGCGTCCGGTAAATGGCCGCACCGGGGGAACTTGGCCCAGTGTTACCCCAGCGCAGAGGACATGGTTCACCGGGACTGTCTGTCGGCGCAAACCGCCGTCGTCGGGGATATGTTTGGCAAAAACAGTCCTGCAGCCGCCGCTGCCGCGTACCACCACCACCACCACCACCACCATACGGGCGCTGGCTCCGCTGCCACCAATTTCTACGGGAATGTGGGTAGAAACGGCGTGTTACCACAAGCTTTTGACCAGTTTTACGAGACGGCGTACGGGAACGCGTCGGAGAGCTCCTCCACACATGCCTTCTCAGGGGACAAAACAGCGATCAAGCAGCCTAGTTCTGCGCCGGACCAAACACCATCTTGCCGGGACACCGAAGCGAAGGAGCAGCGGGATGAAACGAGCAGCCCAGAGTTATCTTCCGGCAACAATGAGGAGAAATCCAGCAGCAGTACGTATTAAAGTCAGCGCCTTGGTTATGAGAGAAAGTTTGCAATCTTGCGCGCTGCTGTTAAAAATTTTATATGCTGTTTTATAAGCATATAAGGTTTATAGAGGGCCTGTGGACCCCCCCACCCCCAACAAAACTTTGTTATAAACTGCAGGATCACGTGTTTGGAATTGAAATTGGCCGTGAAAGACAGCAGGCCGATGATTTTTCTGTAACACTCCCTCACGTTTCCAGAGAGCAAAAAGTTATTATGAACGCGGGTTCTTCAACAGACCTGCGTTATTTCCATTTATTACGAATGTGCTTGTTTCACGCTTTCTTTGCGTTAAAGGAGCCCTTCCATGTAATGAGGGTGGTGCCTGTGTTTTAAGGTTTAGCACACATGAGCTCTGCTGCTAAAGCTATCATAGTTTGCGTTCCCACGTGTACATTTCCCCTTTATGTCTTCTATAAAAAACTACGTTTTCATGTAAAATGTCTCATGCAGCACAATCTCATTTAGCTGTTAGTTTCTTGTATTTTAAAGCCAGCTTGCTTTCCTTTGCTCGAAAAGGTCAAAGCCCAAGTGTATTGTCTATCGAGCCAGCAGCAAATGGTTTGGTAGTCTTTCCAGTTGAGATATAACACCAGGATACATGACAGTTGAAATGGGAAATACGTTACTGATGCTTTATGTAGAAGGAAATCCGCCAATGCGTAATATGGGTAACATCCAAGGCATATAAATATTTTCTTTACCATAGTCATGCCTAATTACACACGCGTGTGTGTTTTCTGATCAGTGTTCTTTTTCATTTCTTTAACTTCCAGGTGGACAGAGAACTCGCAAGAAAAGATGCCCTTATTCCAAATATCAGATCAGAGAACTTGAAAGAGAATTCTTTTTCAGCGTATACATAAACAAGGAGAAAAGGCTGCAACTGTCTCGGATGCTCAACCTCACCGACCGACAAGTAAAGATTTGGTTTCAGAACCGTCGCATGAAGGAGAAGAAACTGAACAGAGACAGATTACAATATTATACGTCTAATCCTCTGCTTTAGGAAACAGAACAACCCCACAACACAGCTCCGGTAGTCCCCTGCTGTGGGACTGGCTACGTTTACAGACTGACTGACTCTTTCCAGTGTACTTTGCGTACCACAATGGCCGCAGCAATAACACTGCTCAATGGGTTAATTTCAAGTTCGAGGACAACAGTATTCGGTGATATGAAATGCCTTGAACTGAAAAAGTCTGGGGACTTTGATTTCGCACCTCAGACTCAAAATTGGGAAAATGTTGAAACTGTTTTCTGTCCTCCCTAAGACTTCAGCAAAGGCCCTTGTTAATATTGTGTGAGGCCAAGAAGCCTTGCTTATTTTCCTTTAACGTGGGCGAAAAGAAAAGGAATAATAATAATGAAAATAAATAAATAGCAGTCACAAAATGACTGCTCTGGTGTATTTTGTAAGCAAAACTTATATTTGATTTTTTTTTGTCTGTTGAGATCATAAAAGTGTTTGATGTAGGCGAACATGTGAATTATTATAGGCTAATCGAATCTATATTGGTGTGACCAAATAATGAATCCCTACAGATGAGAATGATGTGTTTCTGTTTTGTGTGCTTATTTATTTTGTAGCCATTCGTTTACTATCTCCTTTAACGCCACGGTTTCTAAGTCACTATTAAAGGCAGGGTGTTTGGAGTCCATGTTGAGTGTGAGCTGACCTCAAAGCCAGTTTTTGTCGTCTTTCGTGTTGCCTGCAGAATGAGGGCTGACTATTTTAGGTATTGTGTATCTTTCAATGCTTAAATCTAGGCTTTCTATTTCATATTGAGAGACAGTGGGGTATTGATCATGCAGGCCAAACCAGAGAGATAAGCTTGTCCACCGGATCCGTGTGGAGTCGCACTGAGGTACACGCCCAACACATTCACACAGGTGAAAAGCTATACTTGCAGCGGGCCTATCAGGTCTGATAGTCATGACAAATTATTTTTTTCTTTTATGATTCGTGATCCACGGGTACTCGCACTAAGACGAAAAGCTACAATTTGAATTTTGCTGTCAGGACAAGGCTGGTCAGGGTCATCGCATTGAATCAATTGCTTGGTATGTCCAAATGATTGTGTATTATACTATCTTTCAAAATAAAAACAAATCAAAGTATTACTGAAAAGCAACTTATTACTGTCGTGGTCACTGTTTTTATTTTGACATTCTTTTCTCATTTCCCTTTTAAAGTGGTTTGTCGTGTCGACTGATCACAATATGAAATACGCCAGATCAACACATTAAACACGCGTACAGTAAAATTATAGCAAATAGGCAAATACACAAAAAACAAGCAAAACAAAATAACTTATTAAATTGTGAACAATCCAACCACACATGCACGTACACGCCCCAGTTCTACTAAGTCAAAGGGCTTAGCCAATATATATTTCGATGAACAAATCAACAATCTGAATAAAATTATATGTAAATTCTTCTTAGATTAGCTATATAAAAAACGTGGAGTTTAAATAAATTCGAAGTTAAAATGGGATGTTTTCCTGTATTTTAAAATCATATTTGTATGATTGTGTTTGTTTAAATATTCTAAATAGTGTGTACCAGTTTTTTAAGCTTTTTAACATATCTGGAATTCCAACTAAAGAAGCTTTATTCATCAAAAAACCAGTGCTGTTACCAAACATGCAGCTTTCAATCGGTTTGTTTTGCAATGACTTCTCAGGTTTTCTGTTTCTGTGCGTGCAAGCTGTCATTTTGCTGACTGGCTTTGGAAACACTCCTTCAACAGCAGTCTCCTTTGGCGAGGGTCGCCATATCTGCTGTTGTTATCACTGTGTTTATGGGAGCTGGCCGCAGCGCATTGGCGTTCATATATGACAGTCAAAAGGGCCATAAACGCGGGGAGAGAGGCTGAAGTTTATGGTTGCCTCTCTCTGCCATAGTCCGGCCTTGCCTTGCGCATCCTTTACTGCGCGCTGGAATTCCGTCCCTAATTACGGGACATCCTCCCCGTTGCCGCAGCAACGCTACCATAAAAGCTGTCTGAGAGTCTGGAGCATTTGTACAATTGGAGTGCAGTGCAATAAACCGTCTGAGACCCAAGGTTATTAACTGTGTAACCAAGGAGGCGACAGCAACGACAGGGAAAGGACGGATAGGAAGATCTTCTGCTCGCTGGCTGCTTCAACTTCATTTGAGAGGCTTTTCCCCCTCGTGTGGTTTATCTTCCTCAAATCAGTTTTGTGGAGATGGCTGCACTGAGGATTTGATTTTCCTACCACCGGGCGGCGCTATTGGGACCAAAGTCATGGCCTTGGATCTTGTGGTCTCCCAAGATCACTTGAAATGGACACAGGTAAAAGCTGCTAAGAAACCTCAGTCCTTGAATAGTTTGCTCTATGGCTAAAAGAAATATTTTTACATACAATCATTAGAGACGTATTTAGCTTGGTTGATACAAGAGCCGTTTTGTGTTTAGTCTCCACATTTCTTTTTGGTGCCCATTGGTCCGTGCGGTAGAGAAAGTCTTCCCGATGGCCTAATAAGGCAACACATGTGTGCCAAGACTTCATGCTGCATGTGCTATTCATTTTGCTGAGCAAGAGCTTTTTTTAAGGTTCAAGTGTAGCATAGTCGGTGTGTACCTGGAGATTTCTGCAACCCAGTCCAACAACAAATGTTTTGGATTTTGGAAAGTCATCCTTAATTTACTGAAATTGGCACAGTAGCTGTCTTATACAGTGGAAAGGTGGTGATCAGGGTGAAAAACTAATTATTAGATTTTTCAGACGCCAGTGCAGCTCATCTTAAATCACAGCACGTGACTTTTGTGCTTATTCTACACCCTCCACAAAGAATCCAGTGAAACCATTTGACGCACATCCAAAACACATTAGTCTCTGTGCCTGCCAAATAGTATCCAAAAACTGTTATTAGGAAGGTCGATTTGATTATGATAGGGTAACAACTGCGTCTCCCTTTCCTTCCTGTCATGGACACAGAGCTAAACTTTACCTAATCGGTGTCAGTTCAAATGGCGAGTGGCAACTCTTGCCGAGTCTTTCTCTCCTTTGTCTCTCGTGAAAAATAAATGCTTCCGCTGGATGTAATAAAACGCCGCATTATTGTTCATAACTGCACTCAGGACGAACATGATACGACTCAAACGGCCTCTTCGGCCACGATTATATGGGCCTGATCAAAGCCAGTGGTCACAGTAAAGTGTTTTCAGGATATAATAGCTGGGCAGCTGTGAAAATGAAGATTTAATAGCTACAATTAATAACTGTAACACAGAGATATCGATAGGCCCTCCCATGCTAGTTCAGCATCATGAAGTGTGCGGGCCAAAACAACTTAATACATGGGCACACATTATTAATTGATGTATTTAGTTTCCTTTCTGGATCATATGTCCCACAAGGAAAGGGTCACTGTGGAGAAAAGTACAGAGGCTTTGGAGCTAATATAATTTTATCTGTATCTAGCGACCTTACAGTTTTTTTTTTAGCCATTTTCTAATTTGTGGGGAAGTTGCTAAACAGGGTCCGTTATTTTTCTTTAAATCTCCCCCACTTAAAATAGTACCCAATAATTTTTAACAAGTCTTTTGAAAGTAATTACATTTAAATACAGATAAATAACCCACAACCTGCACATTTGATCAAATGTGCGGGTTGAGTATTGCCTCTTTAAGCAGCAGTGATTGACAAACGTCTACCGTCGCGGAAAGAAAAACCAAACAAAACAAATGAAGGTATTGCACATAAATGAGCTCTGACTGACAGGGTTTCGAGACTCAAATGGTCTCAATTTATGAATTTCTCCCAAATATCCCTCATTTCAGTACAACAGGCTACAAACAATTCCTGGGGGGCGCGCAGCCACCTGGGCCTGGTAATGGCAAAGCTGGCCAAGATTAACTTCAACCTGGAAAATCGCAATGGAGCGCACATGTCCAAGGACACGACAAAATGGAAGGAGAGTTTTATTGTGGCTCTTATTCCCCCAAATTGGACCGACAGGATGGCTCGTATGTGGGATTTTAGTCTGCTTAATTTAGGCAAGCCGATGCAGTTTCATTTCACACACACACGGTCAAAAGTTCTATTAAATGAAATAATCTACTAAGCTCAGAGTAAAACACAAAACAACAAAAAATACTATAGAAATATATGAAGAAGAAAAAACAAAGCAGGTATTTAAAAGAAAGACAGAACACTGGGAATAGTTTGTTCTATACTTAAAGCATTTATTTAATGAGCATAAAAACAGAAAACATTTCAAATGTGCACTTTTATTTAAAATATTAATGATAAAATTACCCCTTAAGTAAATGAAAAATGCTATATTTACATTCACGAAAAAATGTATTTGACAACCTTGATGTATCGGTTTCTCCCCATCAAGTTCTTCCATGTTTCATTAAAATATATTGGACGACTTTGTGTTCAAATATGCGTCATTAAATCAAAAAAGGTTTCAAAATTCTTTTAAATTTGTTTTTTTGTAGTTTTGTTTTTCTTGTGATTGAGACATACTTTGTAGCAGATATTTCTTTCCCCCTCTTTTTGCAGTTGTTTTTAAATGGTTGTTTTGGTTAATCCATAAATTTTGTTGGATTAGGCATAATTCTGTTTTATTCCAAAAATACTGATTTGATGTGATGCATTAATTTAGAACTGGAAAGCTGAAAAGAGCAGCTTCAAATATCTTTGTTATCAATGGCAGATATTGTCTCTGATGAAAAACAAAGCGGGATAGGTTTAATCTAGGTTCTATAGGTAACATTTATCTTCATGTATTTGCTTTTAGGAATGAGGACCTCAAATCTTCTTCGGGCTCAAGTATACACCATATAAAACGGTTTCTTGCCAGGTCAGTTTGCCAAAGGCGGATTTTCCCCAGTTAAAAAGACTTTACTACCACGGACTCCTGTGGCTTCGTTATTTTATGTCTTTGTTGGTAGGTTAGAGCAGCACTATACTTTTAGACTTGAGTGTCCACCTTTAGGCCAAATCCTCTCAGTTAGCATTTCACAGTTCTATTAACCAAAAATAATTTTTGGATTCGACTTTCTTTCTTTTTTTGCTCATTCATTTATTGTTGTCTTTTTTTTCAATCGTACCATCCTGAACTGTAATCAGTTTAGTCCTTTGGGATTGAATTAATCTCGTTCTTATACTGTGGCACGCATTCCGGAGCTTTGTGGTAACATTTGATTTGCATGTGGTACAATTAGTGCTTCAGTGGACCAAATGTTTCTGAAGCTCGTCTAAAGAATGCATCAATGAATCGCACCTTTGAAAAAAAGTATTTTGAAACTTTGAACGATCTTCGACCTCGCCCCTTTTGTACAGGGTGGTGCATTAAGACGAGGTGAGAGAACTCACTGATTACTCTGCTGTCTTCTTTTCCTGCCTGAGCTCCATGATGGATATCGTCCCGACTGCTACGTAGCCTCGGAGTGGGAGGGACTGTTCATTTTCCTGCATTTCCATTGGTTTTACAGTCCGCTCGGTGGAGAGGGGGTGCCTCTGATCATATCCAGCATGTTTTGTACAAGAAATGTCAGCCAGAAAGGGCTATCTTCTCCCTTCGCCAAAATACACCACAATAATGTCATGTTCGGACAGCCCGTCAGGAAATGCGTTTTTAGTGGACTCACTGATCAGTGGCCGCACCGAGAGTGGCGGAGGTCACTACACTGGGAGCGCGGTGTGCTTACCTCACAGCACCGCTGCAGAAGTGCCTTACGGACTACACAACTATGGATACTTCCCAGGTATGGCTAAACGGAGCGATCTGGGCCCCCAAAATATGGTTTCTGCCTCAAGCGCTTACATGTCCAGCATGGAAATGTGGATGGACGCGCAGAGGTCATGTCGAATAGACCAAGAAAACCCAGGGACTCCTCAGGTCGCACCTTGCTCGTTCCCGCAGAATATCAAGGAGGAGAGCACCTACTGCCTGTACGAGCAGCCGAAGTGCCCCAAAACCTCAACCGCCGAAGACCTTACATATTCAAGGTTAACTGCAGCCGGCCTCGGTTCGAGTTCTTGTACAGTTACCGATGGCGGTGGCGCGGGCTCAGTGCCTGTGCCGGGCTACTTCCGCTTGTCTCAGACGCACGCACATTCTCATAAACTTTACAACAGCAACGGCCCCCAGTCGAACCCTTCCCATTCTCATTTTGGCCTACACCCCACTGCTCCCGCTCGCTTCCACACGCCACCAACCTCGTCTTCTGCTCCAGCCACGGCGCAGGAAGGGAGGGACACCGAGGAGTCCGTGTCCTCGGCAAACGCAGACCTACAGCCTCAAGCTGCATCGGGCACAGAGGAGGCGCGCGACTCCTCTGATGGAGAAGCCTCCTCAGCAGACGAAACAGAGGAGAATGACAAAGAAAGAGCAGCAAAGGCCAATAAAGGTAATCACAGTCCGTCTTAGGTGTGGTCAATCGTGTTTAGGTGGCATGCAGGTAGAGTGACGCTTTTTAATGGCACCTGTCAAGTTTTATTTTACAGGTTTAGCTGCAGTGACAAGTCAAAACATGTGTGCCTGTATGTAAACGACGCATTTACATGTTATCCCCACAACTGGGCTGTGTTATCAAAGACTGGAACAGGGCAAAACTCTACGATAAGGATTGATTTGAAAATATTCATGAATACATCCATAATTAAAATGCGTAAAACATGAGAAAATGAGAATATATGACTTGGTATCATCGTCCAAATCTACAACTTTTGATTATATGAACTTATTCCTGAATAATACAAACATATAACCTTTGAGATGTTTCCCTTGACTGCTGCGTAAATTCTACCGTATAGGCCTCCATTTATCGGGAGGGGCGCATATATTTCTGTCATCATATATATATATATATATATATATATATATAAGTGTGAGTGTGTGTATGTGTGTGTGTGTGTGTGTGTGTGTGTATATGTGTTTGTGTGTGTGTGTGTGT
>JAOXYM010000018.1:10611283-10630892 GCA_028567055.1 Leptatherina wallacei
CACACACACACACACACACATACACACACACACACACACACACACACACACACACACACACACACACACACACAAACGAACACTCCACACATACACTTACATACGCCCACGCTTACACGCATATATACACACATTTGTGCTCTGAGAGGTGACTTCAACGCTACACCTATGTCCCAAATCTTGCCAAAAGACCTTTCATTTCTTTAAAAAATCTAAATACAAACAAACGAGCAAATATGAATTCATTTTATTTGAATTGGAATTGCATGATATTAATTTTCCTCTATTTTTCTTAATCAAATGATTATCATATCCTTATATCTCTAAGCGGAAAAAATCATCCACCCTGTGATACCTGTAGTTTACCAGTGATATAGGCCCTAATCTATGTACACGTTAAATGTATAAATTGTAACTTTATTCACATTGAGGATGTTTACACGATAAGAGTGTGGAAAGTGAAGGAGGAATGTTTTTACTGTATTTCTGTGTATATTGTGTTTTTGTGTAACGCTTAATAAATTATCAGCTCGCACTGAACAATAGCTGCTTGTATTTTTGCACTATTGGTGTATGTATTATGTATTTATTTAAATTAATGTGTAGACAATACCGAGGGAATAAATACGGGTTTGTGTAAGATTGTTTAAAATTACATAAGCTCCCATACACACACAGAGGATTTACTTGTTTTTGTAACTGCTGAAAGAGACGTTTCTAAAGGGTAATGCATACAAGCCATCGGAAATAATAAAGATATTAGGCTATAAGCCGCCTTGCTCCATGCCCAGCCGGCTATTGAAGAGTTTTATGACTGGCTGGTATATGAGGTTTCTCCCTCTCCTCGAAGAGCTGCTTCAGTCGTGAGACAGCCTGTCGGACGGAGAGGAGGCCCAGCTCCCAGCTAGAAATCTGAACTGTATACACACACACAGTGGATAAAATACTTTCAGTTTCACTCTGGAAAAATTGGGATTAACATTCGGAGAACCGGGTAAGTCCACTCATCTTTCTGCATTTGTCCATTTTTGCGCCTTGTTGCAGCAGCTTATCTAAAGTGTGCACAGTCGAGTTGCACTCGTATTAATGCAGACATTTTTTTTTTGGACACATGATGACGGAAGCGACCACTACGGTGCATTATGAATTGACTGATTGTGTTTCACTTGAGGCCCAGATTGACTGTCGAGTGGTTTAGGTAGTTTCATGTTGTTGGGGTCCATTTCTAACTCTGCAACAAGAAACTGTCTTAATTGCCCCAGTTCCAAACATCGACACCAAGCGGAAAGCAAACCAGGGACATGAGGATGATGGGATTTGTTTAAAAATATGCAGAGGTGTCTTGGAAGCACGTTACAAGCCTCCCAAGGCAATACATCGGGGAGGGGTGGCTGGCTGCTGTTCTCAATCTGTCTCGTGTAGTGTTTCCTTCAGATTCCTTTAAACTTGTTTTTTTTTTTGTTTTTTTTGCTGGCAAAACAAGCCAGAGTATGCATGTGTGCTGAATATCACCGTGATCAAAGCTTGGCTGCATTATGCGACGTAGACTTGGGATTAAGGCTAAAGCCGTGAGTGTTTTCCGTGAGTAGTAGTGACGCAGACACGCCAGACAAGGCCTCGGTTACGACCACTGCAGTGGAGGGGAAGGGGAAGGTGAATGGGGCAACAGCGACCTCCGTGGGCAATGAGACCGGATGCTTCCGCTGCGCAATGGTGGCTCACACAAAAGGAGGGGAAGGGCTTTATGGCGATATTTAGATCCGCCAGACAGGCTGTTATCTGCAGAGGCAAAAGAAGTGAATAGCCCCTGCGGTAAACTGCAGAGGAAAAAAACACCCTGATTTAGGTTTACAGCCTGAGAGCCATTGGCGTAGTGGCGTCTGTTCCTGCTCCGAAGGTGTTTGTCTATTCTTGTTTGTCTATTCGAACTTTTAGTGCACAAACAGGCGCAAAGCCGCTCCTTTCCTCCCTTTCACGGTGTGTTTGATGTCTGTTGGTCAAATAATGTGAAACTACCAGGGAGGTGATAGCTTGCAACTAAAAATGCACATTATGGACACTTTGGGCTTTATTCTCCCTTTTTTTCTCTTCTTAACATCATTTATTTAAATTGTTCATGTAATCGTCACAGAGAATCTGTTGAATTGCCTGTGGCCTTGTAGAGGTGTTGGCTACAGGCTCTATCTTTTATCTGCAAGCAATAAACAAAACACAAGCGTATTATGAGAAAACTCAAGGTTGGTGTTTTGAAACTTTCAGTTGCGATGATATAAAAAAGCACATGTATGCAACCCCCCCCTTTAAAAATTTTTTATTGAATTAAATGTACCTAGTGCTCAAGTGATAATATTCCTCAAGTGATATACAAAAGGTCTATAAGCGTTCTTTTCGGATTTCTTTAGAAAAGAAAAATATATTAATTCAGAGGTTAGACTATTTACCCAGTGAATGCAAAGTTAAAGAGTAGCGTATAACTAGGCTATATCTAATTGTCTGTATTTATGTTTTTTACGTACTATTTACGTACAACTTTGTGCATTTATCAATGTTGAAGTGTAAAAAACAGTTAAACACTTTTAAATCGGTCGTGATTGTGTTTTGTTTTCTGCTTCCCGCGCTATTTAAACTTAAAAGGAGGAATCCGCAAACAACACTTCGCGCTTATTTTTAATCCCCGTTAATGCGTTATGTTACACCGAGGTTCAGGCTTCTGGCAAGTATTAGAGTTAATTTGTTAATGGCCGTGATGATACCAACATATAGGTCTCTGCCAGTGATAACGGCGGTGTAAATAATAAACGGCTTGGAGTTAAGCAATGGAAAACCTGGATGTGGATAATCTTTTTCTCTTTTATTTTCTTTTTGAAAACAGACTACTTAATTTATAAATAGCAACTGAATTAAGTTTGCGTTTATTTAATCATTTTCATTTCAATTTTTTAAAATCACACGGTAAATTGCTATTTATTACACAGATGAAACGATACACGATCTTTAATTGTAAGTAGCCTGACTAATAATAAATAATGTCTTGTGATTTCACCGAAAGGTTTATGAAAAATAAAAACACCCTTGCCAAATTTTGCTCTTTGTTACAATGAAAATGACCAAATAAACTCGTAAATTCTTGAAGTAAAGTCAGGAGATTTAGTCACATTTTATCTTCTACATGATATTTTTAGGCAGCATATTCATTGTACAAACTGTATAAAGATTTTGTTAACGTCTGGATTATAAATGCTAAAGAGGTGACTCCAACATATTACAGTGTCCTGAAATATGGAAGGTATAAGGGATTTATTAAAGTGAAATTGAATTTATGAAATAGGCTAATCTTAAATATCAGTTACCACTTTTATGATGAACAAATTGAAATCAGGGTGCATAGTGCTCCCTCCTCGACTTAAATGTAAAAAAAAAAGCTAAATTAATCAATAAATAAAAAACTTTCTGTTGAACTGACTCAAATATATTTCTGGAGTTAACGTTTCCTTGACAATAATATTTGAAAGACTGACAAGGACAAGACACGCGCTTCGTAAGATGTCTGACACAGCCCTCCCCAAAAGAGCTAAATAAAAACAGAATATTATGTATTTCGCTGTAATTTATGATCACTGATTCTGTCCTTGAGTTGAAAAGTTTCTATAATACACTGGTGTTTTAAAATGTGTTTTGGCGAGCAGCAATGGCAGGGTGTCCAATAAAGCATCTCGTAAAAAAAAAGCTTCCAAATTCATATTCTATCGTGTTGGATGACCAAGAAAGGATTGTACAACAGCAAGCGGCAATAATGCTGTAAGAGTTTTTCTTACTCATTCATATTTTTCATCTCACTCGAAGCAGATCTTGCTTAAATCTTGATAATTTTTAAAACTCGAGGTTATTATAGCAGAACGGGTGAGTATTTAATGACCGCAGGGATTGATTTATCCTTTATTGTTCAGCCTTATGATCACGTGTGTCTGCTACCCAATGGGATGGCAGCCTGTCTCCCCATTACTTTCCCACTGTAGTTCTCTGAGGGGCCAAGTTGCTACTTGATTTCTCCACATTGTTATTTTGTGAGGCTGGGTTTACTGCGTATGTATGTGTGTGGTGTGTGTGTGTGCGTTGTACTTTTGCATGTATCTGCTGTATGACTGCGTACATGTGAAAGTATAATTTTTCTGCCATGTCGACATCCGGAACACTGACTAGCTACTACGTCGATTCCCTTATTCTTCCCGAGAGCGAGGAGCCATCTGTTCCGAGGTACCCCTCCAGTTCAGGGATCCAGCACGTCAGGCAGCCTGCCTCCATCAGCGATCACAGTGAGCTTGGAACTTGCTCATTCCCCTCAAAACCACCGGTGTTTGGTCCGTCATGGAATCACGTTCCGGCTCAGTTCCCAGGCTCCGTCTCCTCTGTGTATCATCACCACTATGGGCATCCACAAGGCCCGGTCGGTGCAGATACAGATGGGCGCTATCAGTCTTGGCTTCTTGAACCCATGTCCGGTTCGCTGCCAATGACCGGATTACCGACGACTCATCACTACGGAATCAAACCAGAGGGTTTGGGGACGCGAGCTGACGGCGCGCTACCCGGATCCCACACCGCGTTGCTGCTCTCCGATTACGCCAACGGCACGGTGGCAACAGCATCACCAGGGGAGAAGGAAGAGTTATCCGTCCATGCAGGGGACAGGAACACAGAGGGCGAAGAGAAACCAGGCCTGGACCCAAGTAAGTCCCAGCCAAATCCTTTATATTTAAACAGTTTATATGCATGGAGCTGTGAGGATTGAAATGCGTGATGGGGGTGCACGTCCTAACAGATGCCATTCTGAACGTGCCATTTCCTTGTGAGGGCTGTTAATGGCCCTACTCACATTGCAGTATTAGATATTAAAGTCAACGTGAGTGGAGAGGGAGACAGCTGCATTAACCCTGGTTGTCACTTTCACTTCCTTTAAATTGGAAATTTTTTTGTAGTCTCAAACCGTTTCTGAGTAATGTGTGTGTGTGTGTGTTTTTGTTTGTTTTGTTTTTGTTTGTTGTTTGTGCTTGTTTTAAATGCATTTTTTCAAGTCAGAATCGGGACCTCATACCAGTTTCGCACCCCACTTTTTCCAGATAATCCGGTCTCCAACTGGCTCCACGCGAGTGCCACGAGAAAAAAGCGCTGTCCGTACACCAAGCACCAGATCCTGGAGCTGGAGAAAGAGTTTCTCTTTAACACCTACCTGACCAGGGACCGTAGGTACGAGGTGGCAAGGTTGCTTAACCTCACCGAGAGACAGGTTAAAATCTGGTTCCAGAATCGCAGGATGAAGATGAAGAAGTTTAATAAAGACGGGGCAGTGAAAGACGAATAACTGAACCGCAAATATGCAGTATTTAGCGAGCTTTGAGACTAGAAGCTCTTAACTCTGCTGGACCTTACTCCGTTGTCTTATCGTTCTGTATAACACCTCTAGGAACATTTGTCTTGTACAATAACTGAAAAAAGAAGAAAAAAAGCATGTTGGGCTTTAGTTTAATGCGACTTTATATTGCACAATTTTGACAGTGCCCTTTTTTATTTTTTTTATTTCTTTTTTTATTTGCTCCTTCCCTCTTTTCATTTGAATTGATACCTCGTTAAAGTGTATAAGTTGGCCTGGTCCCTGTGCTTGTTTGTGTATGGATGTTTGTATCTGTGCGTGTTTTGGTTTGTAGCTATATTTGTTGTCTATCTCAGAGTCAGCTGAAGGTATAGTTGGTTAAAATGTATTAATTTTGTTGTCTATTCTCCGTAACTGGTAGAGCCTTGACTGATGACCATGAGTTTGATATTAACATTAGAGCCGTAGATAAACATTCTGGTTGCATTTTGAAGTAGGAGCAAAAACCGCAGAAATTTCATGAAAATTCATACGAAATTAAAAAATGTTATAAAGACTAGAGGCTATATTAAATGACATGATTGACTACCTACGTCTTTCAACTATACCTACCTACAATATTTTGTTTTTAGATGGCAGATTATATAGATTTGCTTGCTTCACTATAATATGTCTGGCTGAATTTTCAGGGAGAAACATTTTCAAGGGACATGATGTTTGTTAGTGAAAGAAAATTAAACACTGTAGGCTACTCATTGAATACCTCGCGGTCTGCTGACCGTCTGACGTTTGGTTCACAAATGTAATTTGTACTATTTATTAAATAAAGCAAATTATATCTGGAATACATGGGCATGGATTTTTATTAATTTTGTAGCTTAGATGTATGCTTTTAATATGTTGCATTCGCAGATTGCACCAGTGTTTAGCTTCTGGTAAGCTGGGAAAAAAATAGAGAGAGCACACAGATTTCCAGCAAATGTTTCATATTTTATGCGTAAGTACTAAACAATTAAATAAAAAAACAAAACAAAAAACAAACAAACATGTATTTGTAATTTACCAATAATATTAAAGAGAGTGTGCATGATCCAAATGCACACAACAGTAGGTGAATATTAGTGTGTTTATATGTGTGTGGGTTGGGGACAGAGTTGCGTCTTGGCAGAGGATGTTGTTAGCTGTATACCGCCATAAAAGACAATTACTGCTATAACCTTTTATGGGGTGCAAAGCGCTGCGAGGCGAAAGGACACAAAGCAAGAAAAGACATCGAGGTCTTCGACAGCTGAAGCCTAAAATAATGCGGCCTATGTCCAGCTCAGCACAGATATGACACGGCCGCCCAGCCAGCCCAAAGCTCTGCCTCTTAACACCGTGTTGGCTTTCTGTTGGCCCAATTAAAAGTAGACCATTTATAGGATACAGTATATAGGCTTAGTAACTGAGGAAATAATGTTCTAAACTACAACTTGGCATCATTGTATCACACTGATTTTAGATAAGAATTGGCTGGAGTTTTAGAATATCAACTTTTGTCAGTGTAAGACGGGGACAAGTCTGCATGTTGCAGAAAATATTTGTTAGAAAGAGTAAAAAATCCATCAAATCCATCACTGGGCCACAAAGTATCCTTATCGATCAAATACAGACCTAAAGTCAATAGCAACCGTAGCAAATTTAGTTCTTACTATCATGCTGCAAAGACACAAATAATGCGTGTATTTCGAAGGGTAAATCGGACTTTACTCCAACAGGAGTGCTGTTGTGACGCGTTAGGGGACGCAGATGGACCCAAACTTCAAAGACTCGGCCAGAGACGGTGCAATAAAACGCGTGGTCTGCTATACTGTCTGGCATTCCAATTTTAATGGCTTTATGGCCGTCCAGACACAATTAGGCCGTTTCCAGAATGGCACCCATTTGTTTTTTCTTCTCTTTCTGTGTGACTGAGATCTGGACAAAAGGCTGAGCGGAAATGATCAGCTTTATTGGATTCTCCCCAACGGGGACGCGCAGGACTCACGGTCATTTGGAGCGATCCTTTGTTTCTACCTGGGAACCTTCCGCCCTCTGCTCCTTTGCTGTGCCCGTCCTAAAGCAAAAGGAGCAATAAAGTCAGCAGCTAGTTTCTAACACAGCAATAGAAATGACCCGAAATGAGTCTCGACAAACGTGTTGTGACACAAGAGCTTTCCTCAAAATCACAAATGTGGAAACACATTATTAACTCTATGCGTCATTTCTCTTTCATAATCATGATTTTCTTGTAATGCAGTAAAAATGGAATACGCCTGCGCAGTACTGCCTTTACACGCTGCAGTCCCCACAATTGACCAGAAGGTGACACTGTTCCATAGCATCACTGCTCTTTTCATTTTCCTCTCTGTTGAAATTTCACTGAGGAAACTGTAGTAAAATTTTAAGAGTTGAGGAAAATAATTTCACACCTTTTTTTTTTTTACAGTTTCTGTGGAGAAGCTGCTTCTTCGTTGTGCAGCTCTGCATGGAGGAATGAAAGAGCCAGAAAAGTGTGGTTGCTGGATGATTGCTGCTCATGCGCACCCACAGTGCACATGTTCACCAATATTTTTTTTCATGTTTTTCATCTATTAATGGATTTGTATTAATGTATTCGTATTGGATATTTTTTGCTTTTAATGTTGAATTGCATTCCTTTATTTTATAGCTTATATTACTGAGATTACAAGGAATACATGATTAATTTTTACTTTGATGTTGTTATTGATTTCATCATCAGTCCAATTATGAGTAATCTTAATTGTATAAATCAATTTTTATTCAGAGCAGATTTTTTATAAAATGGTCTTCATTTAGATTCTTGCTCTTTAGAGTGTATAGATACTATTACTACTACTACTACTACTACTAATAATAATAATAATAATAATAATGATAATAACAATAATAATAATAAAGATATGATAGACTGGAATGAAGAAACTTAATCAAAACTAATGATAAGCATAAAAATTAAGGTAATGATGTTAATAAACATTATTGCATTTTGGGGATTGATTTATTTTCTGCTTGCTGTTAGCGTCTCTTTTTCACACATGGTTCAAGACAACTGTTAACGATTCATGAATATTTGTAATAGGAACATTGTCGTGATAGAAGCATGTCGATATTATTATTATTATTATCATTCCTTAGTATTAAATTAATTTTCGTTCTCAGCAAAATCTTTGCATCAAGTGGTCATAGTGAAAGAAAGACTAAATAATCATGTTCAAACCTAGATTCGCTTTTCTGTATCGTGTGTGTGAATGTTTCTATATATTTTTTTATAAGAATAATATTTAGCATTGAAATATAAGCCCGTACTTTTCCTTAGTACGCAAGAGTCCTCGCTTGTTTTTAAGTGGAAGCAAAACCACTCTGCTGGACGCTTATTGTTATTGGACACATTATTACAGTTTATATGAATTATTTGCAAATAGGTTTAGGCATTCCAGCAATATGCGTAAAATTGAAAATTAAAGCATTTATTGGCTATGGGTGATAATTTGTGAAGCGGTTGGAAGAAAGGCGACATAAAACCATCAAGTTTAATTCAACAAATGTAGCTCTAAATCTCCAAATACCTTTTTGTCGTGTGAATTTCTCTAACGTGTGTTTGTATGTGTATTTGTGTTTACGTGTGGGAACTGTTAACGCCACTACGCAGTCCTGTGCCATTATCAAATCCATGCCTTTGCTGATTGGATGAGACCGTACAGGCCAGAGTCACATGGGTTAGTTCTTCGGTCCAGAGCAAAAATGGGGTTTGGTGTAAATCTAGGGTGTATTGCTGTCATATATCACGCTACCTCGTAAAAACGACAGTAAGGATTCTGGGCCAACAAATCAGAGAGAAAAAATATGAGTTCTTATTATGTGGACGGTCTTCTTTGCAAATCTACGGCTGGTAGTTCTCTGTTCCCGAGCGTGGAACGAGCTTCTTGCAGTATTGGACCCGGAGGAGACGAACAGGGCTCGACTCGGACTGCTGCTATCGCGTTTTCACCATCTCTCTCTGGGGTTTACAGCGTCAATAATCCAATCTACCAGAGCCATCCCTTGTTCACCTCGGGCTATGGACAGGGACAGGATACACACACTCTGCACTGTAGCCCGTTTGACCAGAGCCGCCTGTTCAGCGACAGCTGCTGTACGGGCTCAGGACCCCTCACCCCGCCGCCGGATAAACAACATCGGATGTACCCTTGGATGCTTGCATCAGGTATGTGCTAATTCAAAAAAAAACCCAGAGTCAATGATATTACAAAACATCGTCATGCTTACACTAGCTGTTAGTGGTTCGATTAATTTCGAGAAGCTCATTGCGGTTGCATGGAAAGAATCGTAAAACTTTTATTGCGCAACTAATGAGTTCTGCAGCCATAAATTCATTTGGCTAGCGCTTCTGTGTGTTCAGTATACGCAGAGACCTTGCCGCTGGGGGTTTTCTCTGCACTCCTATTACTCTTACAGTCTTTTCTCCCCTTTGTGGTTGTAAAAAGAGCAGCTTATAGTGTAAATCAGTTCTCTTACACTTTGCAGCTTCTTTCTAATTGAGTCCGCACTGCAGTGGCTCCGCTGTTTTCTTAAAACTTGGATCGATATCATCATTATTACCATCGTGTGAATTTAGAATCTAATTAAACCTAGCAATAGTTATATTTTAGAAGGATAATGTGTAAGGGCTGTAAACCAATTACAAATAGCTCCTTTGGTGTGCAGAACATTGCTGGCATTTAATTGGAAAGGCATGCAGAATATCAAAGGAGGCATAAGCCAAACACCCCAGCAGGACTACTTTTAATTGATGCAGAAAAGTAAAAGAAAAACAAATGGAAAAACATTGTGGCTTTCAGAAGGGCGTTCTGTTAGGGGATATGTGTGGGTAATGTGAAAATAGAGGCCACAATTAAATGGCAATTACAGATACATTAATAACACCCTCTTATTTCCTGCTGCAGGTTTTTATTGTTAGCACATAGTTTCTTTAACACTGTGATTAATGGTTTACTGTGCAAAATTTAACACATGCAGACAAATACATTTTACAATTAACAAATTTAAGTTGATCCTCTCCTCCTCTATAGATCCAAATCGGAAGCGGGGACGACAGACCTACTCCCGGTACCAGACTCTGGAGCTGGAAAAGGAGTTCCACTTCAACCGGTACCTGACCCGCAGGCGGAGGATCGAGATAGCCCATGCTCTCTGCCTCACAGAGAGACAAATCAAAATCTGGTTTCAGAATCGCAGAATGAAATGGAAGAAGGACCACAAGGACGAAGTGACCAACGAAGAGAAATCCGGCGATATTCAAGCCGTGTCAGAAGCTGGAGACTCCATGAGTGCCGGCTCGGAGCACGAAAAAACTGCAAAATAGAGACGGACAGAAAATTATATGTAGAAAAACACACTGTTAATTATATCTGGGATTAAGGGATATACTTTACGCAGTTGCGGCGCGTGCATATTTGTAGGATGAGTATTTGAATGATAGCCATGATGATGAATTTCTACAAAGTGTATTTAGGCTAAAATTAGGTTTGGAGCATTTCATATCTAAACCTGAAATACATTAAAGTAAGCCCCACGTGAAAAGAGATACAATGATTATCCAAACTATATTTTTGTATAATTGTTAGACTGTACGTGCTGTAAACTTACTACTGAGTAAACATTCCTTTAACGAAAAGCTACCTAATATTTACATACATGAGAGTTAAATTGTTAGAAAATTGGCTGGTTTTCTTTCTTTGTTTTTTCTTTTAGGGAAACATTCACCTTCTTGGGAAAATATGATGCCATAATTGAAAGCAGTTGATGTTTCACAAAAGAACTGTGATTTAAGCAAATAGGTAGGAATTTAACACGTCTATTTTTTCTTTGTTTCTTTCTTTTTTTCATATCGGAAACTTTTTTTTCATTTTCAGATTGCGTCCTTTAACCTACCTCAGATTCACAGCCATTTTATTTACCATTCTGTAGAAAGGAATACATTAATCTACATTTCTAGGTGTACATATTGTAAAATTCCGCCGTAGCACTTAGTTTCGGCCTCAAAATTTAATCAGACTTTGTGATTGTGAGTTTGAGGCTAAAGTAATGCATGCACTGTTATTTAGAAGGCGTTACATTTCAGTATCATTTTCAATATTTTGTCACTGTCAAGGTAGTAGATATTTGAATACGCAATGTGCAAATATTGGGGCATATTTAGACTGGGAACGTTCGTTTTAACCTTGAAGCAATGTGTGATGAAATGGTCTAAAAACTGTAAAAGACAATGGGATTGGCTTAAATATGTATAATAAGCAAATGAAAAGTTAATAAAATAGCTTTATGCCTGTCTATATGTACTCAATCAATATTTCGGACTTAATATAGTGTAAGCACAACAATTAAAAAGTAATGTTTAGAAGCCGAATGGTATTTGGGTCACAGTTATTGATGTTTAGTTTGTCCAATATATGTATTGAAACATACAGTTGGTAAGATGGTTGGTAAGGTAAACACTGAAGTTAAAATATGTGAACTATGAGGATGCGAGATGGAACAGGCTGCGGATGAAGGGAAATTACTATTGAACTCTGCGTTCCCTCTCCTCTCGGTAAGATGGCGCCTGACCCCCTCCCTCCCTCTTTCCATCCTCATCTCTCCCTCCAGCGTTGGGTCATAAATCCGTTGTTGTTTATGAAAATTTACAACACGGCGGCACAACTTTACGACTTGGCTCGCCCTCCTATTGGCCACAGCTCGTCACGTGGCAGGGAGCCGTGAACATGAACTTTTTTATATATAATTTCCAATAGCGGAATAGAGCAGCCTTCCATTTAACGGAGTCAGGCTTCCACGCGGTTCTTCTAACCAGCGACCTTCATTTTCTTTCTCTCAGCTCTCAATTTTTGGGGGGAGTTTGTTGTTTTTATTCGCTCAGACGACGCTCTACGCGCAGGGAGCTTACACAGAGACATGACTGGATCGGTCGGTCTCCTAACGTGTCTTGGCATGATGAGTGCAAGAAGCCCCGGTGCGTCACTGACCTCCAGGAGCCCGTGTTTCCGCGTGAGGACTCAGATGGACACATTGCTCCGTAACTGGTCGTCTGCACCTGTCCACTCCCTCCCCTCACCTCCTCTGTTTACATGCGGAAGCTTTCACAAGGTAAGACAGCTGAAAATGAAATCAACTCCATGCGTTACTGTTTTGTGAATTTCAGACAGATAACACAGACACAGGTCTTCATTTAAAATTTTACTCTTGTTTTCCCTGTGTTTCCGACTCTGTGAAGGAACTAGTTTCATGTTACAATTTACATTATTTGAATTTCCATGACAAATCCTTTTCGTGCATCTAATCCAATTAGTCTGTATTATTGAATCATTAAGATACTCTGACAGTGATCTTCGTGTTCTTGCACGTCAGATGCCCAATTTTGTCGTTTGATGTAAATGTAGAGGCAAAATTCAGTGGGGTACCAAAACATGCTCTGTGCCGCCCTCCTGTGGAAGCAGCTAGAGTTATGTGGATGCAGCTGTTTTTGATGCAAATGCCTGTGCGCAGCAGGCTGGACATCAGACTGGTTGAATTGTGTGTGTGTGTGTGCGTGCTTTCATCTTTCCATAAGTTTTCCTGTGCCATGCACGTGTGGATTCAGGCCTCCAGTCCCTGTGTTGAACTAATACACATAATGCATAATTAAATGAATGAAATGGCATAATGATCTTTTATTGATACAAACGAAGGTCCCTGCAGGGGGATTTTAAAAATCTTATTTTTGTTGGAACGCAAAATGATCACTCTTTGCAGATGAATACTTGAGTGTGGCGATCCTGAATTTATTCATTTGATGAACAGAAAATAAATCGTACTCTACAACGTTTTGTTTTGCACTTTATTAAAAATGCACAAAACTTAATAGGATCAAATATTTCAATTATAAAACGTATTTATTTACTTCCTATTTTTGTGTGTTTCTACATATAGAGTTTAACGTTTCAGATTTAGTTTTTTTCTACAATAGCCTAAATCGTTGCCTCCGTAATAACCATAGAAAAATGAAAAGATTAAATCAGATTAAAGAATTATCAGGTTTTATTCAAGTTCTCTGTGATGACCGTATGTCCACAGAGTGCACTGCCCTAATTTCCCCTTAACAAGTGAACCCCTTCTTCGTCCCTTCTACGCCAACATCAGTGCGCACTCTCTTTCTCCTTTCTTTCAGTCCTAATTTAGTTCCTGGGTGTGTCTCTGCTTCAACTCGGAAAAGTGATTTTCGTGGGAACTTCTTTGCTATTGGCTAACCATAAATCAGCTGCTGTAGCATGACCGTTTAGCCAACACACACTCTGTGCGTGCAGATCTGCCCCTCATAGAAGGCCCTGCTGCATTCACCCTTCTTATAACGTCGTGCCTTCCAGGGTATGTTATTGCATGGGGCACACATACCTGAGACAGACTAATAATCAGAGTGGCTGCTCTTGTCACAACAGCGCAAGAATTGGCTTGTGTTGTGGAAAATGGACCGCTCTGGGGGTAAAGGGCGCGTGTGGAGGGAACTAGAGGACACGTCTCTGCCTTCGGGAGACGAAGGTGCCATAAAAATTCCTCAAGGAGAAAAACCAACGCTGCGCCATGGCTTTATTGAAACCAGACGCCTGTATCAGGCTCTCTGTGGATCTGTTTTCCTGTTTTTGTCACGAGTTCAGTCGGATAAAACGGATAGCTGATAACCACTTTGAATAAATGAATTTGTTTGTGTGTAAAGTTGGGCATTGTGCGGCAACTTTTTTGAGTAAGGACTGCTGAAGAGGAGCAACGTTTATACAAATTTTTAAAAAAAATCTTAATGTTCATACCACTGCTTTTAAAATGTGCCAGTATATGACATCTTGTGTTTTCGTGAGCTGGTTGTCGTCAATTGTATATGTGGGCAAGAATGGGAAAGAAACGAGCTCGGCTCTACTTTGTAAAGCCGACCTTTGATCTAAAAATGCACATACTATGATAAACAAACTGTTATCTGCAAAGAGTGTACAATAATGACTGAACGTTGTCTGTTTTTCTTTTAAGCTATAGAACGATCTTTTATAAAACTGCAGTTACTAGCCTACTTTAAATATTTTCTATTTTCAATTATTTTTCTCTTTGTTTCTTTAGATGTTACTCTGACATAAAAAACACGCTGCAGCGTTAGTTTATCATGAAAACGAAGAATATGCTGTTGTTTATCTTAAGCTGACATAACAACAAACATTGGATATGGACTGCAACTTGACAAGCTTCAGTGTTTAGATATCAAAATGACAGACTAGTCGCCATTAAATAAGATCAAAATAACGTAGGGTTACGTCCAAAAGGCCTGCAACAGCCGTTATCTAAATGCCTGCTGTTTGGTATCACAACATTTTAACTTGTTTATAAAGCGTTGTATTGCACTCATATTGAGCCTGTATTTGATTAAATTAATTTTTCAAAGTTGCATAAAAGACACGCCGTGGACGACTGGCTCTTTCGCATTATTAGATAATGTTGGGTTTGGCTCATGCCTTCCCCCCAAACATTTATTCATTATCATTCTTTTTTCTCACAAGAAGTTGTTCACTTGTTATTTTATGATTTCAAGAAAAAAAGTGTGAAAGACCGCAACCCATGTTCTGAATGGATTTTTATTCTATTAACTGCAAAGACTATTTGCACCCATCGCCCATCACACATGCATAACAGATCCTGATCGAATTATTTCTGTACACTATCATCGCAGAGATTGTACTCTCAGCATGTCACTTTTATTGTTTAGGGGCCCGTTGTTGTTTTTTTTTGTTTTTTTGTTTGTTTTTTTGTTTTTTTTTTGTTTTAGTTTTTTTGCCGCAATGGTCGTTAACCTCTGAATGACCCCGTATGGAGCCCACGCTTCAGAAAACGCTGCAGACGGGTAGTGCAACAGTTGCGCCAGAGGATGGCGCACAACGACAATTCAAAACACCACAGCACTGCCTTGGAGTTTGCCCGAGCTGAGTGCTCAGGGAGGCGTGCGCCCCTCACATCCCACCCAGTATTTCCTGCATGCGCGAGTTTACCTCTGGAGGTCACCAAGCAGGATTTACGACTGGTCAACAAAAGCACGTGATTCTCCACCGTACCCCATATTTGGGTGCCTACGTAAGAGAGAATCAAGTCCATGTCCCACTCATTTCCATAATTCATCATAAATTGTGCAAGGGTGCTATAGGACGCGCTAAACCATAAGAGCCACAAATCAAGAGAGCAGGTTTATGCTTTTTACGTTCTAGAATAGAAAAAACAACAACAATACCTACAGCAAGCAAAACGGTTGAACTGTCAACAAATGAGCTCCTATTTTGTGAACTCATTCTGCGGTCGCTATCCCAATGGCGCGGACTTCCAGTTACATAATTATGGAGACCATAGTACGGCAAATGAGCAATACAGAGACTCAACAGCCATGCATTCCAGCAGGTATGGTTATGGCTACAACGGGATGGACCTAACAGTCGGCCGGACTGGTAGCGGACACTTTGTGGGCAGCGAGCGAACGACGGGCTTCTCCCCGAGTCACTCAGCGGCGACGACACCGTCCGTGGAGCCTGTCAGGTACAACCAGCCCGCGAGCAGTACTGCGAACTTGTCCCTATCGCCTCCACCTGACCCTGTCCCGTGCTCCTCGGTCGCCAGTTCTTCCCCGGTCACAGACGCGCAATCTCAACACAGAGCCGTGAAAAACTCCATAAGTACCCCGTGCTCGAGCTCGAATGGAGGAACGCTACTGCTCAGCCGGGACTGTGTGTCCAAACCTTCCTCCATGGAGGAGGAGAAACCTGCAGGAAACGCACCAACAACTCCTCAAAATACCAACGACTCAACGCAGCCTCAGATATATCCATGGATGAGAAAACTCCATATAAGTCATGGTAAACTGTTTGCCTTAATGATCTTCTATTGATTTTGTGTCCTGTATTGTGGGGATGATGATGTGTTATTTAGGGACTTTTGCAATTTACAAACATAATAGAACAGAATTTGATATATTTGAATTATATTGTAGCTATTCAAATGCACAAATAAATGTATTTTCCCACAGATCAAGTGGCGCCAAATGCGTCTCTCACCTGTTTGGTAATTTTTTGGTTAACAAGTCTTTGACAAGGTACGAGATTATTCAATAACAAAAAACACAATGGTGCATTTAGTTAGACAAAAACTGAGTATTAACAAAATCGATTTATCTTTTCGTATTGTACCTTCAGTTTTCACCATATAGGTGATTAGGTGTGTACCACCCTTTAGTAGCCTACATGTTCTTTTAAATCTGGATGTAAATAATTAGTTTAAAAAAAAAATTGTGTCACATTTTTATCCATCCCTACCGAGTACATTAACATAAAGTTACAACGTCACACCTTGTCAGAAGTGAGTTCAAAGTCGCTGCACCGGCCCAATCATTTGTTATATCTCCTATATCAGATGTTTCCCCACTTCTCTCTTTCTTTTTTGTCCAAGATTTGTCTGGACCAGAAGGGAAAAGAGCCCGAACTGCGTACACTCGGTACCAGACCCTGGAGCTGGAAAAGGAGTTCCACTTCAATCGGTACCTGACCCGCAGGCGGAGGATCGAGATAGCCCATGCCCTGTGCCTCTCAGAGAGACAGATCAAAATCTGGTTTCAGAACCGCAGAATGAAGTGGAAGAAGGACAACAAGCTGAAAAGCATGAGCATGGCGGCTGCAGGCGGGGGAGCCTACAGGCCGTGATTTTCACACCTTTACTCCTGAGCACGATGAAAAAAGAAATTAATAAAAGATTAAGAATAAAACAGAGATGGTCATATCAACTTCTCTTCCTATTCCAAGAAAAAAAGCGCAGAGACTTGTTGACGGGGTGTGAGCGGGACAGGTGGGGTATCCTAACTTCTATATGTCCAACAACAGCCCCATTATATTCCTTAATATTATTTCCTTTATATTCGTGCCGTGTTGGTGCATATGAGTAAAAAATGCATCATGTACAGTTCTGCTTAGATTTTAGGGCAAAGGAGAAACACATGGAAATAAATGTTTGTTTAAATTATTTCTTGTCATGACGAAGTAAAAGAAGAAAAAAGCTTAAAATGTTACTTGTCTACCGCAAACAAATTCAGTAAATTCTGTGTTATGCACTCAACAATAACAGCTAATTACATAGAGTTTGTGTTTCGCCAATGTTTTCTCTGTATGTACTGTATATGTAAGTATTTATTTGTTTGATGTATTGTACTTGTCAGAAAAAACTTGCTTCCAAAATTAGAACCAGCAGATAAGCCTTGTGTGGTTATTTTGTGCGTTGTGAAAACATGTATGGACAGAGGTGCCGCCTCACCCTTGTATGTACAGTAAATGTGCCTTGGTTTATTTGTTTTTTTGCTGAAGCTTATGTTTGAGTTGTGAACTTGGGAACAGCTTCTTAGTAAAAACGTGTTTTGTCTGTTTTTCTTTCGCTGTTTTTATGTGAAAGCTCCCGCAGTAAAAAAAAAACAACAACAAAAACTTCGCCCATTGTGCATAACTTCATCGTGGTGAGTTTTTTGTAAATGTTTTTCAAAGACTGGAAGACGCGTGCAAATATGCTATAATGATAATGATGATGTTCAAAGTGATGATGGCTATGATGGCCGTGATAATAAACTTTTTACTGGAACGGCAACATTGCAGTGAGTTTTGTGAGCTTTATTTGCTTTTGCGGCAGGCATGACTACTGCTTGAAGAGCAGCGTTTGCTACTTTGCTTCAAATCTTCAAGTCACGTGAGGTGTGGAAAAAAGTGGCAAAGTTTCCTCAAGATATATTTAATTGAATTCAACAGGTCCCTTTGAATAAAAGCTTTTACTCACCTTGCTATGATGCAGGGGGTTTTAGGGGTCCGCTAACGAGCTTCAGGGGCCGAGCGTCCCTTTTGCGCACAGACTCCTGAGCTATTTCCCGAGAATTAGCTCTACTTTTCATGCTGTAAACTTTATTAGGGACCTATTCTGGCTCTCTGACATTTGGGTGCTAAATGAATGGAGGTTTTGTCTATGAATTAGATCGTAAAAATCATCCAGAGAGCGGCCAGATAGGCTCACTGGCCATAAACGGTCACGTGGTAGCCATTAAAGTAAGTTTTATGGTTTTGGGGAGTTGACAGTATATTGCACATAACATATAATCGCACTGACGGCGAAGCTTCGTCTGACTCTCTCTTTGGAGGCTGTAAGTGTTACTTGACCGGTGCAGAGACCTTCTCTATTGCTCAGGCTTCCTCATTATGGACAGGACCCTCGCCAGGATAAGAACTGCTTCCCTGGGTAAGTTTTTCCAGACTAGACAGTAGCCTGAGAACAACCACCCTATGTTAAACAGCCATATTATTGTATTCGCTCCCTCTATCCTTCCCTATTAGTCCATTACACTAATTTGTCAGTTGTGGAGTGCTGAATACTGGTCTCGGCAGATGTTGCGCAGGGTTGGGTCCTGCTCATGGCTATTTAATTGCTTCCTTTCCTGTGTAACTTGTTTCCCTCCATCTGTGGTGTAACCCATAATCCATTTTTACATGTTGGATAATTATCTCTGTGTCCATTTCCACCCCCTCAAACTTGTCGTTTTATTACATTTGAGTTTTTAAAGACCGTGAGCCAGAAAGTTTCCATTGAGCTGCAGTGGAGTGTGTAGATTTCCTTGATAAAAGTCAAGCGCTGATGCAGGCCTTCTGGTCTACAGCAATCTATATATGATTAGGTTCTGTATGTCAGGATGAATTTTGGAGGTTGTAGGTCAGTCCCTAAAAAAGTTACAGTTTTTGCTCTGAGCGCAGTGTGCGCTCCACATGTTGGCTCCGTGCATGGCTTAGTTTAGGGCAGGCTGTAAACAGTGTCAAGTAAACACAACATGGGGGAAAACAGCAGCAGGGAAATGTTTAAAAGGAATTCCGTTTTGTGTCAACTGAGCTTTTTTGTGTGTGTTTAGGGTTGAAAAGTTCAAATGACCTCTTTTAAAAGTCACTCTTTCTTTGTAGTGACCTCTTGTCCGATCAGAACGGGGGCAAAGTCGGACACCGGTGGACACTGATTCCAAAATACATTAACTTATATGTTTTTAAAGAATGTGGTCATTATTTATTTATTTATTTATTTATTTATTTATTTATTTATTTATTTATTTATTTATTTATTTATTTATTTATTTAT
>JAOXYM010000018.1:10648977-10667695 GCA_028567055.1 Leptatherina wallacei
ATTATTATTATTATTATTATTATTATTATTATTATTATTATTATTATTATTATTATTATTATTATTATTATTATAGGTTGTCACTCTGTTATATTAGGCTGTAAATGATTTCCCCCAGACAACCTGTGTTTGTGTGTCCATTGTGGCTTATAGTATTCTAAATACTATACCTATTACGGGCCTGTAGCAGGATGCTCTAGCCGCTCCGTCCTCCAGGGTTTCTGTCAGCCTGAGTAGTACCGGGCTTGGCTGCTTACCGGGCTACTCATTCCGAGCAGGCAGTCCCGGCCCACTGACCCCCCATATATCAGCGCTACGGGCAGCCTGCGCCGACAGCCCCACCGACAGTAGCCATTATTTTGGGCCTGCGAGGAAAAGTTCACGCCATGGTCAGGGCAATGCATGGATACCCGCCCGGTTTTTCAGGTTTCCTCGGGGCCCTTCCATTTATCTTCTAACATGCTAAGGCAGAACTAAAAAGAATGTGGGGTTCTTTGCTTTTTCCTGCTTTACTCTAGATAGACCAGGGTGCTCTTTTTATTTTGTTACTGGGACTATTATTCTTTTAGGCCTGATGAAAAAAACAACAAAAAAATTGGTTAAATGTTTGTGGGTGACACTGAACATTTTCACTTGCTGCAGAGGAAATTAGATATGCTGTTGACAGCCTGGTTGGTAGAATAATAATCTAACAGAAATATTATTTTCCTGTGTGGTAACCCGCTAACAAGACAAGCAATTTCCGCAGCACGCTTTTTTTATCCATTACACTTTCTCCATAAGGTGTTCTGTACGTTCCTATTTTGGCTCACTGTTTTAAGATGTTGCACAGTTTCTTGTTAGGTTATGAACATGATATAATTGTTTTTTGAAAACGTTTTTATGTTAGGCCTACTTAGCACATATGGTAATACGAGGTTAGAGCATGCCTTTGTGCCCGTGTAAGCCATAAGGTAAACGGTAATAGTCTACAGAACTGTCGGCCCTATCTTGCCTCCATAGTCTCCAGTGTCAAGTCTGCATTGAAAAGTAAGATGGATCGCCACCATTTCTCCTCCTCACAGTGCTTCTTGTAACCCTAGGTTCACCCAAGGAGGCCATTGGCGGAGGGGCGTCACGTGACCACAGGGTGCCAATGTTATTCTACAAGGGTGTCAAGACCCTGTCAGTTTCTGAAATAAATATTGGGAAACGGCGAGATGCAAAAGGCAACCTACTACGACAGCTCCGCAATTTACAGTGGCTACCCATATCAAAGCGCAAATGGCTTCAGTTATGATGCCAATCAGGTCCAATATCCCCGGGCCTCTCATGTGGAAAGTGAGTACCATCGACCTGCCTGTTCCCTGCAGTCTCCTGGCAGCTCCGTGGCTCTGCAGAAGCCGGGGGAGATGGCGGAGAGCTGCGACAGGACCACAGCCATTCAGGCGGCGCAGTCCAAGGTTCTTCCCGAAAGCAATCAACCGCAGGTGCCGGTATCAGGCCCACCCCCTCCCTCACAGTCCCCTGGTGCTATCAGCCAAAATGGAAGCAACGGGTCCAACCAGCCCGGTGCCAAGAACGGCTCCCCGACCTCTTCCGTTCGCAACAAACAGATCTTCCCCTGGATGAAGGAATCCCGTCAGAACACCAAGCAGAAACCCACCAATAGCTCCAGTTCAGGTACTCACTACTGCTGACATTCGCACAACTTGTTACATTCATAACGAGAGTGGCTGGGTGGGTGGGCGGACAGGTAAGGGGTTAGGAGGAAATGGGACAAAGCACAACAGAACAATACTTTGTGACTGGGAAGGTCAAAACGTTCAGGTTTCTTTGCTGGTATAGAGGTCTTAATTTCCCCTTCATTATCATTAAGTCTTTGGTTTGTGGTGTGACACTACACAAAATGTAATGAAGTCTATACATTTGGTTTTCAGAACATATTCAGGAGCAAAAAACTGCATTGAGATCTCCTACCCAATTAAGAAGCTGGTCTGCTCCTAGGTGTTGCTTTATAGTCCACATCCTGCAAAGATTTAGTTGCATTGTACTTAAAAGTCTTTAAAAATACATCCTTATGCATGCATTACAAGGCAGTAGCCTGTAGAAGAATTTGATGGAATGAGTCCTTCTTGTCCCCATGCCCTGCAGCTGACCTGTCCCTACTGTAAACAAGCATCTCCCCTGATCACATAATGTTCCCGGAGCGACAGCAAACAAACACACACAACAGTTGTCTCAGTTTGTCCTGCTGTTTTGATTAGAGGAAAACTCGGTGGGTCAGTGTATGTGTGGGGGGAGGGTGTATTTACTTAGAGCCAGCCTAAACCTTCAGAAATGGTCATCCTCCCATGACCCTATGGGTTTGGTGGGTGATATATATCAATTAAAGTACAGGTATGTTTAAGAGTAAAAATGCAGATTTATGAGGCGTCTTATCAATTTACTGGATTATGAAGTAGGCCTTGATCACTTATTTATTAATTTGTTTGTTTTTAATACACATATTGATGTAGGAAAGGGAGTCAAAAGTTCAGAGTTTAGTGTTTTAGAAATAAAGATTTATACATTTTGTAATGAGCAACATTTCCTTTTCTTTTGATTTTGTTTGTTTGAATTAAGAGGGTTGTTTACTTTAGTTCAATTATATTTTATATGTCAGGTTTTAATTAGCTTTTTAACAGCCCACACACTAGTTCATGTCAGGCAAACCTTTACACATAATTTACAGATATAGGCCAGATGTTGACGTTTAAATAGACGGCTCCATGATGGTTTAAGTTAGGATGTGTTATCGATTAAAAAAAGTTTTACCTTTTCTGTAACTTTGCTGTGTTGTAGATTAGATATTAATTTAGTCCAATACTCATTTTCGGTTAAACCTATGAATCGGTCACTATAGGTAACAAACATTAGAAGAGTTACTTTTGCTTGTATTATGCAAGTGATAAGTCCATATTCCACTTTTAAGGCATTTTCAAGTGTTACCTTTGGAGGTGTTTATTTACATACAGACAATAAAAAACTGATCTGTTAATTATTTTACTGATAGTCTAAATTAAGACTCAAATGCAAATCTGCTAGTTTTAATGTGACTTATGCCTGGGAAGGTGTTTTCATTAGTCTGAAAACCATATTGAAGTTTGTTACGCACGCCACATATGCAAGGCTGGTTTTCAATCCCTTATGAAACACACCATCAAGCTTTTAAAAAGAAAAAGTGTGTGTGTGTGTGTGTGTGTGTGTGTGTGGGTGGGGGGGGGTGTCGAAATGATCATCAAAAACCACCTTGTTCACTCAAGATCACCCTACATTGCCCTACATGGACATTCCTTCTAACCCACGTGATAACTTCTCTTTCATCTCTGCAATATCATTATGGGGTCAGGTTGTGTCATGTTGGATTCCTTTTACTCCAGGTTTAGGAGACAGGTAGTGAAATTTATTAAGTGTTGGCCGCCTGCCATAACGGTAAGTAGACCAACCTTGCTATTCTGCAGCCAAGCTTCAGCCTTTTAAGCTTATCAGTGAGGGCAAGGCAAGCTTTTTTCATGCACCCTGAGGAATACATAATGCTTGTGCCTGTATTATGCACATGCTTCTGTGCAAATATGGAGCAGGCAAAGAGTCAAAATGCTTTAGTGGCAATCCTAAGGTCACTTGGTTTTATATCACATACAAAATCTAGTATTCCTCAGTTACATTTCTTGTTTTGCAGTCAGTGTGTGCACAGGCGCATTGATTGCTAATTGCCATATGGAGCCCTGATGATAACCTCTGTGTTGGGAGTAGATTTATCAAAATGTTGAGATGCTTGCAACTTGTTAATAGGGAAAAGGGGTGACAGCTGACGAGTTTTAAAAAACGTATATTATGGGCATATATATAGGCTACATCTAGTAAACAGTTCTATCACCACCCTCTAGAGCTTCACTATCAGATTGTGTTCTTACTCTCACTCCTCTGTCTCTGCCTCTGTACCTCTCTGCGTGTGTGTCTGTAATGAATTACTGACTGACATGCTCCTCTCCTTCCCCCTGACAGTGGAGAGTTGCCCGGGAGACAAGAGTCCTCCAGGGTCAGCCGCATCAAAGAGGGCCCGGACAGCTTATACCAGCGCGCAGCTTGTGGAGCTGGAGAAGGAGTTCCACTTTAACCGGTACCTCTGTAGACCCCGGAGGGTGGAGATGGCAAACTTGCTCAACCTCACAGAGAGACAGATCAAAATCTGGTTTCAGAACCGCAGGATGAAATACAAAAAGGATCAGAAAGGCGTCGGAATGATGCCTTCTCCTGGTGGACAGTCCCCGAGGAGTCCCGTGGGCCCGGCTTCCGGTGGTGGCAGCGGTGGGGGAGGCGGATATCTCAGCTCTATGCATTCTCTTGTAAACAGTGTACCATATGAATCCCAGTCCCCGACGTCTTACAATAAACCTCATCACAATGCATACGGTATGGCTACGTCATATCCTCCTCTTTTAAACAACTCCCTCAACAACTGCCCGCCCTCCCAGAAGAGATACCCCGGGACAGACTCGACCACGCCCGAGTATGACGCGCATCCTCTCCAAGGCAATGGCAACTACGGGACGCACATGCAAGGTAGCCCCGTTTATGTTGGCGGAGGTTACATCGACTCAATGCCCAATTCTGGGGCCTCTGTTTTCGGTTTGACCCACCTCCCGCACCCACCATCCGCAAACATGGAGTACAATGGAGCAATCACAATGGGCAACAGTCAGCATCACGGAGTGTGTGATCCGACTCCGACGTATACAGACCTAACACCGCACTACTCTCAGGGAAGAATCCAGGAAGCGCCCAAACTGACGCATCTGTAGCAATGGCGCTGCCTGGATCACTCCGCCCATTGTCTCATCCACCTCCAGACATATGACTGCTTTGTTTCTGCGCCTCCTCACGACTTCCACCTTCTCCTCTGCTTTTGTTTAAGTTCTCTATAGTTTGATGTGTGAAGTAGCGTAGGAAAAATAATCACGACTTGCTTGAATTTTCCTCTATTTGCTTGTGTCATTGTCTCACTAAAACCTAGACTGTCTAGAGCGGGAGGGAAGGGGGCACAGCATAGCCTATGATTAGGCCTATTTAATTTTTTTTTTTTTTAATATTGAATCTCAAACAGGGTATTATGAACATGTTATTCATTGTCAATGTGAAGATGTCCGTCTTTTATTTATCCGCAGCTGAAGAATTGTGTTATTGCATTTTGTTGCACTTGTGTAAGAAACCTCAAGAGCCACGAGTTGGGATTTCTGAGGGAAATATGTTTTCAAAAACAAAGGTCATAAGCTTACATGCAACCTCCTTTGCTTATGTTATGCTATATTAGACTTTCTGATGTTATTTATTTTGTTCGGTGCAAAAGAAAAAAAGACTCCTTTAGTATTATTTTACACCCCTCCATCTTTGTGTGGGGAGAAGGTTGGAGGAAAATTATTGTCTGGTTCCTGTTTAGTGCACAGCCTGTCTGAGGCTCATCGACGGGTGCAGCAGCAAACTATGTCGCCATGATATGCCCTTTTCCCTTTCTTCTTCTTCTTGTTCTTCTTCTTGTTCGAGGAGGTGTTTTATTTTCTCAGCGAATGTAAAATCAACCAGTCATGCAATAAGGGTGGAAAGAAGGACACATATTAGCAGTTTTTTTATTGAAGAAAAGAGAACACACATCATCACTTTTTCTTTCAATGTCAAACATTCCATGCTGCTCCAGTTCGAAGAATGAATAAAAGAACTGATATAAAATGAAAACACATTCTTCAGTTTTAATTTAGACTCAGGAGTATTCCACATCCACATGTTATACAAGCCAGTTTCCTAATTGCTAATTTTTTTTTTATATCGTTTGATATAGGCTGGTATAGCCTGTTCTATGCTTAAAATCATTGAGGGGGGGGGGGGGGGGGGAGTAAAATTGTATCATTAAATAACAGTATTAGGGAAGTCTAATGAAGCATTTTTTAAAGAAAAAAGTTAAATATCCTCAATATTAATTTTATTTTCTCGATCAAAAAACTTGCATAATCAGTTTTCAAAATTTCTATTTGATAACATGAAAAAATAGAATATCCAACGTTAAACAAAAAAGCTTCTGGGTTCGTTTTTCCTCTCTCTTCTGCTTGATTCGGCGTGAGGAAAACTCAAGGGTGGCCCTCTCCCCTCTTCTCATCTGCGTGGGTACATCCATAATAATAAAAATGTCACCCGGGCCCTTGTGGAGGTTCTGCAAGGAGACAACAAGCTAAATGAGAAATCGTTTAAAAAATAATTCCCTGATATATTCAGTCAGTCAAATGCGGTCAAAGAGGATACAATCTGAAGTAGATCATAAAGGAGCTTATTTGTGTCATTTATTCTGCAGATTTGCAGATGCCATCGTAAAACCAGTTCAGCACGAAGAGAGTCGGTTATGGTGGTGATGGCTGCTGGAAAAGAAATGATAGAGAGAAAGCTTAAAAAAGAATTTGTTTTTGTTTTTGTTTTCCTCTTCGTTTCATCTTTTAATTTTTTTAACTAGGATTATAAGGATAAAAAGAACAAAAATCCACATATTTTCAAACGTTCTTTTTTGCAGTTATTTCTTTGTATTTAAATTTCCAAAGTGCATCACCGAAGCTACAATTCAGGGTAAAACAATTACATTATTTTTTAGACAAAAAAAAAAACATTTTAACCCTTGCTTAGATTTTCTGCATTATGGATTATTATTTAATCAAGCTGTTTTATGTATTTATTTCTTCCTCTTTTGTCCCCGCAAACAAATTTTCAGCACAAAATGATTGATTTCATTGGGCATGCACATTAGTGGCCCTGACATATGGTTAGCAGGGAAACTTAGAACAATTGAGCCATGGTGTGTCACCGAAAAAAAGTGCAATGCACATTTCTGAATCTGACATACACACAGAGAAAGATACATGCACATACACATTATACGCAGCAGGACAACGATTTGGCCTATATGCGTAGTACATAACGCATTAACACTGAAAAAGCAAGCTTGTGCTGTCTTCATTTAATTTGAATCCGTGGGAAAGTGGTCCTAAATCAAACCTGCAGTAAAGATAAGTGTGTAGGACAGGCTGGAGTCCACTAAATGCAGCCACCCACTCCTTTCCTTGCACACAAAGCCTGTGCGTAAATCCAAAAAAGCCATCCGTCTCTTCTCCTAGCAACTCTGTCCTTCACGCAGTCAGGTCTGCTTACAAACACGCACTTCCACTAAAATGAAAAATATGCGTCTTTGTGTACATTCACAATTCAAACATGAAAAACCAGGTACCCTAGATTATTTCACCCTCGCACTCACCGTTGGCGCATTACCGCCCTTCCAGAGAGGAAATGGTCACATCTTGTGTGGCTGGCTTCTTATTTGTCTTTTTAAAGATCCCTCCAGCGACAACTAGACTATAACTGCGAGCAGAAACTGGTTCTAATATGACTGCCCAGTGTTTCTCAGAGCTTCCTGGCTGCATTTGATCCGGGGGAGAGTTAGAAGCCTTAAATGTGTTGTGAGGGCACCGAGCTGTCAGACCTTTTGGCGAGTAAGATTGATCGCGCGCAGGCTTCCAGGACTCTTTGTTTGGTATATAAGCAACAAACTGAGAGAGGCCTTCCACTTCTCTTCTTCCCTCTGTTACTCACTAAGCCATATTTTTTCAAAATGAAAATACAGCGTGTACTGGCTGACTAAAAACATCCTGAATGTGGCTTTCTCAGATTATTCTGGAGGGGCAATGAAACCAAACACGGCGGGGGAAAAGCAATTCAATAACATTCCCATTTGCATAATAACGCTGCAAATGGATTCGTTGTAAATAGTCGATTGTAACTGTGTTGATGTTTGCTTCGTTGCAATTTCAGGTGCGGATAATAATGGAAATACAGTGGGAAGCTTTTCCCAGCATTCCAGCCATAGTATCCTTCCAATATATCCGGGTCAAGCCTCGTGGCATCGCAGTGTTAAAATTAAAAGACTATTTAAACACTGGGTTCCTTTTACAAGAATGCAGTTATAATGGCTGCTTTAAGTCATCGAAAAAAAAACTGAACGCGTGAAATCACAAAAAATGAGTTCTTGCATCAAGCATTTGTGAGTTGCACATACATGGACGCACCTGACCTCATTATAACCTCGACCTTTTGTTGAATAATAAATGTGCCTTAATATACCCTTTCTATAGTCTATATAGCCTAGTATAAAATAATACAGTGAGTGTGTGTAACGACTTTCTGCACAACGATTGTAGATGTTTGTTGGTTTTAAGGGGCAAAATGGTCTGCATGTGTTATATTTGTCAGTATTAACTTGGTACATTAGCTTTTTATTGCAACACATGGCAATGTTTTCAATGCATATGTCACTGTAATGCTTCTTTAAAGACTTACATGTATCCTGGTCTCCATAGTCGTGACACCAGGATACTCACATGTATCCTGGTGTCCATAGTCGTATAATTTGGATTTTTGGATTTGGTCCCACTGAGAAGTGTCAATATTTAGGGGTTTCTTTTTTTCTTCTCTGAAGGCTGCCTAAATATGAAGAGCTTCTGGTGTGAAATGTTCGTGTGTGTGTATGTGTGTGCGTGTGAGTGTGAGTGTGTGGTGGGGGCGTTCTCACTGACATCCTCAAACAATACGAGAAAGAGGAGTGCACGAATCCGCGCACACCAGGCTGGGCTCCTTCCTTGTAATAGTGAGCGTCAGCCATTCTTAAAAAACACATTTTGTAGCTTAGTGGAGTGGACTGGAGGAACATGAGGAGGATAAACTGAACGGACAAAGATGTAAATAAAAACAGTTGTTCCCCAGCTGAGCGAGGCGATCTTCACCAGAGTTTTTGGATCAATCAGGCAGACAGGGGCTTCTTTTGATTAAACCCCAAATTGTCATTGGGCAGAGGTAATCATGTGACAAGCAATTCGGTCCAATTTCAACCTTGTCTTCATGAATTCAATAGTTTAATAGTAGCTCGGTCCCCATACGGCCGTAATCAGTGAAATAGAAAAAAAACACCTGGAGATTTTTTTTAAATGATTTTTTCTTTCTCGTCCTCGCTGAGCCGCAACATTTATAAATATACGCGTGCAAACTTTCCTCGGCTCTCAGGGAGCGGAGATGAATTACGAATTCGAGCGAGAGAGCGGTTTTATCAATAGTCAGCCGTCGCTTGCTGAGTGCCTGACATCTTTCCCCCCTGTCGCTGATTCATTTCAAAGTTCATCAATCAAGAGCTCGACGCTTTCACGCCCGACACTGATTCCTCCTCCCTTTGAGCAGACCATTCCCAGCCTGAATCCGGGCAGCCATCCGCGGCACGGCCGGCCCAGACACAGCCCCGATGGATGCAGCCCGCTGCCCACCGCCTCTTTACCCCCGGAATACCCGTGGATGCGGGAGAAGAAAGCCTCTAAGAGGAACCACCTGCCAACTTCCACTGCTACCACCACCATTTCCAACGGACCAGTTTGCTTTTCTCCGAAAGGTAGGTAACTTGAAAACAGTAGATAAATGCTGCAAATTTACTATCTGTTGCTATAATAGAACCCTACAGGGCCTTTCAAAAAAAACAAATGTGCTTCAATAGTTCAGTTCTCGTAGATTTATGATTATGAAGTCGCTTTGTGTAACAAGGAGGACAAAAAGTTTGGGTAGAGTTTGGTGATGTAAGATGATTTATTCCCCTAGCCGAAGCAGAGTTTTGATGTGTGACAGTAATGAAGAGTGATGGAGTGCCTTTGCCGTGGAGGGCAGCTGGCGCATTCATTAGAATCTCACACCAGCATGGACTTCACTGTTTTATAGAGCACTGTTTGGTTCATGTTAATGCTGGCTTCTATTTTATCTATAAAAGAATCTGATCAGTAGGCCTATCTTAATGCAGACAGGATTTTAAATAAAGGCTGTAAAAGCTAAGCTTAGTTGCCCCAGCGGCCATTTTGCTGCGGCATTGTGAGCCACTCTCTAGTGGATTGTGATAGCCATTGCGTTAGATTTATGGGCAGCCGGCTTATGTAATTGTTGTGTCCTGCGTTTTAATCCCAAGCTACCGTGGTGTTTATTTTCCAGGTTCGCCTGAGATTGTGGAGAGCAGTGGGGGAGGAGGGGGCTCCCGTCGGCTGAGAACAGCGTACACCAACACACAGCTGCTGGAGCTGGAGAAGGAATTCCATTTCAACAAGTATCTGTGCCGTCCGAGGAGGGTGGAAATAGCGGCTTTGTTGGACCTGACCGAGAGACAGGTCAAAGTGTGGTTCCAGAACCGGCGTATGAAGCACAAGCGGCAAACCCAGAGCAAGGAGAACCACAATGGGGATGGGAAAGGGCAGAGCACCGAGGACGGCATCCACAGTGACGAGGAAGACGATGGGCCCTTGTATGAGCAGAGCGGGGCCCTGTTGGAAAGAGATACCTGCTCCTTTCAGAACAACGCGCAGCAGCTCCACAATGGAGAGTCCACGAGCTTTGCTGCCGCGCCGCTGAGCAGCAATGACAAAAATCTGAAACATTTTCCCAACCCGTCACCCACTGTTCCGGGCTGCATGTCAACAATGGGCCCCGGCTCGGCATCTGGCCCGGACAATGGTGACAGTCCCTCGGCCCTGGATGTTTCTTTACACGATTTTCAACCTTTTTCCTCGGATTCCTGCCTACAGCTTTCAGATGCCGCTTCGCCGAGCTTGTCAGAGTCTCTGGACAGCCCCGTGGACATTTCTGCGGACAGTTTCTATTTTTTCTCGGAGTCCCTAACCACAATCGACCTGCAGCATCTGAACTATTAACAAACTCATTCACATTTTTTTCTTGTGATATCAAGCTACAACTGTATTAACTCTGATGTTGTTTGTATATTCGGGACATTATTATGTTGATATTTGACTTGACGGTTGATACAAGGTAAGAATTTAATTAAATCACTGAAATAGTTCTACTTAAAATGACTTGTAATTACCATAACAACCTGATATTTTGGAATGGAAATTATGAGTGTGTGAATGATTCCTCAGTATTAGGCCTATGGAACCTGCTCATTTTTATTTTTGTATAGCTTCCAATGTCTTGGATATTTTTGTTAGAATACAATTAACTTGGAAAAAACTTATTTCTGCTGTTTGAGTCTTCCTTTTTTCATTTGCGATATTTTTCCTTTGCTTCAATTATGTATGCAAGAAATATACAAAATTTCAGAAGAAGAAATAGAGAGACAAAGGATATGCAAATTTCAAATTAACAACAGGTTGGCTACGGATATCGATAGTTCAGTTTCCATTAAGCTGTTGAGGACACACACGTGTTTGAATATTTGCCCACTTTTAAAATAGAACTTACTTCTAACACAACGCAGATAATTAGGAAAAGTTTGCTGAATTAAAACATATTAATCATAAATAATCTTTTTTATGTAAGCCTTTGTTTTAACGTGAAATGTTCTTTCAATTTTTAAGATACGCTTATAAATACGAAGACTATTTTATGCTGTGTTGAAGCACAGCATAGATTTTTTTCTATTTTCACCTTCAGACATTATATCCTTTATAGACAATGAGAAAAAAAAACAAATATTCCAGCACGGATCTGAGCATGGCAGGGTTCTTAACATTGTGTGTAAGTTGCAGTCAAATACCCGAGCCATGTTTGCCTTCAGGAGCTCATAAATCACTCCGTGGCATGAATGAGACGGGCATTAAGGAGACCAATTGTGGCGTAATGTGCACAAATAAAACCCACTTACGTTTTCATACGAGACTCCCCAATTCCTAAGCTGAAAGGGGCCGAGTCTCTGCATGCGTTCGGTAATAATTCATTTTTATAGCTTGTTTAAACACGGCTCTGACACGGCAGCAGCGACAGTCTGCTCACGTTGAGAGTCACTCACTCTCAGTGTGAAAAGTAGTCCAAACTCAAGCCAAACTACTTGTGTATCACAAGTAATTTGCCAGATAACAAATTAGTTTGCTTTCTGCATAGAGTATGGCTAATAATCATGGTTTGCTTTATTAAAAAATTAGCTGTGTTTAGGACTTTGCAATATTGTTAGAGAATCAGTAAAAGCCCTTAGTTCAATGGCATTATGAATAATTCTGCACTATTGCTCATGATTAGACTTATGAGAGTTCATTATTAGAAAGTGCAATTCACTCAGTTGGTCTCATACTTCAACACACATCTGTATGTGAAATTAGTAGAAACAACCACCAGTTGCTAAGTGAGCCAGTATAGATCAATTCAGAAATTCATGAAATGAAGTTGGAAACTGTATCGAATAATCTGGATGCCACACGCAGCTCATTAACTGGTTGAACACTGGTGGGGAAAGTTGTGTGTGCGTATGTGTGTGGATTCAAAGGGGGGTGGGGTGGGTAAAAGCAGAGGCAGAGCTTTGCACTCCTACTCCGACTGTGCTGACTAGCCACGGGGCCAGTATAACCAAATCATTCCGAGAGAGCGCGCCTTTTCTGACCGCATGCGTTCACACAAAGAGCTAAGCTCCGAGGCCTGCATGACGAAGTTTCTTTCCACAAGCAGACATGTCAGGATCTACACTGCGCCCACTCACTCACTCCAGAAGCAGCTGGGAAAACTGAGAGAAGGAAGAGAAAAGGGTTATGTGGGTGAGGATATTGACCCCCAATGCGTTTTTTTTCTTCGCTGGTGGGAACTTTGCGACACGACTTAACTTTAGTATAACTTATCTCTTGGGTTTATACAAGCTTCAATTGTTCATTTTAACAAGGCTTTCAGGAGAACTCTTTCTTGCTTATCATCTTGACCCGAAAGAAGACGTGGACGAGATACATTTAACGAAAGAGCAGAAAAACTCCATCATGTCATATTCAGGAAATTCGCTCGATGTGTCGAATTATTATACTCAAAATTAAACAACCCAAAGTAAAAAAGAAAAATTAACATTTTCTGGATCAGAGGGTACCACATTTAACATCTATTTTGTCTTACAAATTCATAAGAATAATTTTAACAGTAAAATACGGCCGCCAATAAAGTTGGAATAAAACTTTTATTCTTAACCTAATCTCAAGATACGATTGTGACCATGGAATTGATTCTTAATAAAGTCGATCTTTTCAACTGATTCCAATGCTCTGGATCAAAGGTGATCATGATGTATATAGGAATACAAAGAGGAATGCTTCTGAAAACAAAATTATTCCATAGGGGCAACCGTCTATTAAGTAGAAATTAGATGATACTATAGCAGTGTGGAAAGTTACTTGTCCACGCACTTGTGGGTTATTTAGTTACCCTTAAAGCTTAAGCATACATTCCCCATTGACTTGTTATGGAGAAAACTTTCAAAGTAGCTGGAAGTGGAAGCTATTTAATAAAGTACAAAAACTTCAAAATTGTTTTAAGTCCAACTATTACATTGATTAAGAATCACATCTGCTTGAAGTGAACAGCTGAATGATATATTTCTATTTTTATCGTATTGCATAAAATATATAAAAAACACAGTAAGATGCATTTTGAGTGTTTGACCTCGTTCGGCCTTTAGGGGCGCTCAACCCTCCATGTAATCATCTCCTTCGTTCTCCCACCCCTTTCTTCTTCCTCCTCAGTGAGAGGTTGGGCATCTGCTGTCGCTGCGGCACACTTTCCCCCCTCTGCTCAGTCCTTTTCTCGCCTATGCTTTCTGTGGCCATTAATTTCTCCAGCAGCTTTATGTGATGAACTTAACAGGATAATCAGCCCACACTTGCACCTCGGGCTACAGACGCACATTAGCTTCACGATGGGCCTCGCATTATTATATCATTTGATCACTATACATGCATAATGAATACGTGTGGGGGTGAAACCAGAGTAAATGGCAGACCTTATGACCTGAGAGTACAAAAATTAATTCCACGTCGTCTTAATGTTCAGTGTGTTGTCATTTCATTACCTGTGGCAGCACAACATAAATATGCAAATTGTGTGTCACTTCAGTATTTTGGCGCGTCATTTTCTGGGGCTAAATGAGAGGCAAAACGGTTAGAGGAAAAGTTCATGCCAAGGTATCATTTCTCCACGTCATATGGCGTGAAATGACACGCCATTGTCCTGCCAAATGTGTTCTGATGCCACGCCACATGACTCGGCGTTTTCAACTACGACCTAGGCTACATCAGGAGGCAAAGTTGTAAAAAAAAAAAAGAAAGAAAGAAAGAAAGAAAGAAAGAAAGAAAGAAAGAAAGAAAGAAAGAAAGACTAAAAAAGCCTATTGGACGAAATGAACGTAATTTCAACTGTATCCGGAGTAAAAACCCTCTGCCTCTCCTTCATTGTCACTCTGTGACAATATTTGCTGAGAAAATCCCTTAATTTTCAAGCGTGAAACATTTTGCATTGCAACGAGACATTAATAGCCCAGAGATAGCCCGTGGCTGTGGCACACACACTCTTATCCATCCATCTAGGGGAGAATGACACCGTCATACATATGACATCACGGCTGTTCACGCGGAGGGCACACGCACTAACGTGAGTGCGCGCGCGCGCGCGCCCCCACACATACTCATATTTCCTCTATTGCAAAAACACATACCTAAGGTCAGAGTGCAGGGCCATCCTCGTGATGAAGTTGTAGAAGGTGAAGCGTTAGTCTCTCCTCTGTGGGAGAGCGCGCAGCGGGGGTTTAGAAGCCGTGTGTGCGGTACCCAGCTCCTCATGCGACCCTGGAGCTGCTCACCGCCTTCTGCCTCCTAGCTCATTGTTTGCTCGGCCAATACATTAGTGGCGACGCGCGTCACCTTGATCGACGAGCGCTTGGAATTTAAATAGCCCCTCAAACACCAATCTGTCACCGGCTGAGGAGGATATGGACAAGTACCTCACTGGCTGACCCGGGGCCACGTGATACTACCCGTTCATTGATATCGGGCCATGAATCCCCCCTCCCTCCACTGATAAGGACCAAGTTTAGGTAAAGGTTGGCACGGTCAGTTAGGGTAAGAGAGGGAAGAGATCAGAGGGTGCAGAGGACGCTCCCTCAATCCCACTACAACAATGCTACAATGAGTAGCTTCTTAGACTACTCGGTGATGAGCGGTGAAGGTGGCTCGTGTTCGGTCAGGGCTTTCCACTCGGACCACGGGATTACAACTTTCCAGTCCTGCGGAGCATCTGTCAACAACTGCGGGGCGGATGATCATTTTATGGCAAGCAGGACATCCCCTGACAGCATCACTCACCAGCCTGGTTCTTACCAGTCTTCTCCAAGCTCTTTGGGTCTCTCCTACGGGACCCATCCGGCCTGTAGCCCCAGCTATGGACCCCAAAGTTTCTGCGCGACCTACAACCATTACACACTCAACCAGGAAGTAGACTCTACCACTGCATTCCCCCAGTGTGGCCCACTGATGTATTCGGGTAACATATCCTCTTCTATGGTCTCTCAACATCGCCATGGTTACAGTGCCGCCCCCCTGGGCCAGCTGCAGTATACCCACTCTGCCTATGGCGGCGGGCATGAGCAAGCAACCCCTTACCCCGGGGCCCCAAACCCGCTGTCACCTATACACGCAGCTCACCTGGAGGCTTGCTGTTCTCCTCTGTCTGAGGGCGTGTCGTCTGCTCAAACATTCGACTGGATGAAAGTTAAGAGGAATCCACCGAAAACAGGTGGGTGCCAAGTTCTGTGTGAAAAAGAAAGAAGTAGGCATGGCACCAAGACTGCTAACAAAACTGGCTTAAATGGTTCAAACTCTATACATGAAGGAGTTGATGGTATTTCACTGGGCAATCTGATACCAAATGCGTTTAATGTCAGTGTATTGACTTCTAATTCGTTATTTTAGATACTTATGGAGTTACTTAGCACATCTGTATTATAATGCATATATTCATGTTATACACTAGCATTTGTTTTAGATCTGTTTTGCTCTTTGAGAAAAACTGATCATAATGAATTGGTGCTTAAACGTGGCTTCTGTTGCGTAAAAGTTTATTCTTCTTGGATAGGTAAAGGGGAAATGTCTCAGAGGTTATACATAATGTGATGAGAAAACGACCAGGATCGCCCTGGTTCATAGAAACCTGTTTTCTTGTCTCCAGGAAGGTCTGGTGAATATGGATATGCTGGTCAGCCGAATACTGTTCGAACCAACTTCACCACCAAGCAGCTGACAGAACTGGAAAAGGAATTTCACTTCAACAAGTACCTGACCCGGGCGCGCCGCGTGGAGATTGCCGCTGCGCTTCAGCTTAATGAGACTCAGGTGAAAATTTGGTTCCAGAACAGGAGAATGAAGCAGAAAAAGAGAGAGAAAGAGGGTCTGTTGCCAGCTAAAGTTGCAACCTCAGAGACAGTAGAAAGCATTCAAGAGAAAATGGACGATGCAGCCTCTGAGAGGTCGATTTCAGCCCCATCCACGCCCTCTCCCACTTCCTCCACTGTGTCTTCCTCTGGGGTTGATCCTTACACCTCAAATTAAGGACCAATTTTCTCTTTAGCTTTTTGGGTCACAGGGGCCTGTATATATACCAAAGTGTATCAAAACCAAAGTCGTTGTTGGTGGATATCTTTTTTGAGGACATTTAGACAACAATGCTCTAATTGGAATCTTTGGACAATAATATGGATCACTTCCGGGTTTTGGTTGAGTTTCGTTTTAATAGTGTAATGTCTCCGCAAGGACGAAAGCACTGCTGTCCAAACAAGTATCACGGTACAAAATGTGTTAATTTGCTTTTGAAGGTTGGCGTAAATTTTTGCAAATTTTCCAGATTATATTTAAACAATGTTACCCTCATAACAGCCCCTGACTAGTGCTGCTAAATGTACAGCCTCAAATCTTCACACAAAAACAAATATACCTCAAATGTGCTAAAGATGCGCATCCCACCCAAAGGTGGTCTGAATGTACTGATTGCCGTCAATTAGGCATTACACAAGATGACACCTTTATTAATTGTCAGTAAGTGAATTGTAATGCTCCTTAATCACTATCACTCCTTTGTTTCAGGTGTCTGTGTGCGTCGACTGTTTGAATGTATTGTGAGATTTGCATGATGCGTAATTCCTTCATGTGTCATTAGTGGGGCGCTGAGTTTTATCAGTTGCGGAACCGGTCATACAAGGCTTTGTATGTTTCAGGCTTTTACCTGCTATCTATTTAATCTAGCGGAACACAAACTGTTTTGTCCAGAGAGACGTTTACGGGTCAATCATGTGTATTAAAGTACGTTTACCTCTAAATATTTTCCATTGTGTTATGTCTGTTGGGGGAGTAGGTGTTAAAGGTGTTAAATACATAAATCTGATTTATGTATTTAAGATATGCAGACAGAAGAACAAACCTGTGTCCAGTCAGAGAAACTACAAACTCCACGTACCGGTTTTACTCATCCAACTCAATGTATGCGGCCCTACGCCTCCCATCCCTGGGGTAAAGAGTTATTGACATAATAAAGGCATGTTTATCCATAAGGAAGATGTGAGCGCAGATGCCAGCGTTATTTGTGATGACAACCTTATCGAGCTCTTGGCTTATTGAGGGGACAAAAAAAGAAGCTCTATTGATTGAAGCATGGATGCTAGGCTATTGACAAGCATGGGAGCCCAACCGCCCCTGTCAATGTCAGTTCCTCAGTTCCCAAGCTACATGGAGATATCATCATCCTCACCTGATAAGATAAGAAAACTTGCAGTACTACATGTCATACAGCCATAAATTGTTTCTGTACAACAAACAAAACAAAAACGCAAGTTGTAACATTCAGGTCTCAGGAAACATGGTGATTTTAAGACAAACTTAAAACAAAATGGCAGAATTTGGCGCCCTGGGAATTTGAACAAGTTGTGGTTTCCCGATCCTTTTGTTGTTTTAATTCCTGGTGTGCAGGATGCGAGTCCATCCTACCATAAAAGGGCAAAGAAACGCCGAAAGTGCATATGATTAATGAGAGACATTCACCTTTACTTTGGATCCACCTGCAAAAGCTGCTGTATTCGAGCTGCGGGGACCGGCTGAAGCTGCAGCACAGGCCACTCAGTCTTATTTTTAACAGCGACACACGGAAAAGGACAGTAAGTCATACAAACTATCACTTTTTACTTTTTATTCAATAACATCGCATCTTTATTTTTGCTATAGACTACGTCATTTTGTTAAGTTTTTTCTTAATAGAGGACATAGAATATTTTGCATCAAGCTGTAGAGGTTAGTTAGGTAACTACAAACACCCTCATTTTAATATGGTTTCGTTGGTAATAAAGCATATACACACACAGTTGTTGCTCGGGGTTTGTTTGATTGTGGGGCCATTCAGAAAAATAATGATAAAAAAATACAACAAAAAACAAACAAACAAACAACTTTATCATAGCCTATGTTTAATGGTTTGCAGAGTGAAATATTTTGTTCTAAAAAAATGCACATAATTTGGTAATAAAAAGGTTGAATAAAAAAGATATTTAAGTATTTACTTATGAATTACTCCTTATGACCAAAGAGTTTTAAAAAAAAAAACTAATTTAAAAAACGAAACAAAAGTGACTAAATTATTAATTATGTAATTTCCTTAAAAGGTATCTTTAAAAAAATAACTTCGATAAGTTCTTTTTCCATCTAAAAAGTTGTAAATATTCATCTTTTTACACAGTGGGAGTAAAGTCTAAACAAACATATTTCTTTTTAAAAGAAAATCTATCTATCTATCTATCTATCTATCTATCTATCTATCTATCTATCTATCTATCTATCTATCTATCTATCTA
>JAOXYM010000018.1:10667795-10682344 GCA_028567055.1 Leptatherina wallacei
TATCTATCTATCTATCTATCTATCTATCTATCTATCTATCTATCTATCTATCTATCTATCTATCTATCTATCATAAGGTGAACGTTTAAAAATCTTTATTTTAAGGTATAGAGTATTAAATACAGCCAAATCAAAGGACTTTCTGAAGACTGTTAACCTCTTTAGAGACCCTTTTGGAGTTCTCCAGACCCCACTTTGTGTGTTTAAGTTCTCTGAAGTTCCCTTCACTCCGCTATGCGCTACAGGAGCTCACAGAGTGAGACACAACTGATCCTCAAAAGAAATCAGGGTCGAATCTCGGTCACGATTTTAAGTTTGTTGTCACGGCACCACACAAACCTAAACTCCATTTTACAGGCCAAACTGGGAAAACAAGAATGCAGTCAATCATACAATGGCTATGAAGGCCTGTTTGACCAAAACTTTGTCAGATTCCACGTTAGGTTAAAGAAAAAAAGAGCTTTCAATGAATTTTCCGAATCTGGTCGTTCCTACATGGCTGATGGTTTCCATTAAGGCCTTTGAGATAAACACGTGGACGATGACAGATTTCCGACTCAAACCACTGATTCTCTGGGAAGGAGGGATACACGTTTAAAGCTTCTGATTTGAAGAGATAATAAAGAAATTATATATATAAATCATGTCCGCGTACTTAATAATACAGTAAGCTATCTGCACCATATAGATATTATATTTTTTTTAATGAAATACGAATAATGTGTTTTAGATATAGATTGTCTGAGCTGAAAATTTTCGAATTTTCTTTGTTATACCTAGGTGAACCTCTTAACCTGCATTTTAATTAGAATAAAATCTGTTTTGAAAAACAAACAAAAATATTCAAACAGCATTGATTCTACATTGACGTTACAATGAATATAAACTATCTGTAATAATTTACTGCACACAGCTAACATTTCAAAAATATTCCAAAAACCAAACCAATGACCAGTCATTCATTTTCTGTACCGCTTAGTCCAATTCAGAGTCACGTGTGGGCTGGACCCTATCCCAGTAATTATCAGATGAGAGGCAGGATACACCCTGGACAGGTTGCCAGTCCATTGCAGTGACCTGAAACATGTTTTTTTTTTTTAAGAAAAAAATAATTTCGTATGTTTGGAATGAATCCTCAAGTTATTTAAATGTCAAACTATTTTCAATGATGGGGTAATTTCTCAACAAAAATAGTAAATATGTTTTTTATTTTCTGATACATCAGTTTATTTTATTTTTTATACCATATTATACCATATCATACCTAACATTTTGAAAATGATTTGACATATATTTAGAGCTCTGTTATATTAGTTTACATTTTTAATGATAACTTGAATGATGCTCTTTTATAATATTAGGGTAAGGAAATCTTACTTATATATATATTTATATTGTATTTAGGAGAATGTCAGTCAGTTGAGTTTAACTAAAATAATGCCTGACAATAACAAAAAAAGCCCTTTCTAAGAATATGCAAAAGTGTGTGCTCTTCATGATTCAATTCAAAACAAAGAATAAACTCACTGACAGGATTTCTTTTTCCAGCAGCATTAGGACATGGAAAAATTTAGGCGACACAAAACAGAAGCAGTGTTAACAAAAACACTCAAAGTACACCACCTGAGTGTTCAGGTATTTATCTCACAACACTTTCACATTCATTAAAATGTAAAACATTTGCAATGAGGTCCCTTTTAACTGTTAATGGTCACTTGAAGACAAAGAGAAGAGATACATTTTTCTCAGTATTTTTTTTTCTTTTCCTTTGGACAATAGCAACAATAATCTGTGTTTTTTAATAAATGACTCAAATGCCAATTAATATTTCAATGGTAAAATGGTCAAAACTTGAAACGGAAAATGGGATAACAAATCCATACATCTGGCATTACATACCCAAACCAAGTAAAAGGGTTCAGGCAGGTTTGCTTCCCGACGTTTGTAATAAAATCAATTATAGTCGCTCAAAAATGTGCATTACCAAACGGTATAGCAGACAGTTAAAATGTTAAACAGATGCAAGTTAAGAGCATGACAACAGTGTAAAAAATATTTTTAAATATTCCTTATTGCAATGTCAAACTCTCTCAGGCTTTGTTGGAATATATGTTCTAATTTTCATTAGGATTTTGTGTGTGTGTGTGTATGTGTGTGTGTCTGCATGCACAGAAAAGACTGACAATAAAAGACAAACTATGAAAATCTCAGACATTTACTATAAGATCAGAAAATTCCTGCACCAAGACAATTGCATATTCTGGTTCCAAAGCAAGGGGATTTTTTTAATGACTCTTTGTAAATAATAAACTTTTGCCAGCAAAACAATTTGATATATTACGAAACAATCTAACTTCTCCAGTGTAATGGAGAAATCTTAGATGACTTATAAACAGTTTCTGAATACAAGTAACAGGAAAATAACTATGGAAGCCGCTGTGTCATCTGTAACTAATTGCATACCTTTGCATGCCCCTGCTTGATCAGAACTTGCTTTAAAACATATATCTCAGTTAGTTGGTCTATTCATGCTATTTGCAGCTAAATTAATAACCCTGCACTTTATACACAGCACTGTAATATCAAATCAAAAGAATGAGACTTTTTCTTCATTCAGACAGATGGACTCTGTCTATAAGTGATCACATAGGCACATTTTTGCTGGAAGTCCAGACAGACAGACAGAAGTCACTCATCACAGTAGTCGAGGTATTGGCAAGTCTGCACTCATTGACTATTCCCTTGTTGTGATTGGCAGCCAAAATGAATTCCTCCATCGACAGATGTGTGTCTCCATGTCTCCATGTGCCGATAGAGGGACGGAGCCGATGGAGGGATTGACAGTGTGATGGAGGAAGAGAGTGAAGGCAAGAAAAAGAGAGATGACATCATGTGGTCAGTAGCTGTCTGTCCTGTTATGTGTGTTAGAAGGTGGTGGCTAAGGTGTGAGAAAATAAAGAAGAGGGAAGGAGGGATGTGGATGGTTAGAGGAAGGTAAAGCAGAGGTTACATGAGCAACACAGACTGAAGGGCTGCACCTCTACATCTTGACATCAGAACTCACCTCAAAGAGTCGTCTGCAGTTTTCTTTGAGCTCCCCTCTGCCTGATGAAGCACTCCTACTTGGTGTGGCAAATGAAGTTATACAAAAAGATGTGAAAACAGAAGCGCACAGCCAGGGTAGTTCACAAGTCTGAGGCCCACAGGAGGAGAGAGGACTGGGAGCAGGCCGGGTAGTGGTCTAGAGACAGGGGTTCATCCATCACACATGTCCTGACCTTGGGTTGACCCCAACATAGCAGCCAATGAGGCGCCCTTACTCCCTAAAGAGAGCACCCCACTACACACGCACACACTTATCTACCCACACATATACATGTGCGTGCAAACACACAAGAGATCGGGTGACACCAAGAGGAGTCTGGATGCTCTTTGTCTCGGCCATTGTTGCTTCCCAGCATCATTTGTTATTTTTTTATGTGACTAATGTGAGCACCAGCACCTGACAGACACCCACACATACATGCATACATACTCATGTATCCCCTCACACCCTTTAAACAGAAATTACTATGGAATGTTCTGCTTGAAAAGCTCAGTGAATGACTTCTATCAAAAAATGGTAAAACTGAATGCACAAAATTAAAGTAAACTTCACAGGGAAAGGCAAAAGTTAGTAACCGCCAATACAGGTCCAGTAAGATATAATGACAAGTACTGAAGAGATTGCAGATAGCATCAATACCCCTCACCTTATCCTGCTCTTCAGAGTCTTTTGGGAAAACTATGGTGGCTATAGGAAAAATGCCAAAAGTTTCATTCCTTGTGGTGTACTGTAGTAACGTGATACAGTGGAAGATAATAAGCTGTCATGACCTGAGGGATCTGGTTGGTTCGTAATGAACTAAAAGTTCCTAAATGTATTTTGGCCCTAAACCATTCAGTGCTTTGTAAACTAAAAGCAGGATTTTGAAGTCAATTCTCCGACAAACAGGAAGCCAGTGTAAAGATCCCAGGCAGTGCCACCACTCCCACCACATGCATCATGCACTGCACTAAGTTCCGGGGGGGGGGGCGGGCACCAAAAAAATTGGGCTCATGATTAATCATAATCATAATCATAATAATGGCATATATAAAGTTACACATTTTACAGCTTTCTACTGTGATCCAAGTGTGATCCAATGTTGTTGACGATTTATTAACAGGAAGACACAGACTGTTGTGAGATGCAACAACACCAAAAACGAACAAACAATAAAGCTCTGCTATTAGCCGCTAACTGCTGTAACATCAGCCTACACTGAGTCACTCCGTCCTCTTTCCATACGCACATGGAAAATATGAAGAGAACCACCCGCCTTAACTCTGAGGGCAAAGGAGATCATTAAACTGTTCAACATTCCGGACATTTTTGTTCATTTAGACCAATTCTTCCTGTAAATCCGGACATTAGTTTGGCTGTGTTAGTGCACATAGTCTTTTTTTTCACAAGAAAATCTTTCCACAAATTTTTGAATTCAGTTTTTATTTTATCTAATAGCATCTTATGCATAGGTCTATCATGGGGCTGATTTTAAGTGGTGAACAGTAAAAATGACAAATATTTCTCAAAAATGAACCCCAAACATCACAGAATGTTTAATTAAATTTTTTAATAGCAATTAGATTATCTTTTTCTTTTCTTTTTTTTTTCAAAAGAGGGTACAACACAAAGCAATTTTGCTTAGGACACCCAAATGGTTTGCAGCGGCCCTGCAGAACTGGAGTTATATGGACTTGAGTAGCAGTATTCTGGACTAATTGTGCTGTCTGATGGGCTTTTTAGGGAGACCTGCAAGGACAGCATTACAGTAGTCTAATCTAATAAAGATAAACGCATGGAAAAGTTTTCTAAATTGGAGACATCAGTCCTTTAATCCTCGATGGGTTGTTTGAGTGATAACAGGCCGATTTCACAACTGTCTCAATGGGACTGAAATTCAGGTCTGAGTTCATGACTACTCCCAGATATCTGGCTTGGTTGTTGGTTTTTAACTTAGCTGTTTGAAGCTGAGTACTGACTTTTAATCTTTCTTCCTTGGCTCCAGTAACTATCATTTTAATTTCATCTTTGGAACATCCCATTTTTAATTTGAGCAATGCATTTTATCAGTGTTTGAATAAGACTTTCCTGGTAAGATGGTTATGTAAATTTGTGTGTTGTCAACATAATCATAATAATATATTTAGTTGTTTTTCATAATTTGAGTGAGGTGGAACATGTACTGTAGATGTTCAACAACATTATGTATGTAATGTTAATTCACTTGTGGAATACTGTATTGTGAAAAACAGAATATAAACAAAAAAACAAACAAAACAGTTTTCTCCTTTAAGTGGATATGAAACAGCAAACAAACTAGCATTATTTACTAAGTCAAGTCCCATTCTTATCAAAAATTATATTACAAATGTGACAAATATAAACATATAAAAGAAAAATCGTTGCGCCGTTTTATCTTTGGTAACATGAGGGCCGCCATCTTGCATTACTATAAACTGTGTCGTCACGGGTTTGTTGGTTCAGCGGTGCTGATGAGAGTCCCCTTGTCTGCATCGCAGTGAGAGAGACAGCAGCTGAATGATGTTGAATGGTGAGCCAAAGGAGAAGAGAAGACAAAAGGGGGACCACTACGGTATTACCTCTTGGTGTAAAAACAAGTTTTACAGAGTTCAGGCCGAAGACAAAACAGTCCATTTTCACAAAAGTCTGCTGAAACGGAGAACAGTAGCTACTGCTGTGCTGGCTGGTGGCTCTGAGGAGGAAGAACCCTCCAATGGACTCCAGGGTCTGTAGGAAGCATTTTTCTGGAGGAACATTACAAAGAGCAGAAGACATTTGAGTCTGGCAAGCTGCTCTTTGTTTTTTAATTTCTCTGCCTATAACCTGAGCTCTACTGACCGGTCAACACACTCTAACAGTGGGTCAGCAGCGGCATCAGTCCGTCGTTATGACAGGGCACCAGGCAAGCAGAAGAGAGACAGGTAAAGTTACGCCGGCAGGCACTAAGTCATCAACTATGCCTTTATTCCAAAACAGTATACACAAACGTAGCTCTCCGACTCCATCCCAGTTTCAGCCACTTATTAAACACACCTTTCTCATACAGCAGCACTCATAAATACCCCCCCTTCCCACTCTCAAACACATGAACAGCTCTGCAGAACAGGGTTGGTCTGAAACAACTGTCAATAAATTTTTGGCAGTTTCCAGAGCCTCAGATATGGGCATCTGACTGAACCTTTTGGGTGCCCCTTTTTAGTCAAGTTTTGACTATTGGCTTACTCCTCTGCCATGGTACATCCTTATTGCCCTTTAGGTTACCGAAACAGTATACTGTATATCAGTATATTCATGGTTGACAGGTTTTCATCTTAGCCATGATCTGATCTCTCAGGGTAGTTACTCTCTCAACCAGCTCATCTGTCTGTGGGGCTTGGTACCCGATCTTTGGGGGTTACCATAGCAGTAACCTATTATACCTCAATCTCTGGCTGAGATAAATGCAGAGAATGGTAGTTAGCATAATCTCTCATTGTGAAAGATAAACTAAACAATGTATGTTAACATGATTAACCAATGTTTCAGATAATCACTGCAAGTGGTTTACATGAAAACCAACCATTATCTTTCTTGAACCTAACCCAGAAGTGTTGGACATTAAAGGTAACTAGGAAGCAGCCAAAATGTCTCCTCAAGAGTGAGTGAAACACCTAGTGAAACTTAAAGTAAATAGTGAGTGAAATGGAAAGATAAAACAAGGGGATGAAAAAATAACCTCCAGATATAGTGGACTGGATAGGTGGATGGACGAATGAAAAAACATAACTGCAGTTATGCCAGCTTTGTCAAAAGATCAGTTTTTGACACCAAGACAAGGTATGAGTACAAATTTATGTTCTTCTGGATGAAATTCCATCTATTTAGTGGATCACAAGCATCCAAAAGTTGTTTTCTTTTGGTTGATTGTACATGTTACCAGAGCATTTGCTGAGAAATGTAAATTGGCAGTAGAAACATTGAAATTAATGGATCATCAACAGGCTCGTGCAGAACTTGACAAGCTGTTAGGGAGATCCATCTAATTTGAATCAGGTGTGCTGGAGAAGGGAAACATCTAAAATCTACAGGATAGAGTCCTGTGAGGACTGGAATTGGACATCACTTGTATATGGTGTGCATTTTTCAAATACAACCACAATAGTCCTGCATTCTGCTATGCGTGTTGTGGTTTTCTTATTGAATCAAAGATGTAAGATCAGCACACAAAGCTAAAACATAAACTCAAACCTAAAACTGCATAGCCAGCAGGGGTGGCCAATAAGGAAATAGTGCCCGAGCCAAGCCTGTGATATCAAGGACCTGAGCCTTTAGTCTTATGACTAAGTAGATAAAACAGCACATGTTAAAATGGCCTCAAGGAGATATTTATTGACATAGCGCAGTGAGAACCACAGAACTCCAGTAACTGCTTTCACACACTCATATGAACACACACAGCTTCAGGGAAGAGGACAAGTTTCAGCACCTGAAGTGAAACGTCTCAATGTCATGTGGAGTTTGCTGATGATGTGAGTTGTATATTCTGCTGGGAGGGACATGCAGCGATTGTCGGAGTGTTTGAACTCACCTGACACCGCTTTACCTGAGAACCACCTGTCAGTCCTCCTCACAAGAAGAGCAATGGTGCTCACGTGTGCTGTGACAGTAGACCACTGGCAACACAATCTGGGAGGGATTAAGAACAATTTGTGTGTTAACTGATACAAAATGGAGCGCTCAACCTTTTTGATGGTTACTGACATGAGAAAGCGGATCAGATCATGTGAAGGACTTAGACAGTTTTAGGAATAATATGATATGTTTACTTGTCAAGTTTTTGGTTCTGATATAGGTTGAAGTGAAACAAAATTATCTCAACGGAGTTGTCTGAGCCAAATTTAATGATCCCAGAAACTTGATTGCTTAATGCAGTGTTTATAGCCTGTATGGATATTAGAACAGGCAGTGTTCATATGCCAGTCTGTTATTGCAAAGAGGGATGTTTTCATGACACATATAAGGCTTCGTGTAACTTAAAGCCTCTTATGTACACACCCTCAGGCATATCACACTGTGGGAGTCTGAGAGCTGGAGTGAAACTATGCACTGATAGACTGCCAGTCCCCTTTAGGGGACAGGCAAAGAGCAGTCTAGATATAAATCTCCGGTACTCGTAACAGTAAGTTTAGCGCAACAAATTGATTTTGAATTAAGTGTGTGAGATACTGTGGGTTTATTGCCATATATAACACAGAAAGATAAGAGCTTTTTATTACACTGTTGCAGCTGAAATTTATGTATATATATATATATATGTATCTCAATGATATTTTGGCTTTATTTTTCAATAGTTATGATGAACATAAACCAATCTTATGTAACTTCTCACTTTCATGATTTATCATGGAATTTCAGCATTGCAGAGCATTGGACTAAAGTCATGATATGCTTCACTCATATTGTTTATAATTATTTTTACACCTCCATTGTTGCTATTGCAGTGTTTCTCAATCCATGTCTTATGTGTTCCTACTCCAACACATCTGAGTCAGATCAATGAACTTCCTCATCAAGTTTTTTGCAGCCTGTTAACAAGCCATTCATTTCTTTCAGGTGTGTTATAGTGGGGTTCCCTCTAAAACGTGCAGGGCAGTGAGTCCTGGGGACCTGGATTAAAAAACACTGCCCTATAGTGTTAGTTATTCTTATCAAGTATAACTTCAGCACTTAGTTTAGCTTAGTGGTGGCTGTAGCTCAGGAGGAAGAGCAGTCTTCTGTCCTTGGGCAAGACAATGAACCCTACGTTGCCTCCCGATGTGTCTGTCAGGGTATTAATGAATGTGATAGGTAAAAGCACAAAGAGTCTTCTAATCATCTTCCAATAGAAGTGCTGTATGTGTGTGTAAAAGTGACATGTAGTGTCAAAGCGCTTTGACTGTCACTAGAATAGCGCTATACAAGTACAGTCCATTTACCATTTATCATTAGCTTGTGGTATATGGCACAAATTGTGGTTTGTGTCAAATTAGTGAAAGCACCTCTTTTTTGCTAATGGTGTATTTAATTGCCATACATACATTATGAATGCAACAAATCAAAGGAACAACCTAATGCATCTTGGTCAGGGCTGCAGTCTTACAGGTTTTCAGTGTTTCCCTGCTCCAACACACTTCATTCAAATTAAATTGATCCAACAGTCTATGAAGTGTTGCACAATGACTCATTAATTTGAGTAAGGTGTGTTGGAGCAGAGAAACACTGAAAACCTCCAGCCCCTGTGGGAATGAATTGAATAGCCCTGATATAGGTAATTGACCTGCCACTGGAACAACTGAACATGGAGTCTCTTGAATGTTTTGGATGGAACAGCATTTTTCCCAAAAATATTTCCTCATTTAGTGTCTTAATTGTTGTGAAGAGCACTGTCAAAAATAAAAGCCTATAATATTCCATAGAGGGTTGACAACTGGTAACTAAAAGTAATTTGATCAACATAATTTTCTTACTCAAACCATTTATGAACACCTTGCAGCAAATATGGAGGCACTGTCAACCAGGAAGAGATTTCTTTCATCAGGGTAGATGTGTCAGCACAGAATGAATTTGACCTCAGAACAACTTTGTATTGATTTGCAGTAACCCTACTCTTGTAAAGTGACAAGAGGACCCAAACCAAATCGGAAAATGGGCCCCATGGCATAACAAAGCACTAGTTCACCTCACTGTAGAGGTGACGTGTTCAGATCTTTGCATTAATTTGTCACTACACTATATGTTGTTAAATTGGTGCAGAGCTTTTCATAATCCACTTTATGTGTACTTACATGCTCTTTTCACTTAAAATTCAAATAAAAATTATGTTTCTCACTGCTAATATTAAACTAGCCATGTTTTGCCCACCCGAATTCTCAGCTCACAAAATATCTGAAAAACATTTACCATCCCTTTCCTCTTCTGCTTCCTTGACCTACAAATATCATAATTTGCAGTGAAATTATCGTACATATATATCCTGTAAACATTGCATCATCTGATCATGGTTAATGAATGAAAATGTAAAATTTCATCAGAAATCCAAATTTTCTGAGCTTCAGACAATGCATGAGAATAAACACAAAGAAGGTATGTGCTTTTTAGTGTGTATGTTGCATCGCCCGTGTGGTGCTGCATGTTACAGCAAGCTGACCTCTCCAACACCACAAGCTCACCTGCAGAAAGCTGGACAGTCACACTCCTCAGCATTCCCCTGCTCTTCCTACCCCTTGCTTGTTATCATTTGAGATCCACAGAGAGTCTTCTAATGACAGCACTTGTCTATAACGTCATTGTCACAGCTCGTGTATGTGTGTGTTACCCTGTGTGTGTTTACATTTGTGCTCTCAAACTAATGCATGTTTTCCCTGTAATGACATCGGCTGTCTATAATGCCTCTTCCTGGCAGGGATCATTTGGTCCTCCCTCTCTCTCTCGTCGGCTGTCCGATGTCACCGATGTCCGTGTAGACGATGATGTGATCTTTAGTCCCCTCTGCGATCTATAGACTGGCATTTGGCTCAGAAAGCGTCCCCTGGCCCTGACATGCATGCTAAAGCTTGCCTCTGTTTTACCGATATCCCCCCTTGCCTGCATAATCTCCCCCAAAACAAGAGTTAATGCCAGCCAGCGCAATATTTCGACAGGCAATATTAGATACTGGAGTGGCATTTAACCACTAAAGTTTGGGCCCCTGCTGTGAAAAGTATATAAGGTCTGTGTGTATGCATGAACGTGTGGTGCAGTTTGCCTGCTGTCCATTTTGCAGTAGCAGTCTGCTGTCAAGAGGTCAATAGGCTGTATTTGCCCATATCATCAAGACCCATTTTGTCTTGCATAGTAGGTCCCCCTCAATACAAGTAGTACTGAACAAGTGTTGCTTATATTGAGGGGGGACCTATTATGCTATTTTGCAGGTCGTTATACTTGTTCAGGGACTACTTCAATTCATAAGCTTGTTTCTATAGAGTAATTAAAAAAAAAAAAAAAAAACTACCAGCAGCCAGACTCATATGACTTTTTCAGAGAAACTGTCAATGTCAAGTCTTTCTTTAAGATAGCAGGAGGGGGAAATAAACGGCCTGTTAAGCTCAGTATCTTCAAACATTTTGCTGAAATAACCACAACAAAATTGCTTGGTGATGATCAGTAAATGAAAAACTGTTCCGAAAATGCTACACCATGGTAAACATGCCCCATGCCAACTGTTTTGAGACCTGAAGCAAGCATTACATTTTACAATAGCTCTTTTTGTGCATAAAATCGTAATATTTCAGAGTTTAGACATTAGTTATGTTTTGTACCTTCTATTGTGAATACAATATTGGCTCATGTGATTTGAGGGTCTTTTAGTTTTCATTTTGTTCAAATTTAAAAAATGTCTCAACATTTCTGGAATTCGAGTTGTACATTCATTTTACAACACTATTGTTACTGTCTTAACTCCATTTTCTGGTTGCCTTGGACAGATGTAAGTACAAAAACAGATCATTTAGAATGACCAATTAACATGCATGTCTTTGGGCGGTGGGAAGAAGCATGGGGTTTGTTGTCTTGTGTGTGAGCACCAGTTCGCTCCCTGTATAAGTTTTAAAAACAAATTATACACCTACTGTGATCCCTTACACTTGTGTCAAATTTAAAGGAGTCACTTTCAAAAGGAAAATGAGATTATTCCAAGGCCACTTTTTACTGCATGAAGTACCAAAGATAAAATTTGTTGAAAGTATTTATTTGTTTCAATTTGACCAGCAGTAGAATTAGACGGATATCACAATTTGGCCAAAATATGACTCAGGCAATTATTTTTTCTGGCTAATGATTTATAAGAATGAAGAAGGGGATGCACAAGATGCTAATCTGTGGGCTTCATATCAACATAGGTTGAATTCCACTCTGTACGGGGTTCAACACAGTCTTTGTGCTTAAAGCTCACTCACAAATGATTAGAACTGGAACTTAAAAACACATTGTTAGTATTAGAATTAAGATACACGGTTACATTTTTGTTGTGAAATACACATAGTTTAAAAAAATATATATATACATAGTTGGGGCTTATTCATTTTATTCATGGATAGACATTCTTATCATGTCACATGGCCCCTGCCTTACATATTACAATGACCATAAGGCACACTCACAATTTACAACCATGAGAGGAAATATTCATCTTCCTAGAAAAAACAACAGATAAAATATAATGAATCACTTTTCATAGTGAGACTGAGCTGTTACTTTGCTTGAACTTTGTTATTATTTTGTATGCATATTTTATTCAGTGCTTGATATGTAACAATAACTAAGGTTCTAAAACACATTAAAACGTTTGTTTTCGTTAGGTCAAGGCAGAAGAAAAGTCACAAGTCAGGTTTCATTCTATGATTTTCAAAGCACATCTTAAAGCTGCACAAGGAAAAAAAAACAAGCAAATTTACAAAGATTTTCCCAGTTTTTTTTAAAGAATGCATTTCATATTCCTTTGGTGTCTTCATTAAGCTTTTTCAAAAATGAATTCATGTGTATCAGATCAGAATAAACACACCTAATAAGAAACAGTTTGTAGCATGCATGCTGCTCGAATGATTATGCAATCACATTTCTTCTTTTAGTCAATTGGTGAAAAATAATTCCCTGAGACCTCTTTTCATTTTCTCTTATATGTGGTGAAAGCAGACAGTTTTGTTTGTGGCTTCCTTCTTAAAGTTAGCGGCTACTGCATTGTGTATTGCTGTTATGTGTAACAGAGCCTGTCTGTACCTCCACATGTTGATGACCACATGCATCTTAGTTAGCTTACTCCAAACTGGGCAATGGAAGCAAGCCTGCTATGCAATTTCCATGAAGTGGTATTTCAAAACTTTACTATGTGTTCACTTTAGACAAGGATTCAGAAAAAAAGAAAATCATAAAGAAAAATGAATGCTTGCTGGGTCTTATATCGCAGATGTCTTCTTAATTTCTCATACTTTACCTTGACTTCTCTTGATTTTGTTTTTACATTGTGGTACCTGTTGTTAGAATCTCCTGCCTTAAAGCTTTTTTGTTTATGACACAGTGCTATGACTTGGTAGTTTGGTGGGGAGTTTTGTGTGGCACAGGGAGTTAATTTTATCAATTAGGAAGCACCCCAGGAACCAAGTCCATTCTGCTAGATACAAGAGTTGGCCAATTTATGCACTGCAAGCACTTGTATCCTCTAATGTGAAAAATACGAGAAACAACAGGTTTCAGTTCAAGAGATTATTTTCATCCAGCAGTCTAGCTGAGGCATGAAAGGATGATGGAGTGAGAGTGAGGCCTCACACCAGGAATGGATTGTGCTGGAGTATTAAGCTACTAATCTTCCATGGAAATAATGGCTTCAGTGATATACCTCTAACTCTAAACATCATCAATTCATTGTCATGCCAAGGTAATGAAAGTTTTCCCAATATGTGTCTTGTATTGGTTAAATCTTCAGGATGTATTCACTAGCACACTGGAGGCAATGCATTTTGTACCTCCAGCATCATCAACAGCTTGTGGAGGAGGAAAAATAGTAGTTAGCACAAGTATGAACATCAGCCAACCTCAAAGTGTCACCAACAGTAAATCTAAACAACAGCATTCAGAGCACTTGATTGAAAATCATTTGTCCATTTATTTTATGGCTCAGGGTCATGTGTGAACCCTCCACAAAAAGCACTATGGACAAGGATGATTGAATGACAAAGAGCATTAGTAAAAGGGAGTACTTCCCTGTGGAATATCTGTAAAATCTGGAATTATTTTAAAATCTATGCCCTTATAAAAAATTTTGAGCTGCAGAGCAATGGTATGTGATCATCGGCTATTTTAAAGGAAAGGGCACCAAATTATGAATCACTGCAATGGCACTGATTACAAATGTGACCACTGCAAGATAGATGGTTACACCTGTTTGAACAAGACACGACAAAATGTAGAAAAATATGACCACTGGAGTATAACTTCTGGTCTGAGTTGTGCTAAATGTAGCATGGTTCAGAAGGTCAAGAACTACCTGAAAAAGAAAGAAACTGAACTGAGACTTCATAAAGATGGCACAGGATATAAGAACATAAACTGGACACTGAACATAAGCCAAAACACAATTTTAACAGCATACAAGAGATACATATAAATCCATACTACACCGAAAGAATGTGCTATGACTATCCTTGATAAATGACACCAGGCTAATTCACTATTTAAGCAAGGTGTGTTGCTTCTAGGATGGCCTTGACTGTAATGTGCTGGCTAACTTTAGACCCATCTCCAAGTTGCCCCTCATATCCAAAATCTTGGAGAAGGTGGTATATTTGCAGTTAAGGTCCTTCCTGGACCAGCATAACATTACTGAGGTCTTTCAGTCTGGTTTCAGAGCCTTACACAGCACAGAGTCAGCCTTACTGAGGGTTATGAATGATAT
>JAOXYM010000018.1:10695564-10707120 GCA_028567055.1 Leptatherina wallacei
TTTGGGTTAAATAAAAACCCTTGTTTTGAACTTTAATCTGTGCCTGATAATCCTTCACTGCTCGGTCCATCACAGGGTCCAATGACACTTCACTTCATCATCAATTGTTTGTATACGTCCAGTTTTGCTTAGGCTGCATGATGGAAACTTCATTGGCATTGCTCACTACAGAACCTCCTTATGCACACACCGGGTCTGTCATACATAAAGTAATTTTTGCATGAGTTAGCTGGCTGGGTGAAATCGTTGCAAAGCTTGGTCCCATTGATATGCACAATTGCATTCTCATGTACAGCTCTTACAAGTTCCATGGTTTTGTTCAACAATGGTAGATGGGAGAGGTTCCATGTTGTGTCTAAGGACAGTATCTATTCTATTTATTAAATCCATTTAAGCTATTTAAGACATTTTAGTGATTAACTTGGAAGTTTATAAAAGAAATGGCCAAACCAACAAAAATAAGATCAAATCAAACCAAATTTATGTATTTGGCACACTTAAAAAGAACAACTGAAGTTGACCAAAGTGCTGAACAATTAAATATATATATATATATATATATAAACAGATACAGTAAAAGTTGTGATAATGAATAAATTTAAAAAATAAAAGTTTCCAAAAGAATAAGAACACCCAACAGTTTTGAGAAGTAAATCAGTTTTTACTTTAGCCTTAAAGATTTCTAAGGAAGCTAAGTCTTTGACTGAGAAAGGAAGACTCTTCCAAAGCTTCAGCGCTGCTGTGGACAAAGCATGATCACCCCTACTCTTCTAGATGAAGGAACAGTTAAGAGCAATTGATTAGCAGATTTAAGACATCTGGTGCTATATGGGCAGATGAATTCTGTAATCCAATGTGGATGTATACCTTTTAGAGCTTTAGATATAAATGAAAAAATGTTAAACCTACTCATGAGTCAAGTTCCTCTTATGCTCTATAATTCACTTGAATTAACTACATTTTCCCTTATGTAGTGTTGCATTCGTATTGTTTTATTTGTGCCATACTTTTTTCTGACCTCTTCAGACCAGCAAGTTGACTTCACAGCAGTATGGCAGGTCTGAGAGTATCTTGGGAGGTCATGACCCTCCCACACTGTGAGCTGGACAAACAGGACTGAGGAGCTGCAACTGGACAAGGAATGTTCCTTTTATTTTTGTTTGGTTACATTTTTCTGTGTAGAAATGCTGGAAAATTCCTTTCTTTGCACTTACCATTGCAAACAAAAAGATCTTGGCAAAGAATAAGACAGAATTTACATAAGAAACATGATGCGACTAACAAAAACTACAGAAGCTCAGCCTGAGTTCTGTGTTGAGTATGAATTGTTCTTCTCTCTCTCTCTCTCTCTTTGTAATTGCTGCTTTACCAGTATATGATTTATTCTTATCCCTAGACTTGAAAATATCTTTCTGTTGTCAACCACATCCACTTGTCTGTATTATCTGTATACCCCACAGTATATGTTCACTCTCCATCTGGTTCAGTGTGGAGCCAGTTGTTTCCTTTTTTTAAAAAAAAAGAAAAGAAAGAAAAAGCTCATTTGAATGATTAAGAGGGTGTTTGCTTGTCTACATTTATTGGATGTCAACTCTCCTTCTTTGGCTCCTAAGAGTGAGGCAGCAGCTGTGGCAGAATTGGGAAGACTGATTATGTGCAAAGCTGTAGCACTCCTAGTGGTGGAAACACAGAAGAGGCGCTTCATTTCTGTAAAAGCAACCAGACTGGACGAGACTGGAGGAGCTTCTGATTGAACTTCATAATCATTACGCTGCATTGTGTCTGTGTGTTGTGCATTTGCAGTGACAGTCACATTTGTGTGTTTGTGTCGGTGGAAGCAGGGATGCAGAGGTAGACGTGACTTTTCCGTGTCTTATCTATGTCATCAAACAACAACGCACATGTGCCTGTGTGTATGTGCATCAATGGAGAAAAATAAACCCAGCACTGTGTGTTCACTTGCATATCCAGGCACAGGCTGTGTTCATTTGAACCCTTTTATGTATGAAACAGTGTGCATGATTTGTAAATGTCAGTGAAAATGGCATGCCAACTGAAGTTCTGAAGAAGTGTTGTGTTGTGTGTCAATAAAGGACAAACATAACTCAGAGACCAGCCGGAAACAAACATGTGAGGGCCAAACAAACCTTAAAACCTACAAAACTCTAAAACAGTTTACCGTTGCCTTCCAGATTCATTTACACTCAATGGGGGTAGATCTATGTTATTTGAAAGCTATGGAAGCATTTTGATTAATATTTGACAATATGAAGAAATTATATAGTTTACAGTGACTTGGAAAGTAAATATATTTTTAGATATGAGTTTGAAGGTCTCGGTTTTAAACTCAGAAATAAATGATGCAGACAACTGTCGTAATTTTTAGTAGTATCATCGAGTGCTAAGATACAATATGCACTTGTCTGATTGAGTCTAAAATGTGTTAGGTTGTTGAGGGTAAAGCTAATGGACCCTATGCTATATATAGCGGGGGGAATAATCTTCCTGCAAAACAGAGTTCACCAGAGGGTCAAAAGTGTCACCACATACATCACAGCTGTAGCAGAACGGCACACACAGTTGCTATGGTGATCAGCCATTTTTTTCCCCCCTGCTGTGCTAAGCCAAACAGTAGTGGGTGGGTGCCAAGATACAAAAAAAGGGACAAAAAAGGACTGTGAATCCAGTCTTATGTAAGTGCGTATGCAAAGCCAGTATGTTTATTTGTCCAGGCGTATACTGCTAAAGACCCACATGTGTACTTTCCTTGTTTGATTTGACTATCTGTGGTCTCAGCTGTACTCATCAGGAATGCCGTGCAACAATAGCTAAGGTACCCATGGCGGGAGCTGCACAGCGTGATAAAACAGGCAAAATGATGGTGTCAGAAGCTCCATTGAGCATAATCAGGCAGTGGTAGATGGGCTCTGGCTGTTGGGTTTGGGATCATAAGTCTGGCGATTAAACATGCATGGGTAGAATCCTTCATCATGGGGCGAAACAAAACCGCCCTGCCCTTCCCACGTGTTTCAACATCGGCAAAGAAAATGACTGTTTCCTTGGCAACCAATCTGGCTCTCTTTGTCACAGGAATGGAGAAGGAGGAGGTGAGGAGGAGCAGGAGTGGAGGAAGGGGGAGGGGGTAGGGGTGGTGGGTGTAGAGCAGAGGCATGACACTCTACACTGACCTCCAGCTGACCTCTAGGTGGACATGCCGTACTGGTTTCTGTTTCCGTCAGTGATGCGCTGTTATTGAATCAACAAAGATTACTTCCATCACCTGAGTCAAAATGTTTTACAGGTAAATGTATCTTTTTAGAGTTTGACAACTGCTCAGGCTTACGAGGTGAGGAATTTGTCAGTGCAAAACATCAAATATAGTAAAGTGAACTAAAAAAAAGTCTTTCAGAAATTTACACATGATGCCACTGCGCCATGTTGACAAAATATAATGCCAAAATGTTCTCCTAAAAACCAAACCCTTTTCTTTTACTGCCCCCAGCGGCAAAGTGTAGGACCTTTGAAGGTTAAAGAGAAAGGCAAAAACAAGGGCAGAATGAAACAGAAATGTCTCAAAGCAGGGAAATGGAGGATACAGTTGTGGAAACATGGTGGTAAGACAAAGAGAGGAAAGGAGACAAAGTGAGATACTGCTTTTTAGTGGACTAACAACTGCTCACATAGCAAAAGCTGGTGCGCTCCTTGTAATGTTAACCTAGTGTTTCCCTAATGAGCTTAATGACATATGGAGCACAGATTGCATCAGGAGCTGGTTCACTTTGAAACCGCTGTCGCCTCCCTCAGGTCTTCACAGGCAGAACATTTTAAAGACATGGCAACTGGGGACACAGGTCACGTCCGGTGAATTTTAATGATTTCCAAATTGAATAACTGAAACAATCTTTTTTCAGGACCTTAAAGTTTCTCTCTGAAAGGGGCTCTAAACAGGTATGTTGCTTTCTTTTTTGATTCTGATAATAGCTTAAACGAGATGCAGAGGAAATACTTCCTGAATAATCATGACCTCAGACACCACATGATGATCTGCAGTCTTCCGTAAACCATCACCGGCCGATATCATATCTCCCTAAACATCTCCTTGTGGCATATCACCCGCCATTTTGTTTCTATTTGTTCCCATCATCGATATCTCCTTGTTCTTTCAGCTCCTTTAGTCTATCCACATCTCACTTGTCGTCTAGTCGTCATCTTCTCTTGGACTGTTACTGATGATATCAGAGAGCTGTTGGCCTTGCAATGTTGGAAAGTGGAGCTAATGGGCTTTCAAATGCTTCATTGTGAATGCAAGCTGTCAAGACGGGAGAGATAGGATCAGATTTGATTAGGGGCAGCAGTGGCAGAATAAAATGGATTCAAAAAAACAAGGAAGTTTGTTTTTCAGCATGTCTCTGAGTGAGAGCAAAACAAAAAATAGATCAGTCACTTGTATTATCATTTACTGCTTCGGCCCTGCCTTATTAGATACCATTGGATCATGTTTATTTCTTAGAAGGCTGTATCCCTGCTGCCATTCTCCTTTTCAGTTGCTATTTCCCAAATGTACCCTTCCCCAGCAGAGCAGAGAGCAACACTGCCTCTTTTGGCAGGACAAGGTAAATGTGTTCATCTCTGGCAGATGAATGATGTCAAAGAGACATATTTATATTCATTTAGGACTATGGAGGAGGAGAAGCCATCTGTAACGGATGTGATAGGAACCGCTACATGTGAGTGTGTGCAGTAAGGTGTGTGTCTATGTGAGGGCGTACGCACGCGCGTGTTTGAGCATGTGTTCCAAGGTATCCATCGTTTGTGATAAATGAATCAAGCTTTTGTGTGGGATGATTCCATGTGTGTGTGAGTGTGTGCGTCTGCATGCAAGCGAGGTCATTCCCCGGTCACTTGTTCAGGCTGTGTGATGAATGAAGAGGAGAGGTGCCTGCAAAGCCAGAGAGATTTGGGAGAAACATTGTTCCACCGGGTTAAAAATGGTCTTGTGTTGTGCCAGAGGCTGAGGGAACATTACCCCCCCAAAAAAAAAAAGTAAGACTGCAATTTAAGTGGATGTTCATCATATCCAGGGTTTAAAATCAATCTTACGAAAGTAATAAACTTGTAAAATATTAATATAGCCATTTTATTATACAGAGTTGCTAAGAGAGCGGTTTTGCAAGTAAATAAGCACCCAAAATTTGTACTATGATATCTCTGATAAACATTCACATTCTATGAATGTTTTCTTCCCCTGCTAAACTGGTACTATGTGCCCATCGCCCCTTTCCTGCAGGAGAAATGCAGTGGAAGAGGTTATGTTTGGTTTCCATGGCAGGCCATGAGGGTCAAAGGCATCTGACTCAACCAGGAAGTATCAGGCTGCAGTAGACAGGAAGTTGGCAGACCAAACAGGAAGGACTTTACTCAGAGGAGGCTACTGAAAGCCAGAAGCATTCATAGCCGTACATATCAGTATACAGTGTGTATGCATGTCACTTTCTTTTATTTTTATTCAAATATTTGTACTAAATTTAAATCCCTCTTTAGAAATAATCTAGGGGAAACATTTTTTTCTGCAAGTCTATGCATGTGTCTGTGTATCATTAGTAAAAAAGAGGGAGGCAAATTTTCAAATACATGGTACAACAATATCTACACAAGAATACAAGATTTCAATCCAAACAGCTGATTCATGACAGTCCTGAAAACAGCTAACATGTCGCATTCCTGTTTTGAACACATTGTAAGCATGGCAGCTGTGCAAAGTAAAGCCGTGGTGAAGCCTTGTAAATGGCACAAAAAACATGTTGTAGCCACTGCAGTGGTAAAACAGCAATCATTTGTTAGGGATCCAGGCTTGATGGGGTCAGCTCCTATCTGAGGAACTGCTGAGGATAATTTGAGTGTGTGTTTTGGTGTGAGATTATGTGCTTGGGACAATGTGGTCAGAAGTGCATTGTGGGATCGATGTCCACACACCTCTTCCTAAATTATTCATCCTGTCAGCTGCCCTGTCCACCACTGCTGTGGAAACCGCTGACCAAGAACTTTACCCCCATCCCTACGAATTCACCTCTTCATCCTCTTCTAAGCCCTCACTTCCTTCTCCAGCTCTCTCTCGCTCGTTATCTCCTCCCTGATTCGTTAATTTACAGTCTCTTCTCCCACTTCCAGTCTTTCTTACTTCTCCAATCTTTCCATCTGTCTTTCTTGTACTCCCATTATCCAGTATATCTGTCTTCCTCATTAGTCCTGAACTCCCACTGACTCATCTACTATTTTTCCCCTTTTTCCTCTTTCTCTCCCAGCCTTTCTCTGACATGCTGACATTCTCTCTTCTGTTATCCCCGTGTTGCTGACTAAGATTATAATGTGTTGGCTTTGTACAATGTTTATGTTTGTGTCTTTGAAGTCTGCCCCAGTGGCCTCTTGGAAGGCAGCCATAATCCTAGTGATTTGCCTGAAGTTGTTCTGGAAGCCGAGTGCGTCTGTTCATCCTCATACATGTGTGAATACGTATGTGCACATGATCAACTTTGAGAGCAGTGTGTGCGCACAAGCATGTGAGTGAGAGTCAGTAATCGGGACATGGCTCATACATCATGGCCAGCGCCCGTTTGATTACGAGCGGAGGGGCCCAGTGATTAATCGTTGAATTCAGCTTCCTGGCCCGAGTGGTGACACCCGGTCACAGAGCATCTGTACTGACACACCCCCCAGCCCCATTGCCAAGCGCCAGTGTACCCTTATACCACCTACACGCCTTTACACCCACATATAGACACAAATAAACAATGCCTTCATCTCACTTCTAACCCATTACTTTCTGCTCTTCTCACTTCTGTTCTTTCCATTTACGACACTGCTTTTACTCCTGTTTTATCTTACCCTTAACATCCGATCATATTCCATCGCTCCAACATACATCTTTACCACTTTACACCTCTGCACTCTCTCATCATGCTCCTAACCACTAAGCTTTCCTTTTCAAGTCATTGTGGGCACACAACATTTCTCTCACTAATATGATTCTACTCCCCTCTCAAGGTATGTCTATAAAGCTGCTTTCAGACATGCTCTGAAAAGCGGTAATGTTGCGGACTTTGTCTTTTATACCGGTTGCATTCAGACAAACGTTCCGCTCTTTTACATTGGAGCTGTAGCGGACATTTACCGGCTAGAGCCCATGTCATAAGAGCAGAAAAGTTGCGGCACGTCGTTTTGCCTGAACGCAAAGGAAATGTTCCGGACAAGTCGCAACACAAAGACGTCCTACCTTGTTCCGACAACAGACTTATCCGGAACATTTCTCCATGTGTGAACGTAGCTGCAACGTTAAAAGTCAGCGAGGAAGCAATGTGTTTGAAAAGACAACTCCAGTTAAAGAGCAGATGGACTTTACCGCACATATTCCACAATGCAAGTCTGAAAGCGGCTTAGTCAAACATTCAAATGCGCACACACTTAGATGAATTTTGCCACACCAAAGGATTCCTCCTATTTAATTGCAGCCTCTATGACGTTCTCCACATGTAACCAAAGTCATTGCAAATATGACTGAACAAGTGCAATTTTGCACTTCATGGAACCACAGAGATTTTGAGAAATTGAAAATACTTTCAATCATGCAAATTAGAATTTAAAAACAAACAAAAAAAATGTAAATTCATAATGTTCCCTGTGGAGGTCCCAAAAATGCCACATATTTGAATAAATATAAATGGATAAATTGATTAATTCACAAATACATATAAATATATAATCAATATAAGTCAATACATAAAATGAAATAAATAATTTTCCAATTATTTATAGGATTTTATTAATTTATTTACCTATTTATTTATCTATCATCTTAGTTTATTTTTAATTTTATTCATTCTTTTTTATTAATCCTTTTCATGTTATCTCTGTTTCTATCTATTCTTGTGTTTCTGCATCAATCTATGTTTCCACTTGTTCGTTCATCTATTTATTTGTTTCCATTTGTTTTTTCCCTAAAACTTTCTGTGAATCTTTGCTTTTTGGTAATAAGATGGACATTTCTAACTTTAGCAGAACAGTAATCTGTGAGATTTCTTCAATGTCTCTTACCATGTTCCTTTAATAAAAGATATAGTGGAATAATACTGTTAGTTATTGATGTTTTTCTTTCACAAAGACAGAATATAAATAAAAAGACACAACTGCCATGATGTCATTTGCACACTACTCAGCATTTTACTGCAGCTATCCTGGGTTATTTCCAGGCATTAGTAATGTGCAAGGGATGAATCTTTGCTGGAACTGGACTCTATGGACACCCATTAAATAAGATCTCATCTTTTTCTCAAAGCAGCCTTGTACACAATATTGCAAAATTTCCAGTTTTATTATAATTCAAACAGCTTAGTTATATAAAAATTCAACCCTGTAAGCTGTTACGAGGAGCCAAATCAGATATCAAGACCAAAAACATCTTTTGTATCTGTCTGAAAACATATTCATTTCTGTTTTAATGTTGTGCATTTCAACGAAATGGTGTAAGGGAGCATCAACATGGGAATTTACCAGTTGGTTTTACATTTTTCCAACAATTGCTCAGTGCCATGGCACTGGTAAGGTACAGAATGCCTGAGGCACACAGACAATACTATGTTCTCGTGATCAGTTTATTGCTTCTTTTAAAAATCTGATCGGAAAGCTGAAAAAATACAAACTATATACATATAATGTAAAACAAGGAGAAATTTGAGAAATTGTGTGGGTTAAAGACAGGATGGCAGAATGAGAAGATGCAAGATAAAAGTCAATAGGAAACAAAGGATGAGAAACTGTGTGTTATCAAACAAGCTGGTGAGAGGCAAAGAGTTTTTGTGTGTATGTGTGAGTGTGTGTTCCCCTGGCTCTCACCTCCATGTGGTATCAAGATGAGAAATGGTCCTGCCAGCAATCGGCCCAGGCCTGGACTGAAGCACTGCACAAGGATTCCCTGCTGAAGCCATTAGTCTGGGCATTAAACACTATTAGAGCACACATGCAGACACACTCAGTTTGATCCTATGACTTCAGAGGACTTTGACCATAACAACTACTTTCCCAATATTAACATTAAAACAAATCTTATATTGAAATAAAGGGATTTAAATTATGTTTATTATGTATTAACTGTGTATTGTGTTATTGTATAAAAACATTTATGTCCTACTGATGGGTAATACCCAGACCACACAAATGCTTCTTTTTTTAAACTACAAGTTTCTACATGTAAATACACTGAAAAATCAAAGATGTGAGTATCGCTTGATGGTCATACACACATGTTTGTATGATTAGAACAAAGAGCAAAGGTTGTCAAAGGATTGGTTTAAGCTGACAGTAAAAGAGCAATAAGAAAGAAGAAACAATGAAGAAGAGGTAGGATGGGATGGGAGAAATAGTGTGAAGGATAGAAGGGCATTGAAAATTCACTCTTACTTTAATGTCTCATTTCTCTTCATCTGCTCTATTTGCCTTTTATAATGCATGATTAATTAAAGACAAGTAAGAAATTAATTTCCTGGATGTGTCCTTTTTTTTCTTTAACAAGGGCTTACCTCATCTTTCCCCTTAGACTTCTCAGGTCCTTTCATATCTGCATATATTATCTGTCTCTGAATATAAGAGTCTTATTGTGTGTGTCTGTGCTCTTATGTTGAATGCTGGAGTGAGTGTGTCCCCAGCGATCCAGGTGTAATTGGGTTAGTGACAACCAGGACAATGTGACACCTGCAGGTCTCAGCTGTGCCTTCCCCTGCTAAACTGGCCCGGAGTCAGCTGGAGCTCTGTCATCTGGACTTGCCTCAACTGAAACGGCTATGCTGGGCCCATTCCAGGGTTAGAGGCTTGGCTGGGCATGAACAAAATATCCATCTAAGTCCTAACCTTTTGTCTTTTAGCCTGATAAGAAGCAACTGTGAAGTGCAGTGGAGGATCTCAGGGTATTCAAAGTTGTGGCTGAACATGTAAGACTCCATTCAAGATGAAAAGAAACAGAAATTAAGAGCAGGGTGTTCTCAAACCAACTTCCATGCTCTTTTAGTAATAAAGTGGAGGAGTCAGAACAGTGGTGAGGCTGTGCAAGATTTCTCTATAGCAGATATAATGAGTCGTGTGATGTAACACACCATGACTGTGGTGATGTTCATTCCTGAAGTGCCATGTCAGGTCATCACTTTAAAGGTCCTGTCACAGTCAGCAAATAAGGTTATTGTTAATTGCACTGGTGAAGGAAACTGACGTCACTAAAACCATTGGCTGTAGAAAGGATCTGTGTGTAGCTCGTGAAAAAGTGAGTACACTCTATCAGTTCAGGTTTTACATATTAAGACATGATAATAAATTATCTGGTCTTTACCATGTCTCAGAATTAGGTAAATACTAGGTCAGTCAAATTACACCATACCATCATTTATTAAACAAAAACTAATTGGGTGAAAACTAAATAACTACACTTTTGCTTCTTCCATTAGTGTGTAGCACCCAATCACCATAGCAGGAATAAAATGGTAGTTAACAAGTCTGATGGGCTGATTGGGTTCGTGGTTAGATACCACACCGGTTTACCTATTTCGATGAAAAAACTTATACACGTAAAGACTATGCAATAGGAATGACATCAGACAACGTTTTAGGAAAATAATAGTTTACCAAAATTTAATGAAATAAAGATTTGACCCTAAACAGAAAACAAAAAGGTCAGTGACTGAAATTTCTTGAATTAACTGAAAATTAATGGTTCTTACTTTTCAATTTACTCAGACAAATGGAAAATTGCAATCTGAGATTAACAAAAAACAATAGCAAAACCTTGGTTCAACTGTCCTTATGATCAGGTAGTAAGAATTAACTCTTCAAACCAAAAATAACCATAAATGGGCCCAGACACCCTCTCACACACTCACTCATTGTAAGTTACCCCTTGGGGAATAAAAAAAAACGTTACAGGCCCGTAGGTAGCTGGGGTGCGGTGCAAAAGGCTGCCTCCTCTCCTCCTTACAGTCAAGATGCAGGGCAGCCAAGCATCTGCATCACGAACGTGTTCTACAGGCGTCTCTCCTCAGGAAATAAGTTAACACGAAACCTCCGCTAATAACTGTCCTCCATCGTGCTGGAAACTGCCACACAGCTTCAGCCAATGATTCTCCATTACGAATCATGTGCTGTCCTTCGGGGTCATCCATGCTGTTCCTTAAAGGAGCACAGCGCAAGTTCTAGCGTTTTTCCAGAAGTCTGCCTCTTCTGGCGACAAGCTGAAGTGACGCCAATGTTGTGACCGCGCATGAGCCGCTTCAACTGCGTTGGTCTTTATTTACCTGCACTGCACTCAGTCTGAGCCCAGAGTTAGAAGCACAAACTATAAAATCAATTTAGCTAGATTAGATTATTTCACTGATAACTGTTTTATATTTTCAATGTCAAGACGTCTTCATTGTCCAAGGCAACACAGTGGTTTGTTTTGATAATGTTAGTTTATTGTTAGCGCATCTAGAAATGTGTAAATATGGCCTGATGAATCAGCAATCGCCCGAAATTGGTACTCAG
>JAOXYM010000018.1:10745471-10763553 GCA_028567055.1 Leptatherina wallacei
GGACGTGAGACTTGAACATGATTAAAACTAGACATGAAACATGGCACAAGACTAACACAGATGACGAGACATAACACACACTGCTTAATTTAGTGTTACGGTATGTATTTTACACAAGGGGTTTCAGTGCTGCCATCCTGTAATTAAAATGGCCTTGAAAAATCTAATCATGACATTAAAGCTACATGCTATTGTCATTTAATGTAACCACCTCATCTTCACAGAGACAGTAACCTTTTCATCATGCGGAAATAAGTGATTTGGCTCAACACTTATGAGAATTTCAGTAACTAATTGAGAGACATGAATACGTGAGTGAAAGTGTAAAAGATGGTCCCTCTATTTCATGATTAGACAAGATGCTGCACAGAAACAGCACATTCAATATCACTTTCATAACCAAGGAAAAAAGGTCCACAATAACCAGCATCATATACTTGTAAAACCACCAAGCAATGAATACTTGAAATACAGCTGACAAGCTTCCTTGCAGATTTCAATAAGTCAGCTAGGCTTAAAAACACAGGAAACCAGGAAAATCAGTCAGTACCAGCCAGACTAAAACAGGCAAAACCAGCCAGAACCAGGAAAAAGACAGAACTAGTCCAAACCAACCAGAACCATTGACTGTAAAATACTTGGAAAGAGCCTCCGCCACGTGACCCGTAGATTTCTGAAGAGCTGAATTGAGGCTCGTTGGGTGGTTGCCATGGTCGCCCTCTTGGTAGCATCATGCGTCTCGTCACTCCTGGAAATACAAGAATGAGCAATGAGGTGGCGCTGAGAGGGGGGCTGTGAGTGTGGGGACGGACAGTAGCTACGAGCTAACAAAGCTAATCCGGAACTAACGGGAGTAAACCAACTAACGGAGGTTGGCGGGTTAAAGATAAGGCGCGCTGTTAGCTGGTTAAAAACCGTGGTTGTACCCTCTGCCTCCTTGCAGCAAAGTGTCTGAAACTGGTCAGTCGAAGGGAGACGCCCCTTTTCTGAAGAATTTCAAGATTAAATAACATCTAAACGGATTGAGTTATAAAAAAAATGTCCCCCCTGTACTGGAAGTATACTTTTAAAGGTCTTGCTTCTTACTGAAATTGGTGAGCTATGTAGTTTTTAAAAAAATTACTTCAGCAAAAATACATACAGCTTTTCATATGTGTCGTAATATGTTCCATTATGAATTAACACACAATAGATAAATATCTACAGCACTATACTGTAAATGTGAGATAAGGTCAACAAACTACTTTGACACATTTTCCATTAATAACATATCAATGTTAAAAGACACATCACTGGTGACATAATGATGCATTTGTGTTTGAAAGAGGTCAACCTCAGATAACTACTGTGACGATCAAAATTTGGACTTGGATAGTTTTTTTCCCTTTGTAAAAGCCATATTCACCAAATTAATAACCATAGTAATCTCATTATTCAGTGCAGAAGCTAGAACTTACTTTACGAGAGCATGCAGGGCTTAAAGTTTTCTGGCGCCGTGCCGGATTTCCGCCATGTGGAGTTTTGGCGGCGGAAAAAAAAAAAAGAGGACGTATAATAATTTGTGCGCTTATGTGGACCATTGTCTCGTTGAGTTCATCTACTATTGGTATGAGAACAGCGCTGCTTTGCTCCCAGTTAAATGCATTACTAACCAATCAGAAGTTGAACAGGGCTTTGGAAAAGCCGTGGTTGAGATGCAACTGTAGTTTAGATCTACACTATCCACAATAGAGACGAGATGTTGGTCAATACTGTCGCTGGAAACGTCAGTACTTCAGTTTTGCTGGTGGGGTCGAGGGTAAGTTTGTAAAGCCTGGTTATTATCTTTATCTATGGCACATATTTTCGGACACATGCTCACTGTCTGTTCGGTGGTGGGAGTGTGCTCACCTGCATGAGCGCATGGAGCGGAGAATTGTGAGCGTGTGACCATGTAGCCTACAGTCTGAAATGACATGCCGTCATTCAGCTAAATCAGGTCGTTTAGTTTTTAAACTTTGTCTATGAGCATGGATGGAAAAAATGTTCAAAGATGCAGCCTGATGTGAATGAACTTAGCTGCACCTACTTTAAATAAAAGCATGGAGCAGGTGGGGGAGGATGAGGTGCTTCTTGTTAAGAAGACTGGCACAAATAGGTCATATAGACCTGACAGAAAAGTGACTAAAATTGAGTCCCACCGAACGCAAAAGGGATCTGGAAGCACTATGTTGCGGCTTCACAACTGATTTCGCCAACTCGAGTCAATGGGGGCGGTGGTCCCACCGGGCGCACCGCACAGCATTTCTGAAGCAGCAATGAAGTGCCATGGCACTCCACTTCTAAAAAATATGTGTCTGTTCTATTTTTGCCGCTTTGAAATGGTAAAATTATGTTTGTGATAGCCTATTAATTTGTTGTCATCAGCATTTTCAGATACAGTTTCACACATCAGCTGATCCTCCAGAGTGGGGGTAAAAAAAAGTCAGACAGCATCATGTGCTGCAGCAGCAGAAGTGACTGATCTTTGGCTGTAACTACTAAATAGTCGTTTTAACCTCATAATAAACAGTGTAGATTGTCATGACCTGCGATGGACTGGTGACCTGTCCAGGGTGTACCCTGCCTCTCGCCTGCTAATTGCTGGGATAGGCTCCAGCTTCCTGCGACCCTGAATTGGATTAAGCGGTACAAAAAATGGATGGATGGATTGTCATGACAGTATGAAAAGTGTTCCCTTCATAAACTCCACTATATGTTCCTCTAGGGGAGTGGCATCCAGAGCACATTAGACTGGGCCTGCTGCGTAGCCATTTTAATTTTACCCAATTGGGCAACCAATGTGTCCGTGCAGTATAGTGAACAACACAGCATTTTTGAAAGTAATGAAAACACAAGTTTAATTTCAACACAATTCTCAACTAATAAAAACATTATTATGAATACTATAATAACTTTTTTTTTGCTATTGGAGCACCTTAAATGCAATACAATGTACTGTAGGGAATTTTTGATGACTGTGAACATTTATGGAATTCAGTAAAATGAATAAGTAATTTTTTAGATGGGGTTTTACGTTAAGAAATATGTAAAATTTTACATTGTCCTTGAACACATTCCCATAACAATTAACCACAAACCCTGCCAATAGAAGACTGTTTAGCAGTGAGCAAAGCGTGAGACAGTAAATACTGTACGTGACCAAGGACGCTGAGGTGAGATGATACATTATACGATGTGTGATGCAGGAAACAACATGAGGCAGGAGCGCAGAGAGAAAGAGGAGAGTGATAGCTCTGCAGGGAGAAGTGTGAGACCATCTGCTGTTGGCTACCTGCTGTTCCCCAACTCTCTACACTCACCTTCCTTTTCTTCTTTCTCCCCATTTTCCATTCAGTCTATGATGGTACTCAGTCAGTCAGTGTCGGAAACCTGGTGTATACACTGGGGACTCCATACATACACAAACATGCTACAGAACAAGCAAGCAAGATGATTTCCCTTTCATTATTTTTGTGATCTCATATTTCATATCTATACTTTCATTCTTTGCATTGTTATAGCTACTCTATTACCTCTAAACACACGAGCACACACTTGTCTATGTCTCTTTCTCTCAAAACATGCAGACATGGCACGCACACAAACGCAACAAACACACAAAACATGTACACACCCACTGTGAGAGGGCCTCTCTAATGGATTCTGAAGATTCCAATTTCCCCTCTGCCACCAAAGACAGAAAACCCTCTGAGCTCAATTACCCCTGTCTCACACTCACCAGACGAGACCACAAGCACATGCACACACACACACACACATGAACGCACACTTGGTTGTAATCTTTGGTCTTTGGTTGTAATCATAAGCACACACACACAAATCCTTGCACACTTTAAACCGCTGTGACATATTGAGAATCACACAATCAGAGTTACGCAGTCAGACTGAGAGGAGTATTAGTCTAAGGTAGATTTTATGTGATAGGAGATAACAGGGTGAGGGAGAGGGAAGAAGAATTGAGGGGTTGTTAGGAGTGTTGGGGGAAAAGGTCAGGATACAAAGAAAGAGAAGATGCAATGATAGAAGTAGGCAAGATGAGAGGATAGGATCAAGGGAAACAGAAAGAGAAATATGAGCGCAAACAAGGCTGAAAGGCCATAGAAAGATGTAAAGGAGATATAAGGACAGAGTGAAGACGAGGTGCAGGCTTCTCTGGCTTTTACAAAATCCACTCTCCCAGAAACCTTATTAAATTCTACAATTAGCTGAACGTCTCAGGCTATAAATAGGCTCACTTTTCCCATTCCGTAATGTCAGTCAGCAAGCCAGGCTTCAACTGTGGGGGAAACAAAACAATTTAAATTATAGCGAGGCTCTCTCTTTGTCTGGCCACCCTTTTAACGGGATAATTACTAGTCTATTCATTCGCGCTCGGCCAGGGCGATATATCACCTCACTGCGCAGCGGCCCCGCTTTCTGTGATAAACGTCCTTTACTGAAGAAGGGGGAAGGAGGGGGAGGCTGAGGGTTAACGTGTGCCCATGGATATCAGTTTACTGTTTGCTGCTGGCTTCCACCAAAAGCCTTATACACTCTATTGAATAGGATTCTGCCAGAATCTGGAGAATGCAAAGAGGCACTGCAACTTGGTTGCCCCAACACATTCCCGTAGGCCCTGGCCACTAAGAAATGAACGAGGAGGAGAAATGAAAGGGAAAGAGAGGGACCGAAAGGCATCTATTATTCAGCACGGCCCCGACCCCTGCATACGCGCGCCATTAAAAATAGGAAATCCATAGCGGAGACAAATGGCTTCTAAATGAAGCGCTACAGGAGGAGAGCGGAGATAGGGACCCCTGTCACATGCGCTTTAATTGTCTCCCGGGGCGATAAGGGGATTTATCAAATTCATCATGCCAGTAAGAGCTGTTAGGCCTATGAAGATGAGCAGTTGAAGAAACAGCACAGCACGTGTTTGTTCGTTCGAAGATACGCGCCATGAGTTGGGAGCAGTGAACAATTAGAGCGATCATAAATTGCATCAAACTGTAACAACTCTAGTGCCAATTGACTGTATGGTTAAATAAAGACTAGTGCATGGCTGGTTTTAAATTGATAAAAACAAAAAAAAACTAAAGTAAGCAGTGATTAAAATGCATTCAGTCTGTAGGTATACAACTGTTCTATCAAATATAGGATTAGCCGGTGGTGAGGTCAAGTATATTGATAAACCTTGTTAATATAAACTAATAATAAACTGTGTACTGTTTGGTGTAATTAATACAAGATCTCAAGAACTCCTTTCACTGAGGCCAGAAGTATTGAAAAGGCTGCTAAGAGATTATTTTAAAATAAGACCTTTATTCATTTTCATCTGGGAAATTTCAGTTCAACAGCAGCAAATAATAAAATAACTTTTAAAAATTGTATGTATAAGAGAAGGAATTTTTTTAACTGTTCAATATTTACATAATGTATAATAATTTATATAGCCTTTTAGTGCCTTTAGTATTGCCTTTAGTGGTACTTTTAATGATGCACAAAGTAACATCCTAACAAGATTGTTTGCTAGTTTACACTATAGGTTTTATCAGTGTGTGTAAAAAAACCTCTGACAAATAAAGCGAGTAATGCTGTTCACCTTGTTATGGTCTTATAGAACATTAATACTTGATGAACTCATGGATGTTGACACTTACCTTCTTAAACATGTTTGCAGACCAGTCACATCTCCTCATTGCAAAAGCACTCCTATACAGCAGCAACCTTCCTTCATACAAAACTACAAAGAATTCAAAGAAAATCTGTTGTTTGCACAGTCTCCAAACTCCCAGATACATTGAGTCTGACAATATCTTTGGGAAGCAGGCCCAATGCACAAAGACCCTACTCAATAATACACAGGGGCAAAAGCATCTAACCTTCCAGTTCCTAGACTCTCCAGCACGTCATCAGATGTTGTTTGTCCACACCCTGACTGGCCAGAGCTCTTTTGACAGCACTATGACCTACTTGACATTTGGTAGATGATCATAATGTTACGAAGGATCATCCAAGTATAAACTGAAAACATGTAAAACATGATATATTAAAAAACTTGATATACTTCATTTTTGAATGGTTGACCAATGCTATAAAAGAAAAAAGATTATTCCTCTGTGTACCTATAAGTGCAGTGTGTGTTCCTTTTGTGATTGGATGCAGGGAGCGGGAATTAGGTGAGTAAATAAAACCTAAAACCATGACAGCTAATTCTTAGTTTGGGGTTACTAACATCAATATACAGCTAAAAATAACCCATTTATGCATAATTTACACCTACTTGCAGATTTAAATATAACACAACATCATAAAAATGCATTGATATGACAGGACCAATAAATCTCGTCATTACTTGTGTAGCTACTTAATTGTCCTAGCCTGACAACTGAGAAAAAGAAAATCTATGTATTAATCTTGGATTCATTTTGTCATAATCTATTTACATTGTTTTGTATCCGTGACCAGAGTTGCCTGTAATTTTTTTTTATTTTGATGCCATTATCTCAAGTTCATTAGTTGATTATTAAGCTATCACAAGCTAACAAAGGGTCAATTGGTACTGACAGTCTGGATAACAAGCTGCTGTTGCAGTTACACTAATTTCTAAACCCATATGTCATATATTCAATAGATGTCTGATAAGTGGTGTGTGTCCAAAAACTTTAGAAGGAGGGTAAGATCATTCCGTTGCCCAAGGACAAAAAAAATCTACTTCTTGTGATCCAAATGGCAGATCTATTAGCATTCTGCCTGGTCTCAGTAAACTGTTAGAAAAGATTGTATTTAAGCAAGTGCAAGATTACTTTTATGATAATGATTTATCAACATCATCCCAAAAGGCTTATAGGTCTGGCCATTCTACCTGCACTGTAATGACACAGATATCAGATAGCTGGTTGACGTCAATCGAGTCAATGTTGGTTGGTACAGTATTGCTCGACTTCAAAGCGGCTTTTGATGTGATTGGCCATGACATTCTGATTTCAAAACTTGCTTTGTATGGATTTAACTGCTCTGCAATTCAGTGGTTTAAGCGTTGTCTGTCTGATAGATCATAAAGAGTTTATTTTAATGGTGCATTATCTTGCAGTAAGTCTCTGGACTGTGGAGTCCCTCAAGGAAGCTGTCTGGGACCTTTGTTATTTTTTATATTTACTAATGATATGCCATATGTACTTAGTGAGACTAAACTAAAGTGTGTTTACTGATGATACAACTATCTATTATGCTGCCCCCACATGTTCAGAGAGCTTAATCAAGTCTTGTCTTGTGAGATTAGCATGTTAAATGGTTGGATTAAGGCAAATAAACTTATTCACAGCAAAAACAAGTATGATGTTTGGTTCTAGGTACAGATTATCGGAGAATCCAAAATGAATATACATATAAAAGGTCAAACAATACACTAAGTACAAACTGTGAAGCTTCTTGGACTTTGGCGTGATTGTACACTGCCATGGTCAAATCATGTCAACAAAATTGTTGCCAAAATGGGTAGAACTTTAGCCATAACATGAAAATGTGTACCATTCCTTAATACCCAGCTACTTTGTCAAGTAGCTGTCTCATTGGTTTTGTGTCATTTGGATTATTGTTCAGTTGTATGGTCATTTGAGGAAATTACAAGTGGCTCAGAAGGCTGGCTGCAAGGCTGGTCCTGCGTTGCAGGAATGCAGAAATGCATAAAAGTCTTACCTGGCTGAAGGTCAACAACAGACTATCTGCTAATACACTTACATACTTTCATAGAATAATTAACATCAGACTCACCAATTTTTATAAAACAATATAAGTTACTGCGCATTTATTCCTACTTGAGGGGTGAATAGTGGATTGATTGTTTTACCACTACAGAAGACTAACTATGAAGAGGACTGTAATCTACAGGTCAATTGTGTTGTGGAACAGGCTTCCATGTGTGGTTAAGGGAATAAATAGAAATGGTGGTTTTAAAAAGAGATTAAAATTGTATTTATCAACACTTCAACATTCTTACTCATCATAAATGAGTGAGGTTGGGTCATGTGATACATGACCCACATTGTCAGGGTGTGCGTATAGAAGAATGGATCCAAATGCAGGATGGAGAAACAGGAGGAGATGGAATGCTATGAATACAATTTAATCCAACGTAGACAAGATTGATACCAAGCTACAGGGAGAACAACAGGAAAAATAAGCAAGAGCATGACAGGGGAAACCAACAGGATGAACTAACAAGGGAACTGAAAACCAGCAGAGAATAAATACACAGAGGGACAAATGAAGAACAGGTGAAATGGATGAACTTACAAGACCAGGTGAACTAATGAACCAGAAACTGAACCGAAACTATGAAATAAAGCAGGAAACCAAAAATACATCACTAAAACTAAAACCCTAAAATCATCACACACACACACACACACACACACACACACACACACACACACACACACACACACACACGCAATGTGTTTTTTAGGTATTTTTAAAAATGCTTTAAGTATTTTTGATGTAACTTCATTTATGTGTATGTATTTATGTATGTGTATATTTATGCTACATATTATTAATACATTTCTATATATTTTCTGTGCATTAACTTTCATGAATTTTCTATGTTCATCATTTTCTGTACTGTAGTCCAATACAGGGTCGCTGGTGTGCTGGAGCCTATCCCAGCAATTATCAGGCGATAGGCAGGGTACACCCTGGACAGGTCACCAGTCCATCGCAGGGCAAACACAAAGAGACAGACAGCCACTCATGCACACACTCACTCCTAGGGAGAATTTAGAGTGACCAATTAACCTAACATGCATGTCTTTGGACAGTGGGAGGAAGCCGGAGTACTCGGTGAGAACCCACACATACACAGGGAGAACATGCAAACTCCACACAGAAAGACCACTGTTTGGAACCCCTCCCCAGCTTGAACCAGCAACCCCCTCTGGCTCAAACTCTGCCCAAGGCTCAAACCAGCAACCTTCTTGCTGTGGGGCTGCGGTGCTAACCACCACACCACCGTGCAGCCAATGTACTTTTCTATGAATTTATTTTAAATATAATTCTTGGCGTGTTTTTTTGTTTTTGTTCTTTTGTTTTATTTGTACTTGAGAGTATAATGTTTATTGTTATTTTATTGTCTGGATCTCAGTAAAACTATTCTCACGTTTTGGTGTCAGCTAATGGGGATCCTTTTAAATAAACAAATGAACAAAGCTCGTTTTTTTATGAAAAGTCAATTCCTCAAATAATCTAGCATAACTGGCCCTTTGCTTCTAACCTTTATCTTACCTGTTATCATAAGAAAAAATTGTTTGTTTTCTCAAGATGATGAGATGAATGTGGTGAGCTCAGAGATCACATGTAGTTAATTCTGTTTGCTGCACGGAGCTATTAAGCATTCTTCAGACAGTGACATCTGTAGGCATATGTAAGAGTTAAACCAACTCTTTTTCAGTAAGTATCGGCCCTTTAGGCTATTCACTGTTTATGCTTAGTAGAAAACTAACTTTTCTATGATGAACAAACAAAACTTAACTCATTAAATCAGGGCTACTCAACTTCAGTACTCTAGGGCCCCTGTCCTGTAGGTTTTAGGTACTTCCCTGGTCCAACAAACGTGATTCAAATTAAATGAATCATTGAGGTAGGATAAATGCCAATTAAGATGTATGTGAAAAGGTAAACATCCATGCATATCTATTTAAAGTTGTGCCTAATTTTGTTTTGTTTTTTAATGAAAAAGAAGCAAATTTTTACATGCATAAATCCCATAAGATGTTTAGTGTCTAATGTGTCTGTGAGAATGCAATTTAAGACACGATCTTTGTACAACTTTGGTGTCAGGAACCGATGTAAAGTCCATTTTTATCTTATTTTGCTGACTTAGACCACTGTACTTGCCCATACCTTGCTACAACTAAACTGATTCAAATGAGGGCTCAACCTTGAAGTTTTATCAAGATAAGCAAAAGCATTTTATGACCCGTTAATTTGAAAATAGAGTTTTGAAGCAAGGAAACATAAAACATACAGAGCAGCAGATCCCCAGGGTAAAGACTGATATTGCAGATCAGTATGGTTACTTGGTTGATTTTTAACACCACTAAACTAATACACTTTATAGACATTCAAAGGTTAACCTATATTTACATCAGTTGATTAAACCAACTTTGCAGGAAGATGAAATTAAATGAAATATACTTTATTTATCCATTTAGAGGGACAATCACGTTGTGATTTAAATAAACTTCTCAGTAAACACTACAGATACATAAACTGCTTAATGATTGCTGACTTAATTCTGTGTTATATATATATATATATGTATATTATATTTCTTTATACATTATATCCCTTTTTTTCACTCCATGCTTGTCTAAAGTGACACATGTCCTGCTGCTCTATTTCATAAGGAATCCCAATTACCCAAGATTCTAAATTGCATCATGTTGTTTCTATTTTCATTTTTTAGGTAGACATATATGCATTCATATTTTTTCCCATAAAACTTACAAAGGCCTGCGGCATAGATGCTTTCTTTGTTGAGACATAATTAATGAACCAGTTATAATTGATGACAAAATAATTAGCATTAAATTAGAAAATTAGCACTTTTGATTATTGTTATAATTAACCTCTACTCATGCTACAACTGACCATTGTTTGGAGGAAATTATACAGAATCTGCTTCAGATAATAGTACATTTCTTCCCCTGGATGTTACATGGTGTTTTGAATGAGAAGTTTCAGTTACTCAAATTGTAAGCGTATAAGATTTTCACCAGTAACTGTTTTTATGATTCATTTTGGAGACCATTGTTTATCTAAAATGCCTAAGAGGTAAAGAAGGAAAGTAAATGAGTGAGAGAAAAAATGTATCTAGGGTCCAAAAGAAAGAATGTTACATCTAAGTGGAAATGCAGATGAATGAATAAAAAAAAAAGAGGTTTTGATTTTAATCCCCTGGGAGAATATGTGTGTGTCTGTGTGTGAGAATGTGTGCTTTCTTTTGTGATGGATGAACGACAGTAGGCATGGCAGCTCATCTCCTCTCAGGCGGCTGGGTGACAGAGAGAGATGTTACAGCGCAGAGACAGTACAACCGCCACACTGGCAAGCAGGTGTCACACGCACACACACACACACATTTCCAAAGCATGTGCCTGCATGCAACATCAAGATCCTTTTCTTTTCCTTCTGGCTTTTCACCTGCCCCCCATTTCACAACCCTGCCACCCCTGTCCACCACCTCTGTCTACTCATCTCTTGCCCCCCCTCACGACCCGTGTTCCCTGTAAGTGAGCTGTCTCTTTGTGGGCGGTGGCCTCCTCATCTTCTTCGATGCCTCAGACCCGAGCTTGTCAAACGCTCAGCCCCCTCCTCCAGATACTTCCCATCCCAATCAATGGGAGCACTATGAATATTTCACACACCTCAGGCAGGCATGAGGCAAATAGGAGGTGTGTCCTGGTTGCCTTGGAGTGTGAGTGTGCGTTTATGTGTGTTCGAGTGTGGAGGGGGGTGGGTGGATAGGGGAAAGGGGGTGGGGGATTTAGGCTGTCAGGGCCCCAGTGTGGTGAAGAGATGGGGCTTCTCTTCCTGAGTCAGACAGGGCCAATAACTCATTAGAGGGAGAAAGATGTAGAGGTGAGGATGTGACAGGAGAAGAGGGAGAAGAAAAGAGAGCTCCCCTCTATTTTCCTCTGTCTCTACTTTTTGCCTTCCTCTTCCTTCTGTCTCTCCTCTTTTTCTTCTGCCTCCATCCTCCTCATCTCAAATTTTTAAAAACAACCATCCCACAGAGACAAACACACACACACCCCTATCCCCTCTTTGCCTCTGCAACTCCCACTAACCCTCTTCTTCTCCACCCCCCACCCCCCCTACCCTCCTCCTCCTCTCCTCCCTCCTTCCATCTGTCTTTCTTGCTGCAGTGCCCATGCTGCCAGGCAGTATAAATCACATCTCTGGGCTTGGCTGCAATGGGCCTGAAAATAAAAAGGCATAAAAGTGTCGGGATGAGCTACGGGCCAGGGGGGGAGAATTCCTTTATGATGGGTCTAAATCCTCCTCCCACCCTACTACCTCCCTAGTGCACACACACAAACACACACAGATTGCTTGAAGACACATACACAGCACCAAGTTTAACTCTGAAATTATGCCCCCCCCCCTTCTCTCCCTCACAGACAACTGTACAACCTTCCAAACACACATACGCTCTGCCACATATCATATTAAGCTCTTTGTTGGGTGTGATCAGAATTGAGACGTCTCCTCTCCATGTTTGGTCCTTAAAGGGGCAGTCTGGCTAAAAACAGTAACCCTGTTTCTGTCTACTGTTCTTGCTTTCATTTCTTTACAAGTGATTGCAGTGACCCCAGGAGACCAACTGTCCTTTTTTTTTTTTATACCAACGGAGCAGGAAAAGGTACAGGACAGAAGGAATATCATTTACAACCTTATACTGCTTCATCATATTTGAATCCAATGTGTATGGAAAGGATGAAAGACGAACCTTTAACCCTTTGAAGTTTAATTCTTGTTAGCACTGATGTATTTGATGCTATGTGGAACATCTATCTTAGAGTAAATGTGCACCATATAACTAACAGCATTCTTTACTGTCTGAGATTAATCTTAAAAAGGTTTTTCACCCTGGGTTGTGGCACAAAGGAGAGTCACTTCTCTGTGGATAATGGTAATTGTAGACAATTTATGATCACTCTAGTCTCCATCTATGTATCGTTCTGTGTAAATAAACCAATAAAAAATGATTGAGATGGGCTATAACATATTGAAATGAACCATAGTGGCAGAGATGCATTGTTAAGGTTGTCTAAATGATCATGGGAATGAAGATGGAGGTGAGCGAAAGCACCATGAATGGGTAACTCCATCACCTGCTGAAATTAACCTATAGCTCCGAGTTCTCCTTTAATCTATGTCCCGATGTGCATTTTGTCAATTCTATTAGATCATGCTGTGTGTGGAATGAACACACAATACATACACATACATAGGGCAATGATGATAATGGTGAGCACCTTCCCAGGTGAAGCCTATTCAGTCACAGTGGGAGCCATCTCAGACCTAATTATGCTTGCTTTGGCGTTTTAACTGTATTGATCAAAACACTGAAACAAACGAGAAATGCTTATCAAGCTGGAAAAGAAGAGCCCTCAGGAGTCGGAGTGTGTGTGTACCTTTGTGCATTTGTGTATGTGTGTAGGAGTGGGTGTGCTCCACAGGAGTGAGTGAGAGTGATGGCATAGGTCTGAGAGGTGGTGAGATATTGGTGGTTGTAAAAAATTGCAATTCTGAGCTTTTGAGTTATTAATTACAGCCTCCCCTCCTTTACCCCTTCTTTAGGAGCCATTAGAAATACTGCCACACAAATTACTGCACATATATGCTCAGTTGCGTAGGCCTCAGGACATACAAAAACACACATACACACTTGCAGGTTCATGCACACACTCCCTCACACAAATTAGCTCATCCATACCGATGCTAAGCTTACAATACCCTGCTCTGATGAGCAAGCTCCCGTCGACCTTGGAACTCTCTCGAAAGACGATGCAAGGGGAGACATGCTGTGAGAGGGGGGAGGTAGGGGTGGTGGGAGTAGATAAGATGGAAGGAGAGAGACAATAGATGAGAGGAGGGAGGGATGGGAAGAAAAAGAGAGAGAAAGCACAAGTGGAGCTGTTCAGTACAGGGCAGGAGGGCAGTGCTCCCTCCCTCCTTTCCATCTTAGCTCATCTCGAATGCAAATGTGGTTTCTATACGGTTCCTTTGTGCCGCCTCTAACTGCTCCAGAGAGAAGCAATTACAACTGCTCCATTCAGTCAGAGAGAGAAAGACGCGCATGGATAGAGAAGGGTAATTAATAAAGTGATGGGGTGGGGGGGGTAAGGAGGAGTAGAAGAGGCAATCACGTACCTGTGGAGGATCTTCAAGTAGGAATGGAGTGGGGTATTGATTTTAAGGGGAGCTTTGTCATCGACACAAACAATAACAATAAAACTGACCTGGCTCACAATTACGCCATGAATGGTCAAAGGTGAGAGGTCATTAGCATTACATTAAGAGTTTTATAGTGTGTTATACAATAAAAAGCAGTAGCCTTAGTAAATATGCCACATCCTAGAGTTCTAACTCTCTCAATCACAGTATCATAGAGATGAACCTACAGAATTTATTGAATCAAAAGATTTCCATCCAGATATGACATCACCCTCCATTGCTCTCTGTGTTTCTGTGAACAGACATTTGCACTGCCAGAGCCATATCCTACTGAAGTCACAGTGGCCAGGCAGCGCCGCAAGGTATGGCGGGGGCTTTTATGGCAGTCATTTAGGCCGCTAATATGTCATCTCCATTAGCCGACTTTTAACACTCAGATAGATGGCCCTGTGACATTTATCTGTGCACAGGTCGTATTTTAGCTGTTAAATGGCCGGTGATGTGCAGAGTACGTGCAAAATGTGTGTATGTGTATGTTTTAGGCATGCAGTGGTGGGGTTGGGGAGAGAGAGAGGCATTGACTTTTAATGGTGCCCTATGCAATAGCACTTCAGAGGGAATAATCACAATACAATGCAAGTCATCCCCTTTGACCCCAAACACACACTTGCAAAGCATGCACAAACACACACATAAAAACAAGTCAAGAGGAGGCTGCAAGGTCGAGACCCAGGCTTACTTCCTCAACAGTTAGACAGCTGAGGCACAGTGAGCCAGGGTCTGCTGCGTCAGCTGAAAAAAAAACACCCAACTACAAAAGAGAACAGGTAATTAACTTAGCAGCCTATAGAGAGATAATGAGGGCTAAGAGAAAGGAGGGAAACAGAGGAAAGAGTGAAATAGAGGAGTGAGAGATAAACAAAATGGGCGGGGAAATAAGTGCAGGGGCAGGGTGAGAGCAACCCAGGCTAATTGCTCATATGGATTTTACCATTGTTGGCTTTTGTACGGTCAAGGAGGTGAAGCCATTCCCTGTGGTGGCGTCAGGTGAAAGTCTAAATGAGCTAATAATTTAGACTCATAAACGTAAACCAATATTGACGGTCACCATGTACATTGAAAAGCATTAGAAAGATTCCAACCATAAAACAGCTGTAAATATGATATACCCTCTTGTCATCTGACTCATCACATATAGCAGCACCTCCCCCCCTCCCTACACGTTAAAGTACCACTATGCTGCATTAAAAAGCTGAGAATATGTTCAGTGTCATTTTATGCATAGCCTAGAGGCGCTTGGTCACCTGTCCAAAGGCACTGAAGTTGACTAATGTGATAGAAAATTAACAATTAAAAATATCACACGGGCTCAGAGCCATCGCAACGTGGACTGTTCACAACTCAGTGGACACCCTAATTGCTTTGAAATACAATTGGGTTTGGGCTTTGTTTGGTGTTTTGGTGGTATGAAGCGCATCAATGCACACTTGAAATTGAGTTATAAATTACCAAGCTGAAATAGACATGTACCGTGAATACTCAATATCCAAATGCTGGATGTTTTCCCCTTCAAAAAGGCAGATGTGTGCATACATATGCACCGACACACATAAACCAGATGCAATTGCTTGCAGCTGCATTTTATTTTGTCAAGAAAATTTACCCCCTCTGAACCAAGCAGTGTATGCGTGTCATGCTGCATGCCTGTCATGGGGTACGCTGATAAGGTCAACCTTAACAGCAAACAGAGATGGGAAGCTCCAAACAAAAACCAGTGGGACTCTATAAATGACAAGAGGATGAGCAAAGGAGAAAATGTTCATTCATGCACATCTTTCACCAGCATTCATGCGTGTGCGTTTGTGTTTTCAAAAGTGCCACTGTGTGTACGTACGTGTCCGTTTGCTGTATGAAAACAGCTCAGTGGCTGGTGTGTGAAGTTGCTGACAGCTTCATTATGGCTTGTGCACACAGGGAGACCGTGCAATCCATGGAGAGGAAATAGGACAGACAGTGGACAGCCAGGTTTGATGCGGGGCTTGGCCACACGTCATTACAACGGTTGGTGGAAGAAGAGCAGTGAAGGTGGGGAGATAAGAAGCTGTGGTCTCCTCTAATGAGCCATTGCTTCTTTTATCAGCTTTCAATTTACAAGGTGTCCATAACTTTTGCAGAGCCAACCAGTTTGAAACAGTCTTGATCCTTACAGCTGATTCCCAAGAGCAGATTGTTTACATTAATTTGTCTACAGTCATGTGAAAGCAAGCAATAAACCTTTACATCATGCGATCATTTGCCAAGGTTTACTTTAATCCCAATACAGAATCATACTCTAATCATGTTCAACCTGTCCACAGTGGTTTAGTGACCCTGCATTTCCTTCTCACAGGAGCCACAGAATATAAAATGTATTAGACATGGAATGCATGATGTACTGTCACAAGTTGCTGTATAACAAGTCCATCTGGATGTGCCAAATTTGAGGCAAACCAATGCCAAAGTAAGTGGAATTTATAACACAAAATGACCTGTGCATCCATTACAAGCGTTTCAGCTTTGTATACCAAAGTCCACTTCAGTATATAGTGTGCTGTGTCTAAACTCCCTCTACTGGAATCCTGGAACACTGCATGATGGTTCACTGAAACTATGTGAAACCAAACAATTTAGAAAATGTCAAATCCATCCAAAAAACACAAATAACACCAATATTCCTCAAGAGACAATTTATTTATCCTTTAACAAGTCAAAAGTATTGTCAAATATTTAAAACAAAAAACAAAAAAAAAAAACAACTCAAAACATGCCTTCCTAACCTCAGTGCAGCTTTAATCTAGGGATAAAATATACATAGGAAATCTTTAAGAATTCATTATACATATAGATTTTACCAAGTTCACATTATATACATTTTAGCATAGGTTTTTTAAAAACATGAAATTTTTTTTATGTACATTACTTAAGACTAAAGGTTTTGATAAGAGTACATTGAAGCAAGGTATTAAAAATCAAAGTCCAAGTGAGGTTAACAATAAGATTTTTGCTCTTTTGAGGTCACAACTAACAAGAGCTCAGTGGACTATCAAACAGGTTCACACAGTGATCTACATATATAGGAGATAAGGCACAGTATCACTTGTACATATTAATGCTCATCGAGGGGGCCAGGAAGTGCTGAGCAACAGCTTAAGAGATATGGATCTCAGATGAATGGAGGAAGGGGACAGGACTCTCTCGCACTGGTGTGTCGATGCTCAGTCCCAGGCCTGATGATGAAGAGCTGCCACAAGAGTACAAAGTGCAAAGATCAATTTAACATTAAAAATTGCAGTATGTTAAGTGTGAGCCTGATATCCTACCTTTCACAGTCTGAGTCACAAGAAGCCTTGTCCTCTAAACTACTGATGCAACCACTGCTGGAACGCTGGATGGCCTCAGCCACTGTGTACCTAGTCTTACCAATAACACACTTTTCAATTTTTGCAGTGCTGAGGTCTGACTGGAGGAATAGATGGAGCCGGCTATCCGATAACAAAAAGGGACTATGAAGAACACTGAGGAAAAAAGGAGAAAAAAAAACAACCAAGAATGAAGCCATTTCTAAAAAGTGGTAAAACAATTTGTTTTGAAATCTTTCATCCAGATTGAGGTACTCTAAAGTGACAATAGGTTAACTGAACTACATGAACTTTCTCAAGTTCTCAACTCACTTTTCTAAGAATTCCTGCAAGCCCTTCATCCTCTGATTGACTTGCAGTTTGTTCTTCAGACTAAAAAAAGGATTCCAGGATGGCAACTTGGGCAAATCTCTGTACAGGCACATTAATTTCATCGATTACAAAATGGAATAAGCAAATGTATGTTAATTCAAAACTAAAAATCTGGATTCAAACATACATGATCAGAGCGTTCTGCTCCAGACATTGTCGCAGCCAAACAAACTCACTGTAACGCCGTCTCACACAGGAAGCCTTCCTTCGGAAACACATGCTATTGGTCTGCAAGATAAATATCAGACTTGCAATTGTTAACACACACTTTTTTCCTTTAAAAAAAAAAAAAAAAAAAAAAAAAAAAAAAAAAGGGGGGGGGGGGGCTT
>JAOXYM010000018.1:10796773-10821079 GCA_028567055.1 Leptatherina wallacei
TTTTTTTTCAAATAATAATAATGATTAAACAAACAATTAAATTAAAGTAGAAGATAGGGCCTTGTTCCGGAGGGTGAGTGTTGCACCATCTTGCAGCCCCACCATTTTTGCAGTGGTATCCTGGTATCCGCTGCCGCCTGCTGACACTGACAGCAGAAAGATCTGGACTGACGAAGTTATACAGCGACCCACATTTACAAATGAAGGTATCTTATCTGCTATTCTTGAAATTATTTTGTTTTCTGTGTTAGTTAGGCATTGGTTACAACAATAACCAGAATAGGAACACAGAAAAAAAGTCTGCTTGACATTTCTTCCAGTTACACCAATTTCATAGCGATCTTCTGAAAACCAGAATAAAATTATTTATATGAACTGGGGGGAATAAAGTTACCAACGTGTCTGATTCAAGGCTCCAATGTCAACATGATCACCAGAACATCCAAAGTGTAACAGCAGAATCTTTCCATGTCTCAGCCCAGCACGAAGTACAACTTCTTCTAATAAAATGTATTACGCAAATTTCACGGTTTGGCTGGAACTTAAGTTCAAATGTTTTTTCCTTTCTTTGCAGGTCTATGCTTTGTAACACTTCACAATATCTCCCAAATTAGTAATTTGCTCTTAGCAACAGGATAGCCCAGCGTCTCTTAGTACATTAGCAATAACTTGCATAATAAACAGTTGCAACTGACAGCATTTGCAACTTGTTGCACCATTTTAAGCCTGACAGCAGCATGGAAACACAGAATTTAGTGTTGGATTGACAACTTTTCACTGAAACTTACTGTGCTGTTTTTGTTGGTAATAAAATCCTTTCTGTTAATATTCTTGACCCACTTCTGTCCAACATCCCTGTCTCATGCACGGAATCTGTGTGACCCGAGGGGTCTCAGACAGGGGCAAACTTCGTTAATCAAATGTCCGTCTTCTTTGCATTCAGTTTTTTTTTCCATTACTAGAGTTTTCCACTGCTGTTATAGAAACCGACAACCGCACAAATCTTCCCAGATTTTCTTGACATCACTGAGAAAATGACCTGATTCTCTTTACAATTACGTCTCACAGGCCCAACATGCCACTGCAAAAATGGCGGACGGTCTACTTCCAGCATCTGGCCGGATTAGTATTTTATAGGGAATATAGTGAATAAACCAAGAGCAGTTTACCTGATGAATTTAATCTCATAATTTAAGTTCCATAAATACTTAATTCATATTTCTTCATAATTCAGGTCTATGCGTCTTTTTTCTGATATTTTGGAAACATTAACGGTAGCTATGTTTACATGGAGCACTTTTGATCCGATCAAACATCCAATCAAATAAAAATGCGTCATGTAAACATATTAGCTGATCCGATCGGCCTCGATTGAAAAGAATTCCCAATTCGATCAAGAGGGGTGGCTTAAACCTTTTCACGATCGGATCGGCAAGACAAAGTAACCATGTATACACTCATTCCGGTGGTTTCTGTGGTGAATGTTGTTTCTGCGCATGCTTTAACCACGTGGGGCTTATGTGACGTAATGAGTTTCAGGGAAAACAACGGTGGCAGCAAAACAGAATGGGACTGTGGCGGAAACGTTTTTGTTAAAAAAATTAAGGAGTTAAGGAGTTAAGGATTAGGGCATTGCGCATTTCTACGGTTAAAATGTTCAAAAGACAAAAAAAGAAAACCTTCTTATTCCAAACTGGTAGCCATTGCGCGCTTCAAAACCCTTAGGTTCGTATTAAATCTGTCCATCATGTAAATACAACTAATCGTATTACTTTATTCAGCATCCATGTAAACATGTCATCTGGAATCTCTAATCAGATTGATTTCAATCGTATAGAGAAAGTATTTGTCCATGTTAACGAAGCTTGTGGCTCTGTTTTGAGTTAGCAGTTAGCCACGTTAGAATCCACCAGTCTATCAAAATGATACTGAAATAATTAAGTAGAATTAACAAATACTTTTACAAATCACAGTTGTAAATTTTTAAAGGAATATGTCAGATTCCTGATATTGTTCCTAACTTTAATTGGACAATATGTTATGGTTAGTGGTGCATCAATAAGATAACAGTCTTGTCCTGTGTTTGGGCTGAAACAACTCTTCATGTCACAAATATGTTAAATGTTTCTTTTTGAAGCAGGTAATGTACACAAAACCAGCCGGAGCATGCAGAAACATATCAATTGTGCTTTCACTTATGTTCTTATTGCGGCTACCTAGAACATGTTAAAAGCTAAAGCTAACGTTTGATTTGTTCATATGTGTGGTTGTTCCAAGAAAAAAATAAATAAATACTGCATTGTGCTGTATAAACCAATAGAGATAGACACAGTAAATCATACTCACAAGAACCAGAAGTGTTTTTCAACTGACAGTCACTTCATCATCATTCACAGGGCGGGCCTTTGTCTCTTTTGTTTTAGTGACCATGTTAAATTAGCTCTAAACAGATGGGTGCTGTCTTGTTGCCAGGCTGTTTCTGTGTGAGCTATGTGTGTGCGCCAAGGTAAACCAGACAGAGTTTATTCATGTGCTTATCTTCATCTGTGTTGTTTATGTGTGTGCGTAATTACTGCCAAGATGTATGTGCAACACTGCCTTTCCTTGTTGGTTGCATGTCTGTCTATGATGTGTGCAGATGAATGAGTGTGTGTTCTGATGACCTATGGTTGTTTCCTTGCAAATAACAAGGACTTTTGGGGAGCAAAGTAGAGGGGTGGACAGCCAGTGGATTAGCAAAGGCCATGATGTACAGTCCACAGGGAGTCATTCTGTATGCCTCAAGGTACTTCTATGTTTTTAGACAGGAGAAAGTGTTAGGGTTGTGTTGTTTCTATAGTTTGAATTTCCACATTTAACTTGCACGTGTATATGTTCTTTGTCAAACACACAGTTTGTGTATGCATGCATCAAACCTGTTCTTGGATGATGTCACATGCAGCTGCTGCGTGGCTGACAGACAGTTTCCGCACCACAACATGGGGCCCTATGGTCAGCCTGTCAGGCAGATTGGCAGGTGAATGACACCAATGAGAGCCAGCCGTCCCTCCCCCTAGGAGCCAGGCACTGAGTGACAGCCAGTAAACAGCCAGAAAGAGCGTCTCTGAACCTGAAAGTAATCTATTTAACTCACTCTCTTTGGCTTTTTCTGAACAGTGCTCCACTCTCTTTCCACTCGGCCTCCCCTTCCTCTGCCTCTCTTTGGCTCTTTCTAATCTTCTCACCCTCTTTTCAAACCACTCTTTTTCTTTCTGTCTCTGTGGGTATTTTTTGCTTCCACTGAAGGCTTCTGGGTTTTTTAACTGTCTCCCTTACTCCCCCCTTTTTCTCCCTTTCACTCTATCTGTCATTGCTCTGTGCTGCTTTCTATCACTGTGTCACTGACTCTTAAGGAGCAGCTTGACTGCCTCTCAGTTGTACCTCTCAGTCAAAATATCGACAAAAAAGTGTTTTAAACTGAGTATAAATAGGCAGGAGGTTGTGGGAGAAGGACTCGAGATTGTGTATGTGTGCATAAGTGAGAGAGACGGGTGGTATTCCTCTTGTCAGGCTGTTTAATTTTGGCATAATTCGTTCTTTTTTTCAATTCTCTAGCATAAAGTTGATCCACCCAAATTTGGTGGTTTCTTGGCAAAAAAATGTTTACTGCTCATCTCTTTTAAAACATTACATGGGTGGAATACTTTGATGCTCAATTGGCTTTAAGAAATCCTTCTGCGTATATATCTCCACCCTTACCCTCTGGATCTCCACCCTTGGCTCCATGCCCCTTCTCTCCCAGTAGATCTACAGCGAGCCCACCCAAGTGCCTTTCAGGCTGGCATTCTGCCCTAGGCCCACACTCCCATCTGACCCATGAGCACAGGATCCATTGCCCTGGTCCCCTTTGCACCCGCTGACCCATCACCTCTTGACCCACTGTCCCACGCTCCCTCTGGCTTTGTCATTTGCCACCTCAGCAAAGCACTACCACCATCACTGGAATTCAGCCTTGCAATGTACCATAAATGCTTCAAAAATAGGTTATGTAAATGTACATTGTTAATATTTGTATGATGAATTGATATTTTGGGAATTTGTGCGCCGGTGATAAAGGAGTTTCAACCTGGATGTCACAAGGCTTGGTAAATCGAATTCCTGTCTCTATCGCTATTCTGCCAACTCTTCTTCAGTTCTTCTTCCCAATCTCTTTATTGCAATATGTTTCTGTCTCATTTGTCCATCACATCCATTCAATCTGTCTTCATCTGTGTGGCATCTCACTCGCTCAGTCAGTCAATCTCTTTGCTTCGTAAGTGTTGATGTTGTCTCCAAGTAAATCTCTCACTGTCTGTTTCAGCCTTCTTCTTTGTTGTTTTTCTCTGTCTGCTTTCCTTTTGCCTTGTGAGAAACTCTTAAGGGTCTTTGTTGTGAGTTCAAGTCACCTCCATGGTGACCAGCACTGACTGACAGCTCTTAAAGAGGTCTCTTCATTGCAGAGGCCAGGAGAGGCAAAAAGGAATGTGTGTATTTGTGTGTGAAATGGACAGGGCCTATGAGTTTGTGGGTGCATTTTACATCTGCATATACAAATCTACATGTGTGAGTGGTTTCTACTCACGAGTGTCCATCCTCTTGTGGGTTAATTTTTCTTGTAGAAGGATTTGTTAGATGTTTATCTCAATGACATACACAAATAAACCGGGGCAGAGTCAATCTAAGCTCCGCAATCAGTGCTGAGACGTCTACAGTTCTGCAACTGCTGTTTGCTTATCTTCCACGTTTCCTTTGAACCCCCCACCCCAAACACTTAAATATTCAGTATGGGAACTTATATAACCAAAGAGAAAGAGAGAGCCTTTGGGGAGGGTTAAGTATGTGATGGAGAAAATGAGATTAATGTTAAAAAAGGGAAAAAACAGCCAAAACATTCCAAATTTCACTGATGAACAACAATGGGGTTCATCCAAAGTTATATTACCATGCAGCTTTTGCGGCTAAGGCTTATTTCAGTCCCACTCAGCTTCATTCCAAAGAGAAAACCCTGCAGGCGCTATCTGATGGAGTCAAACAGAGGGGAGCTTTTATGTGAGCATTTTGTTGCAATTATTTCAGCCTCAAAATACTCAAAACAGAAAGACTATGTTCCGCACTTCATGCACTTTATCTTGGCAGGGTTTTTTCTGCAAAGGGTCTCATTACTCTCTGTCAGCCATTAGAGGCGAATATCTGAGCAGTGATTTTAATCAAAACGATAACATCAACTGCTCTGTGGAATGGAAAACAGAATTGTCAAAATGAAAGGCTAAGCTAAAACTACCTTAGTGATAACAAGAGACGGGAGAAGACATGGTCGGGGGTTGACCTTTTGACTGACAGGAGTCCTGCGGTTTGACAGACAAACGTCTTCGACCTGTGGAGCCTAAAGAATTTCAGCTTGAGTTTTAACTTAATTTTCCACATTTCTACACATTTTGGTGATGTCCTAAAGATGTAAATATGTGTCCATAAACTCTGTATTAACCCAAGTTAAACATCAACACCCTGGCAGTTCGAAACTCAAAGCCATACAATAATAGAGCCCATAGACATTCCAATGCACAGAGAGAGAGAGGGCTTGAATTATTGCAAAAACACTCACCATACAAGGAAACCAGTGCAAGGCACTGGTATTTTTTAGAACATTATTTTGGAAATGATCTGGAATCAGGGATAAATGCAGCTCGTTGCCTTCGCTTAGCTAGAGCTCGCAAACCACATTACCAAAATACCCAAGTGCCGAAAGAGAAGATTGTTCTGTGGTAAGAGGCTGACAATCAAAATGGTCAAATGTCTTAGAAAAGCAGCAGGGAAAACCATCTTGAGCTCATGGCGGTTACAACTCACAGCAGATTGGTGGTCATTCATCGCAGTGTTTCATTTTGCAGTGGGAACCTCTAGAATTTAGAAGTAATGGAGGAGAGGATGCAGATGGTTAAAGTAAAAGAATTATGTGTTATTTATACTCTAAGACTTGTTATCGTGATATCCTTTTGAAGTCAGCAGGCATCCTCTGAAAAGATCCAGCACCATGATTTAGACAGAGATGGAGTGAGAGGCCAGTGACAGTTTTTTGAAAGTGACACCCTACTGCCCCAATCTTGCCCCATCTTACTGAGCTATCAATCTCTGAGGCATTCTAATCATCCATAATTGGTCATAATTGGATTCAATTGGCTTTGATTGTCTGTAATTGAGCAGATGGACTAATCTGATTGAAGATCAGAGGACTGGAAGTCCTGTGAGGTTTCAGAGTGAGTATTCCCCTGCCACTCCACTGACCCAAGATGTTCACTTCAAACACATTTGTTTGCAACACAGCTGATTGCTACCGGTCATTGCCATGTGATTTGGGAATCGAACTACAAAACATGCTTGTGTTGTACAGCTTCCCTCCCTAAGCAGGAAGTTTCAAGGAAATCAAATCCTTTCTTTACTATAGATAAACTCATGCTTTCTCCATGTTTATGCATCATATGTGCATTCTTGTAGCAAGAACAGTTGCACTTGCACACACGAAACAGCCTCAAAGAGAAACTGAGAGGGTGTGAGATGGCAGGAGAGATCATAAGTAAACAGTAATGTAATACAGCACTAATTTGAATCACATTTTCTTGCCCAGAGCTGCTGAATTCCTAATTGTGCGTGAAGCTGTCCAGCAGTCATGCTAAATTATAATATACTGGACAGAAAGGGAAAAGTAACTCTGCAGCATTTTGATTTGTTCTGACGAGGGACTTTGATAGGAGGAGAGCAGAGGGAGGAGATGTGTTTGTGTTGGCGAGAAAAATCCCTCCTGCCCTCCTTTTCGCTCTTGCTCTCACTGTCTTTTGTTCCCGGTCTTGCTCTGCCCAGTGGCTTGACAGGCAGATGGAAGCGATTATACCGTAATAATAAACCATGGGAGGAAACCATGGGAGAGAAGACGAGATGACAGAGAAGGAGAAGGAGGAGAAAGGCAGAGACTGCAGTGCACTCACGGGCCAGCACATGTGTCGATCGGGCACGCGGATCAGCGCCTCTGCTCATTTCCATCACCTTGACAGCTCAGACCTACATCAAACTACCAGGAAAGAAATCAAGAATATGTCTTCTACACCCACATTATGCAGTTTCTTTCCCCCCAGATGTGAGATCTTTGATCGCCGTTTGATTAGACTTGATTCAGCTCACAGATGGTTCACACTTTGAGGTTTAATCTTGAAAGATGACATGTGTTCTCTTTAAAACAACAAAATCATCTCTCTTCCTTCCACCATGTCACTTACCAACAGTGTATATTTTGTTTTTGGTTTTTCAGCAGGAGTTGGGCTCTGACAGTAGCCTTGCGCTCTGTCTGTCCTCAGTCACAGTATGTTTAACATCTGCCCTGCAGGCTTGTACCTCTTTCAATCTTTCAGCACCCATTGCATCTCCATTATGTCCTGCTACAAAATAGCAAATATCAGTGCCAGCTCAAGAGGCATACCAGTTCAGTGTGGCATCTCCATCACACACAGACCAGTACTAATTTAATACAACTTGTCAGCCATCACAGAGAGCCCTGTGCACTGGTTAAATGTCAAATTGCGGCTGCAGGATAGATCGGGGGAAAAACATGAAGCACCTGCATGAAAAAGGGGTGAATAATGCTGGCATCAAAAGGCAAGAAAGTCTTTGTTGAAAATAGAGAGAAGTGGTTGGAGCTGGGGGAGAGAGGGTTGAGTGGGTTAATGTGAAGAGTGTGCTTATGCATGAATGTCAGCATGTGTGTGAATGCATCACAGGCAGCTGGTGTGCGGATGAGGGAGAGAGCCATCATCCAGAGGTAAGCCCCCCCCTCTTGCTTGTAACCTCTCACCCCTCACCCTACCAGCAGCATAATACGTCTGTTGAGGGACTGGGGTAGGCAAGGTTGCTTTCTGCTCGCATCAGCATCCTCCCTGTCCTCCAAATTGCCTTTGGAAGTAATGTGCCATGAGTGAGTGGTTGGTATACTCCACTTCGTCTGTTTTCCATAGCTGCAGCATTTCCATGGCCAACTGACAACTGCAACATTTACATGAAATGTGGAATTCTGTAATTGAGAGCCCTGGGGTGTGATCAGTAACCAAAAAGTGTTTTTTTAGATGTAGGATTGCTGTTCACAAAGTCAATGGAAAAGTCAGTGCAAGCAAACGTGGATTTCCTTTAGATGATATAATCACAAGGATTAAAAGGAAAAGGACACTGACACTGTACACACAGAAAAAATAAACATAATGCTGGCATATTGGCTGTTTGAAGAAAACATGCAAAGACTGCATTACTGATCAAAATACTGAGACTGAGAAGCAATTGATAAACTTGAAAACTCCAGAAATAGATTTGAGTCACAAACAAACAGCTTTAGATCACAAAAAAAAGTAAGGTTCAAGATTAAACCAAACTAATTCACTAAACCAGGGTTTCTCAAACTTTTGAAGCCAAGGACCCTTTACAGGAGAAAATTTGCCAGAGACCCCCTTCCCTGAAGCCAATCAAAACATATTTACTGCCATTTGAACTATTAGTTGATTGGAACGATTACACTTTAAAAATTTCCAGATCCTTCAGGTCATCAGGGTCAGGTCTACTTTCTGTTCCCAGAATCAGAACTAAACACGGAGAGCCAGCGTACAGTTTTTATGCTCCTCACATGTTGAACAAACTCCCAGAAACCTGCAGGTCTGCTGAAACTCTAAGCAATTTTAAATCAGGGTTAAAAAAAAAATCTTTTTTTGCCGCCTTTTATCAAAACAACATTTAATGAACTTTTATTTCTTCCATTTTATCTTATCTCATTTAAGTCTTGGAGTGATGGGTGACAAACAAATTCTCAGATCATCCCCACTTGTAAACGAACCCTGTATTTATTTTTCATTGCAGTCAAAGTGGAAAATGATGACACCTTTTTCTTTTTTTTTTAAATTTCGCAGCAAGCCATGGCTCACAGACCCCCAGGGGGCTGCTTACCACACCAATCAGCACAGACCATATGACTCACAAGAATAACATTGAAAATTCAGCCAAATTTAATAATAAATCACCAGATTCCATATCATTAAGAACACTACATTCATTAGTGCTGAGGTAAATTTTAAATTTGGCCTGCTTTACTTTTTCTGTCCAGCAAAGGCTTAAAATTCTGTATCATAGGCAGTGGCATGTGAGAGTACTCATTTTCCAAAATAATGTGCCAGTAGTATTTATGGTGTTGCTTATCTACTGCTAGTTGACACTTAAGGTATAAGCATGAGTATAAAATGAATTACTTGGTTCTACAGTCTAAACCTTTTGAAAATAGAAATGCAAAAATCAAATGAAGAAATACTAATCAGATTTGTTTCCTAATTATTCTGCATTGTGTTGCTTGAGAGTGGTGGTGAAAATATTTTGCAATAGAAAAAGTAGTCAAAAACCAGAGCTTTTACCTCAAGAATATGCCATGTCAATATACCTAACACCAAGGAGGACAAGAGGTTTAGCTCCAGGACTTTTGAGAGTCGAGGATGAGTGACTGACACACATTTTCACATTTAGAATAGAAATCAATACAGAAACATGTGGTTTTGTTGGATTGTTGTGATTTGCACAGTTAGAAAAATTGTACTTTCCACTTTTTTCTTTAAGGTTTTTCATTTCATTATGACAATATTAAAATGATATTCCACTGTCTAAAAGGCAGTCTGATGCAGCATAGCTTAAATGTCCTGAAGATTTATAATCTTTTCCAAAAATGGCAGCAGACAATGCAAAAATACCGGCCATAAAAAAGCATTCAAAAAAGACATGTAATTTGCAAAAAATAAATAGAAGTCATTATTTATTAGCTAAAACTAAGTTATGATACACAAGGACGCTTTTGACCATAATGGCTTTCAATAAGATTCAGTGTCTGACAACTTGTAACAAATTTTGTTCCTTATAGGTGCATTGCACAAGTTTAAATGCTAAATACTATTATTTTCTTTCCCCAACATCCTCTTACAATTGCCTTATGTGTAGGATGAGCCAATTTCTATTCACTGCAGTTGCCTCTATATTACAGTTTCTGCATGCTCAACGAGAGGGATTCGGGTTCGAATCCTCAGAGGCATGCGTGTGGGTTGACACGCTGCGCGTGCTCGTTAACCTGGCCGCTGCCAGTATTGTAATGTGTACTCCGCTGCCATTTGACAACACTGACAACTAAAAATGGATAACAAGAGACCTGAAGTGTCTCACAAACATCAACACATACTCCACGTAAGACAAAGAAAAGAAAAATTTTGTCTAGTGTGACGAAAAGGATCAAACTGGAGTCTGACCGCCGCAGGAATAAAACGAGAGTCAACATCGGAGCAGCTTTCCATAAATGGAGGGAACTCCGATCTGCTCTGGGAATAAAACGGGACCCTCAGCTGGTTTTCTTCTTACTAAAAAGGTAAATGTGATATGTATGACGGAAATCAGGATACATAATATTGCAATGCTAAGTTTTTAGCATGTAACACTAACCCTACCGTTAGCTTACAAGCTAACAAAAGCTTGTGGCTATGCTATGCTTTATTTATTCATTTTTTTAGTAGCACAAGCTGTTGTACTCTTATATCGTCATGGCTGTGATTAGTTCGTCGGCAGAAGGCTGTAGGCTGAGTACCGATTTCGGGCGATTGCTGATTCATCAGGCCATATTTACAAATTTCTAGATGCACTAACAATAAACTAATATTTTCAACACAAACCACTGTGTTGCCTTGGACGATGAAGACGTCTTGACATTGAAAATATTAAACAATTAGCAGTGAAATAATCTAATCTAGCTAAATTGATTTTATAGTTGTGCGTCTAACTCAGTGCAATGCAGGTAAACGAAGACCAACGCAGTCGAAGCGGCCCATGCGCATGCACAACATTGGCGTCACTTCCACTTGTCGCAAGGGAGGGCAGACTTCTGGAAAAAAGCTAGAACTTGCGCTATGCTCCTTTAATGCTTCAGTGTGCACATATTTGTCGACAAAGTATTAAAAACATCTTTGTTTTCACATAAATGACCATTAAATAATAATATAGTATTATCGATAAGGTCAAAGCAACACTAACATCCTAATCTGCATCAGTTTCAGTCAGATTCAAATCTTAATAATATTAATAATCAAATAAATATTTAAATGTTTCACTTTAAACTAATTTGCAACCATTTATAACACATTTTGTTCAAAATATTGGTCGACTCAAATACACCAGCAAAAGTATTAGTGTGCTCTTTTAAGTGCAGGATAAATGACTGAGATTAGACAGAGGTTAGATGTGTGACCGGTGGAGACAAGGCAGTGCCGTCTTTCTTGTGGATCTGGCAATACAAAATCACAGAGAAGACCATGCAAAAAATCTGCAGAATGGCGATGGCGCTGGTGATTCCCAACACCACATCCATGTTTTCCTCCATCAACTAGACGACTTTCTCTGAGCAGGGCGTCTCGTTGGACTCGCACTTTACTGTTTCTGTGGCGTTGCAGCGACAGGAGTCAGGAGGAACCTTATCCCAGTCCGACTTTCCGTTTGACTTTCAGGTAAATGGAGACTCCCAGGATGATCCAGCCACTATTAATATTTGCAAAAGGTTTGGGTTCAGACTTATGGTTCAGAAGGAAGGATTTCCTGTAGCGTTCTTTATTGCAACAAGATGGAATCAGTCTATTGCTGCACGTCCTCCTGAGGTTGTCCGGCATGTTGTGGAGAAGGTGGGAAGGGCTCTCCGGTAGTGTTCTTACCATTGACTCCAGCCTCAGAGAGTCCAGTTGGCTCAAGGATCATTTTATTGAGTCTGTTGGGGTCAGCCTCAGCACACAGCATAAAGATGAGTACTGGCCACCACAGACTCCAATATCCCGAGCATTATACGTTCCACTTCTTGAAACGTTCCCAGTGTGAAATGAAATCACGTAACGAGCAAAATCACATCGCCACATGAACATGGTGCATAACATACTTGAATGGATTGGGAAATATCATTGAATGAAGGATGGTAAACAGTGAAAATGGTGCTATATGAATGGAAAGGTTCTTTTGAAGAACCCCTGACAATCATATAGGCTGACAGTATTGCTTTTGCTTTGACTCCCAAGTTCAGGGAGTAATAACAGTCATCACAGTAAAACAACCATGATTTCACTCAATAGTCCTGTCATGTTTCAACAGGCTATGTAATAAAATCTCTCAGCCAGCCAGCAACCACACACCACACTCTCAGCTACGGCGCCCAGAAAACTCTCTCACTTCTCAACTGTCACCCCCAATCTCTGTCTTTCCTCCTGTTTTCATGCTACAGCTCTTATTTTCCCACTTGCTGTCCCGAGTGGTGGTTTGCTAAGTATGACGTCATCATTCAGCGCCTGATTGAGGGCTCAGTGACCCATGATGCACTTCAGCACTTTTTTTTTCTTTTTTCTTTTTAAAAAAAAAAAAACATTCTGAGAAAATTTTATCCAGGAGTGTTGAATCATGGATGGTAACCTGTGTGTATTTCTATCACATCTATCAACAAATTGTCCACCACTGAGCTCAAAACAAACACTCTGAAGACCAAACGTCTCATTCAAGACAGGATTCTAAAGTAGCTGGATTTAAGAGTTACTAAGGATGTCGGTTTTCCCTTTCCTCAGTTAAATGGCTGTTAAACTGACACAAAAGCCACAGCAAGGCCAGTAACACAGCATCAGACACGCACTTCCTGGAACAGGGTTTCCTTCCGGCCATGGCAGGGGCCTCAACCCTGATTAAAGTATGAGAGGACATGAGACACCTGAAAGAAACAGCAGCTAATCAGATAGTAATTGTGTGCACAAACACACATAAGCAAGTTCACACAGAGAAAAAGTTATCATGTCCCTACACGCTGACAGCACTGGAAAAGAAACATGTCATCAACAGAAACATACATCAAGCATATAGCCTTTAATCAAGATGGGTACTTCTTTTGCCAAATGTTTATCAAATAATGGTGCAGGCTTGTGTGTATGTGTGGCTGAACATTCAGCTGAACCTAATTTTCCAATGCCTGCTGCTCCGGATACCACAGAAACATAGCACTGCTTCTATTGTCTGCCTCCCAAGGAATTCCCAACCTCCTCCCATCGCTTGATTAGCGGCTTACCCGATCGCGTGATTCTTACATGACTGTCAGAGTTTCCCCTAGTGAAAAAAAAACGGAGAAAAAAACACATACACATCCTGTTGTAATGATACACAGCCCAGATTACAAAATCTATAAACAGAGTGTTGCCTTATTTTTCCTCTGCAGTAGAACTACATGAGAAATTTTGGAATTTGAGGAACATGTCAAAGTAGAAATGGATGCATGATGATGGGTTTATATTTGCACACTGGCAGAATTCCATGAACTGGAACATATGCCAACATGCCAACGTGTGGCCATTGTCACTACCCCAATTTATGTTGTGGCTGCATATAGGCTACTGAACATTTGTTCGCCTGAGACGTTAGCACTTGTGTCTCAGCAGGATTCCAACGGATTATAGCAATGGAAAAACTCAGCTTTGGATCACGTCTGTGCTAAGTTCTCCAATTTCTCCACATTTCTCCATTCTGTTGCTTTTTTTTTCTTTTTGTCTTCTTTAATTGTGATTTACACCTCTCCTTTTCAACTTGCAATCATTCCATTCCACCAACCATCTGGCACTCTTTCCTCACAGAGCTGTGCTCACAGCTAACAACCCACAGCTGGGCTAACACACACTTAGTTACAGATCCATTTACTCTAAAGTTGGTAGAAATCACCAGAAGCAAGTGATCCACAAGTCTATCTCTCATGTTTTTAGCTCAGGAGACAGGATGGCCTGAGGGTTGGAGTGGCACGGGGGTAATGTTGTCCTACTGTGACTGAGAGCTTGTTGAGGGGTTGATCACTGGCAGATGTCGTTTGTGTTCTGGTAGGAGGTCACAGTGGGGTAAGCCAGGGGCAACAGGAGCATTGTAGGTCTGTATAGCATGTAGAACCGAGTCCAGAATGAGTGGAGGACATAGACCAGGTCTTTTCAGACATGAGCTGAGATCCGAACCCTGGTTCCTTCCCCTGTCTGAACCTGAGGCCTGGACATTGTCAGCCATAAGACACACATACACACACGCACTCACAAACACAGAACGTGTATAAGCTTGATTGAGTCTTTGCTTCAGCACTCCTGCACCTCCTCGAGCCATTTCCCCAGACCCAAATCTAACGTGTCATAAGGCCAGAGGATTAATTGTTAATCTTAACAGCCGTCATTATCTGGGATAATTCTAAATTCTTTCATTCTCACCTTGCCAGCACATGTGGCCCGTCTGTTTGACTGCTGAGGAGAACCAGAACACTTTCTTCCTCCCTTAACTTCACCCTTTTTTTTTAACACTCATCCCCCCCCTTTCTTTTGGCCTTTCTTTAGGACTCTGTCTCCCTCCTCTTGCTTCCTGGAGCTAATTTTCAGAGTGATTTCATGGCCGCAGAATGTCCTAATTACGGTGAGCTGGTCTCCTTCCCTGCAGGGCTACTTTTCAGGCCTGGTAATTCGGCGTGTGTGTTTCTGGGAGTTTGTGTGTCAGCTAAAAGGAGGGAAACTAGGTTTTGGGGTGGGTCACAGAGTTTTAAGGCAGGGGTACCTGTCATTTTGATGGACGTTTGAGGGACCTGGCTGCCCTTGCGCCCCTGACCTCCTTTTCCAGGCCTCCACCACGCCAACATCTCACTCTGTCAGACAGTTAAACCCAGGTGGGGGGACTAGATGTGTGCATGAGTGTGTGTTTGTGCCAAAGAGACATAGAACAGGGGCTCCTTCATAGAGAGACCCCAAAAGGATGGAATAACATGCTTAAGCTCTGCTTATAATGTCTCAGTCAGTGCCCAAAAGTAACACAGGGCTCTTTTTGCCTGTTTTACCGAATTTTAGACACTTCATCAAATCAAATGAGAAGTCTGACTATCATCTGCTGTTTGTAATTATGTTATTTAGAAGCAACTTTAAGTATTTAGTTCACTTTTTCCAATCGCTCAGTTTGAAGGTAATGAGTTTTGTCTTATTGCTTATGCAATCCTGTATACGTGTGTTTGTTCATGTGTGTGTTCTCCGTGTTACACGCCATTATTTACAGACGCTCTTTCTAATTTCACACTTCACACGCTTTCTGTCATCAGCTGGAAATAGAAAAATGAAAAAACAGGCGGCAGCAGCTGATGAGAGTGAAATTGAAAAATGAAAAGAAGTCGGGTCGCGGGGAAAGTGAGAGCGCTGTCGATGGTTTAGCCCTTGGACGCGTGATGGAAACCAATCACCGTGGAAACAGCACGAATCAGCAGACCGCGTCGTAACCCCTTAGAAGTGCACACATAGGCTACACTACACGAAGCACGCACATGCGTCTGTGCACACACACTTGGTAACCTCAGTATTGCTTTTCTTGAGATCTGTACTGTTAAATGAACACGATGGGTTTCCCCAGCTGCCCAGAGGTTCCATTAAACACCCACAGTCAATATGACACAGAGGCACGCACCGACATGAAACCAGCCCACTGCAACCCTGTACATGGGTTGCAGTGTGCTGTATCTCCCCATGTGATATTCTTTGGCTTCTTTTTTCTTTCTCAGCCTCAGATCTCTCTAAATTATTCTCCCATTTTCTTTTTTTCCCTCTCTCCTTCCTTGCTTCTTCTTACCCAACATTTGCCTGTCAGATGGTTGTGGCAGGGTCTAGCAGGCTAGCGGTTGGGGTCTTGTGGTGAAGAGAAAGGGGGGAGTGGCTGTCCATGTCTTTTCCCTGACAGCAACGGGGCTGTCTTTACACTGTCCAAACGGGTCGAGCCGTCACTCCTGATTAGCTCTTGTGCAGCACAGAACCAGGCAGTCGGGGATCTCTGGAAGCCATTACTCAGCCTTTGAGTGAGTACCCTGTCCCCTCCTTTCACCCTTCCACCCTCCCACCACTTTCCCGTCAACTTAATCACTCACAGCTGAGGAGCCAGAGTAGGAGGAGGCAGAGGTAGGATGGTGGAGTCAGGTCTTAATCAGCAACAAGTGCGATTGATTCCACTTTGTGTGCACAAGTCTTCATCTCCATTGGTATGGGAACACACACACACTCTGGCACACAGTCACTCACAACAGGACCATTTGGCCCCCAGTGGTGAGCTGCCATGTTCTGTGAGAGGAAAGTCTGCCTCACAGGAACAGGAAATGAAGAACTAGACACATATACAGACTGCCTTGTGTCACTGTGGGTGCCAGCCTAAACACACACTCATATTCACAATGTCCACCCTCAGCTGGAGCTTGTTAAAACCGAGACTGCTGGGCCAGCTTGTCTTTGTCAGAACTCTGATGTCACATTCAAGCTGATGGCTTGGACATTTTCATATGCGTGTGTGAGTGCATGAACTGGCAACATGGCTGATGAACACTGAGCAATGGTGACAGGGGCCCCAGGCCCCCGTGTTTTCCCAAAATCCCTCCCTTCCACAAGCAGCTACCCATGATGCCTGCTGGGTGGGCAATGGGTCAGAGAGAGAAACTTAAGCCTTTCTGAGACTTGCAGTAATCAGTGACACTGTCACAAACAAATTCATACTAAATATATATCGTTACCAAAAACTTTCTTCTACATGAAAAATTGCACGAGAAACTGCATTTAGCCTTATTTTTAGAAATTCTCACTAGTGATTAACTCTAAAAAGCTTTATGGTCAAGGTAGGTATCATCATAATACTACAGCGTTATTCTTTCATTTATTCATTCAAAGGTGGTTAAACAAGGTTTTTAGGGGAAATCATGGTGTGTACTTAGTTTTCCACTTACTGCTTCCTTTTGGGCTTGTCTTTTGTTAAGAATAAAATGACATGAGCTAATATATGATGTGTTGTTGTTAATCTGAGGATGTATTTATCTCATTTTAAGACCTGATAATGACCAGACGATCTTTATTTATGTCCTGACACCAGCAATGTGCAAAGATGCAGGGGCAGCTGCTCTAACCTGAAAAAAAGGGCAGCAGAATGTTTGGATTAGAACAAAAAAGAAAATGTCTGAATTTTTTTCAAGACAGCACTAGAAGACAATGTTTCAGAAACATATTGCTATTTCAACAAAACATGATAATGGTGACATCTGTGTAACGTCAAAGTTAAGTGATATAATTGTCCATACCTGTCCATATAATAAAAATACAATTCACTTCTTTGAATTGATATTTGTATGAGTATGACTTTGACTGCAGTTTAAGGCATTGCAAAACCCTTCTGTTGAGGGCCATAGCCTATTAATGTTAAAAATATTTTCTATGTTATTTGTATTTCTTATTAGTAATTCACAATAATAATAATTTTTAGTTATTACTTTGCATTAAGCTTAGAAATACTCCTGAAAAATTATATTAATTTAGTTAGATGAAATGTTTGTTTGACATTTTTAGCTTTAGCGGCTGACTTGCTGGTATATCTGGCTAGTGAGGCCCTGCCATTTGTAGTTTCTCTTAGCTCATGCTCTTTTTGTTCCTATAAGCACCCAAAATTCCCAGTACTTTAAGATTCAGCAGTTAAACTTAATTAAATGCCGTTACAGACTGAAAAGCTATCTTGCAGGTAACCTGCTGATGCTATCTAACTTGCTAGCTAAACTTTGCTCAGTAGCTTCTGGGCTAGCAAAAAGGTAAAATTTGCCGCAACCTGACTCAAATGACAAACTGTTGCAGTGTGCACATTGTTTATAAGTGTGAAGAAGTTTATTCTCAAACATCTCCCTGGTCTCACTGTCCACCTACAATCTTTTCCACCATGTGAGAACACCTGTGCCTGCAGCAAAAAACAGCATCAGCTGCATTAGATGTTAGCTTATCTTTTGCTCTTGGCCAGATGATGCAGCCATGATCTTGGATTTTTTTAAGGATTTAATTAGATCTAATGTCATCTTTATAAGTTGTTTGTATTAAGGCAGCCTTAACAATTACCAATATATAGGCTATACAGTATTTCCTCAGCTTGAAGAGGCAACTCAGGCAAAGTCTTTTCCTGACAAATAAAACTTGGGAGTTTATAAAGGGTGTAAATTATTTTAACATGACTGGATTTAATTCTTTGTTTCTGTTTATTTCTTTTTATTTATTTATTTTACCTAATTTTTTCCAGGTAAAATATTTGAGAACCAATTACCATTTGCAAACATGACGTAGCCATGAGTTATTCCCTCTACCCCAGTAGCGGGAATAATCAAATACAGCAATATATAAAATAAGTTTTGGTTCTTTTCCTTCATTTGTAGTTCACAGCAAAGTACAAATTTAAGGAACTTCTACTATCTTGTATCTTCTGTATTCATGCCATTTTCAGCTTCTACCTTTTAACATTTCAAAGTCATGTTCTTCTTTTTTACTTGTTTACTAAATTGCTGTAATCAACAGATTCACAAAAAAACATTGCCTTATTATAAAGTTGCACGCAGTGTTTTACCCGAAATGTTGAATGAGCCAATAATCAGCTGACAGAAATGTCATATGAAATTTGTTAGCATATCTCAATATTCAAATTTTTACAAAACAAACTATCAATTAATGGATAAAAAAAATTAATGGTAATTGTTTCATAATGGTAATAGATTTTAATTACAATCAGAAATGATTTAGTCCAAAACTAGCTTCACTTCAGCTAATGACAACAGTACAATCCTGCTATTACATTATTAATTAGCCATGATAATATATACTAGAATAACAGTCACAGGGGACATTAATCTGCATTTGAGACAGTTCTGTTTGTAACTTAATCAGTGTGGTATTAGAAGTTTCATTTGAGCAAAGGATGGAGAGAGCAGAGTTTGAAAGGAAACTTTGGGACAGGTTTGTGATTTAACAAAGATCTACAAAAAGACCAACCAGAGGATGTTGCCAGTATGTGTTAAGCAAACCTCACTAATTAGCCAATTATAATTAGCCAATTATAATTAGCCATGATAATATATACTAGAATAACAGTCACAGGGGACATTAATCTGCATTTGAGACAGTTCTGTTTGTAACTTAATCAGTGTGGTATTAGAAGTTTCATTTGAGCAAAGGATGGAGAGAGCAGAGTTTGAAAGGAAACTTTGGGACAGGTTTGTGATTTAACAAAGATCTACAAAAAGACCAACCAGAGGATGTTGCCAGTATGTGTTAAGCAAACCTTAACCACAACACTGTCTAAACATTAACCGGATTTATTTCTTCTAAAGCTTTGTAAAGGTTTAGGAAGGCACAGATAAATGATGGCCTTCTGTTGATAGTGGCATGAGATCAGGAAAGACTTACGCGTGCTGTTTCTTTCAGGGACACCCCACACAAACAAAGGGGGAATGTTGTTCAGACCCATCTGATGAAGGATCATATTTCCCGCTATTCTCTAGCTCTTATCTTCTGTCCTTTCCTGTCCTTTTCCTTTCATCTTTAAAGTGCCCAGCCCAGGTGCAGAGGAAAGATGCATTTAAATGTGTATGTGTGTTAAGAGGGAGACGTCCACAGAGAGGCAGAGAGGCAAGTGAAAACATTCTTCACCTGTCTGCAGAGGAGCAGCTTTAGTTGACAGTGTGTAAAATGTTACGGCAGATCCGTTTGTTGCTGTTTTGGGTAACAGTTCAGCAGTCAAAGAACCGTGAGCCATAAACTTCAGAAAAGGAGGCAACAAAGGGAGCAAGAAAGATTGAATGAGCGGACAGAGGATGAGAGAGGTGGTGATTACAGAGACAAAAGAGCAGATAAAAGTAGACTCTTTAACTCCTGTTGGTAATTATTACAAAACTATGGTTGCATCATCCAGTTTTATGTGTTACACTTCATTATCTTTAGTGCCTGGTCAAGTCAGACTCCATTGGGTTTAAAATCTACATGTCTTGTCCTCTATGAATTCTCTCAATGAAATCACCTATCATCAACAATTGTTAACACAAAATATCAGGAAATATTTGACTTCTGAGCCAGTGCTTTTTCCATTCTTTCAAATGAATACATGCTTTCACTTTTTCATTAAATCAAGATCTCTCTTATATAAGATTTTTTTAAGCAATATTTCTCATGATACGTTCTTTTGTGGAAGCATGGAAAAATCAACTTAAAGGTTATATATTGTTTCAGACTGAAAATAATAAAACCCCTCTTTCTGTCTCTCTCCAGGGGGTTTGTGGGCAGACAAGGTCCCTGACTGCCATGAGACTCACTGGCCAATTAGTGCAGAATTCGAGCGTTGTAACGAGCCTGGGGGGAATAAGGGGAGTTTGATTACAACACCTAAACCTTCCTGTCACCCCCAACCAATGGCCCAAATGTCTCATTGACAGCTAAGTCACAGCTGGAGGACACTGGGGGGGAAATGCCACAGCCCACATTGCCCTCTCTGTTCAGTGTAATTCTGGAATGAACAGGCCTGTGATGTGAAAAGAGGGGAAATGGTTTGAGCATTGTTTTGATTCATAACAATACAACAATGCTGAAACTAAATTCATCTCTCAGAACCAGAGATTTTTTTGAGGGAGCTTCAGACAGAAAGTGGGAGTGATGAATATACAAAGCATAAGTGCCTGGTTTGTCCTGCATGCCTGTTCGTGCTCAAGCCTTCATTTGGAATTCATGGCGTAAAAACCATAATAAACGTTGGGATTGAATCATTCAACAGTGCTGATTTGCTTGGCCAAACGCAGGCTTGGAGTTTATTTGTCTCTGTTGTAGTGAATCACAGGCAAGGAGAGGACTGGATTCAGTCAACCCTGTTAGAAACAAGGCTCAAACAAACACAAAATTCCCTCTATTTGGACATCTTTGCAAACAACATAGAAACATAGTTGAGTGGATTGGCACTTTGTGTGTGTGGGCTATGATTTTCTATTTCTGCTTTTTTTGTGCCAACATGACGCACTTCATGATGTCTGGAAACTTCATAATTCAGAGACTTCACAACACACCAAAGAAACTGTATAACAAAGAATTAAGTAGCACTTCTTTACAATAAAAGCTAAATGTAGGGTTTCCCATCTTCAAAGTTTATTTTCTCATAGCTTACACAGAGCACATGGTTTTGTCTGTTGGCCCAAGCCCTAAAAAATGATCTAAAAAGATTTTGGAATCATGGGGGAACTCTGCGTCCTGGAAAGGACTCGACCTGGCCACCTCAGATGTCACCATGTTCCTCTGTAATCTCGATGTGATACCGGCACCAAAGGATTCTGTAGATGCCAATATTATCCTCAATGTCAGCTCATATCTGCCGTCAGCTCACTTCTAATGCTCAGTGACAGGAGCCCCACTGTGAGGACCCCACTCTGTCTTCTGAACGGGCAACCAGATGGACAGCTCAGCAGCAGGAGGAGAGCTGATATCAGTGTCAGCAATCAGATCTCACCCACTGAGAGCTTGTTTTCGTGTGTGTGTATGTGTGTGTGCGTGTGTGGGAAAGAGAGTGCACAGTGCCAAGTGATTGTTGGGAGCATATGTGCTGACGGCAGCCAGAGTGTGTGTTGAAATGAAGATTAATGAATAAGAGACCCAAATAAGTGTGTGCGGATGAAACCGAAGGGTCAGCGAACGTGTGTCAAACAGCGCACAAACTTGAGCTTGTGAATACCTACAGTATATGTGTGTGTGTGCCAGGTTACATTGCATCTTTTGACTTTTCACCACCTCTTGTCCCGCAGCTGTGAAGTGCAGAGAGACATGAGACTGGCTTGCAATGCTTTATGTTAACAGGATGATTCAACAAGTCCAAAGAGCTTCTCTTCTTTGTGAGTTTGGTGAGACGAAAAAGGGGATGTTTACAGAGATATGTTCATTTTTTAACAAATTCTTTATTAAACTCGGTGACTGACAAATGAAACATCCAGGCTTATGACCACAGAGAAAGAAAGAATACATTTCTCTCTTCAGTCAAAAAACAATAAGTGTAACTTTGATGTACACCTTGAAAATGGTGACTCAAACCTTGCATTAAAAGAAATTTCCCCAAATTAATTTTGCTCCAGACAAATTGTAAATCACAATCATCCCTGAAGGATACCAAATGTTTCTGCAAGATTTGGAATGAAGAGTAACATAAAGTGTAAGTGTGCAATAAAAATTTACTTCTCCCACAAAATTTTTGTTAGTACAGGTGTGCTGTTTAATGGGAAATAACAAACACTAACAAGACGTTTTTCTTTGAGTGAGCTGGTCTGAACATGTCACATGACTTTTTTAACTATCAAAAAATATACTGTGGTGCTTGAAAGATTTTGAATGATATAAATTAATTTTAATTGAACATTTTTATTATTAGGAGAATTAGGAGTTTATAGGCTTTTGTCTATGTCTATTTTCATGTCATATTTCAGGAACAAAAAGAGTTTTTCATTCTTTTTAAATAATTTTATTATAATTACTATATTACTATAAAAACATGATCAATATTTGATTTTACACATCTTTGTATACCACATCTCTCATTAAATTCTGCTTTACTTTAAATTATTTAATCAAACTGGACTTAGGGCATTGCATTAAAACCCCAGCGGTGCATCATTTAATTACTTATGCACAAGCAAATACTGGATATGTTCTTTGAAATATATATTTCATTATTTCTCAACAGTTGTTGAAATGGTAGCCTATAGAAGGGCACATGCAGGATAATTTGTGATGTATCCTGACTGACCAGATTGTGTGCTGACTCTAAATCCAGCATTTAATGCCTTCTTTCAAGCTTTTGAATGTCCTAGATTGTAAATAATATCATAACTCTTTAGATGATTAATTTTTTGATATACTTAACCAAAAATTGAAGGAAACATTTTTAGGAAAATTACATTTTATACCTTGACCCTAAATTGGTTTGAATAAGGAACTGCATTTCCCAGTACATTTTAAACAAGGAAATATAGCGTTTTGGCAGTGCAGTGAATAGGTTCACTACAAAGCAAAATTCCATGGCAAACTCATTTTTTAAAAAATTGGCTTTTATAGCATTTTGGAAAAGAACTCTTCAAATAAACTATAGGCAAGGCAAGGCAAGTTTATTTGTATAGCACATTTCATGTACAAGACAAGACCATAGATATTCACGGAGCAATAAGCATTTCACTATTAGCTTTTTCCCAAACTGCACAGGTTGAATTGTTCTACCAGTATTGTGGCCTGTTTGTGACACCAGTCTTGCTTTTTGGTGTAAGAATTTTATGATTTTTCCCACTTCTCCATAAAAACAATCTGCTCCTCCTTACTGAAAAGTCAGACAATCAGTGCATTTCAACAAGAAGCATCTGAGGACATGTAAATCTAATTACATGGGAGTGCTATCGTCAAGCTACCCATTATCTCTGTGTGGAGTTTTGCCACCTAACACAAAGACAGTATGGCCCTGTGGAACCTTCTATCTTTCACCCCACTGATATTTAGTTGTTTCTTGTTGGTTTCTATGCACTAGTTGGGTTTTGTTTGATGCTGTTGTGCTTGGCTTCAAGAAAGAAACTAAATAAATAAGTATGGATGGTCCCTGTGTTAAATTTCTGTGCTTTTATTACCCAAAACACTGAATTTAAGCATTACCATGATTTGATTTGTGCAAAAATGAAATGCTTAATAGGTAAAAAGAAACATCTGTGAACCTACAGTTATCTAATCAGACTATCATTGCTTATAGTCACACAGGTCACACCAGGTTCCACTCCAGTCAGTCAAAAACAGAAATGTGTGACCACAGGCCGCAAACCGGACAGTTAAATAAACTCTGCTCTGATGCATCTTGACTTTTACAACTGCATCATTTATGTTCAGTAATAAAATGAATCATTTGCACTACACCATATTAGAAAATGTTTCTCACAAATCCAGTGGCCTTTAAGTACAGTTGCTAACAAATGTGTGTTATTTTTATTGTCAGAATTTGCCATTTCCAAGAGAGGTTGTCAGCTATTTGTTTTTTTACATCTTGTGGAATCCAAGCACAAAGAAGCACAAAAGTCCAAGGGATAAAAGCGGGCACTGTCAAGAACACTGCCTGGACAAAAAATAAGTCACCACCTAGATTTAACTAAGCAATAGGTATGGGCCTCCTATTGGATAATTATGGCATCGATGATTATCTTTCATCTTGCAAAAAGTTATTTAGCCCCAACTGATGCATTGAGTAGCTTCTCATTTTTAAAAATCCTTGTGGAAAGACACATGCCGTGGTCATGGAAAAGATTAGTCTGTTTAAGAGGGGTCAAGTCATTGGCATTCTTTTAGATTCTGAGCTTAATTTTATGCCACACATCAGAAATGTCACGAT
>JAOXYM010000018.1:10821179-10831182 GCA_028567055.1 Leptatherina wallacei
CTTGGTGAAAAATTAATGCAACACTGGATGGAAATAAATCTTGTGAAATTACAGAAACTTATCGCAACAATGCCACAGAGAATGCCATTCTCAAAAACTGAATGCGGACCAACACAATATTGGAGTGTGACTTTTTTTTTTTTTGGTGGCAACTTCTTTTTTGGCCAGGCAGGGCATAAACATGGCATTAAGTGCCTGTTGATGGTTATTCTCAACAGCATGTTTTGTGCAGAAAAACAGCCAAGTCATACTGAAGCTGCTGTCAGACTGCTGAATAGATCTTTTTGGGTGAATATGAAGCTTAAATCATCATAAAAGTGTCAAGAAAAGAAAGAAAAAAAATGCTGCTTGATGCCTGTTTTGAAACTGGATCCTCAATAAATATTCACTACAGTCATAAATGTATCGGTCCCTACAGGACTGCTTGTCCCCAATGGCACAAGAGAGTAAACCAGGAAATCTTATGAAGCCACACAACATAATCATGAAATACAGAGGTATGAGCAAACCTCCCCACCCTCCCACCATCCTCAATACCTTGCATGTGAGTCTTTCATGGGAAACTCTGAATTTGCTCTATAGTCTTGCCTTTCAGCTGGAGCCATGCACCCACCCCCACCCCCCACCCTTCATCCAGTCAAGCAGAACAAATCAGAAGTCCACTTTCAAACAGAAAGCCTGACTGAGATGCTGTTTCTAAGTTACTTTAGAAGCTGTCAAATCTTCAGTCTGAGCTATAAAATGTGTGAAGATAAATCACTCTTAACACCATTATTTCGATTTTGTGGTCAATGTTTCCATGACTGAACATGATGTCTTCTTTCTTCGGATGCATTCATTTTTCTTTCTTCCCTGTTTTTGTCACTTTACATCTCTGTGGGTCTGCCTTCCTCTCAATCTATCTGTCAATCCATCCATTTATCCGGCAGCATCTGTCATTTCTCTTGTCACTTAAATCATCCATCCATTAGATCATCAGTCTTTCGAGCTACACACTCAGCTTATACTTCTTTCAGTCATCTGTCCATCCTGTCTTTTGTGCTTTGGGACATCATTGTGACTGCTGCTATGATCTTGAATTCTTTCTGCTGAAATACGGTGACAGATTTGAAGTAGAAAACGGCCCAGACGACAGTGCACTCACATGCTTTCACAGAGATAAGGCACAAACACACCTGTGTGCCTTGCAACACACATTAACACCTACAAAGATGCTGTTTCCCATGACCCTGTATTCTGATTGTTTTTATGTCTCATGCCAGGTGCGGCACTGCTGTCGAACAAGACTCACGCAGACAGAGGAGAGTTTCAGCTCAGTGTCAACAGCTTGTGTAACTCCTGTGAAATGAATCTGAATCTGGCTTAGCTAAATGAAGAAGGGGGATGAATTTGCTACGTGTGTGAGAGAGAGTTTGTGTTGATGTGTGTGTGTGGGTGTTTCGGTGTTGGTGTATACATGGGTTTGACAAGGGCTTAGAAGCAAGGGGCCCCTCGATCTCTTTTTTTAGCGAGTGAGTGAAATACAGAGCTGGTTGTCAAGGTGACAAGTCCTGACAGCACACTCCAACTGAACCATCAACAGCTTCTCACCAAGGAAATACACATCCACACAAACACACAGATCTCATTCTCTTTCTTGCTCGCTCCCTCCACACTTGTGTTACTTTTTCCTGAAGGTTCACTCTGTGCTTTTTCCAACATTTCCAAATACTCTTCCTTCATCTGACACTTTCATCTGCATGTCCTTTGCATTAAAGTTCAAACTAATGGCTCTTTGCAAACACAGATCAACTTCTCTCATGCTTGGGCACGTTTCAACACTCAGAGTACTTGAGGTGTGTTTAGTTTTGCTTGTGTGAAGCAAACATTTGGTGCAGTTTTGCCACTCATCCAGGTGAGGGCCAGGTGTTGAGAGATGAGAAAGCTTAAAAAAAAGGGAGGAAAAAGGCAGAAGGGGATTGAGTGAGGATAATTTATTATTCTCATGTTTTGTCTTTCAGTCATTTGTACACACCTGTCCTAGAATGCACAACCATCAGTCAATCATCTTTCTTTAGTCGTTGCTATTTGTCTCTGGTTTCATTGGTTTGTCTATTCGTTTGACAGCTTGGAGGTCTGCCACCATGCAATACCTGTCAAAGCTTGTCACTAACCTGTTTTTGCCCTGCGGGTAGAAGCACACTCAAAGCAATAAAACAGACTGAGAAGAAAAGACAGAGGAAGAAAAGCAGACTTTTTTCTGAATGACTGTACATGTGCAGTTTATAAGCTGCTGGGAAACACGTCTGAATAATTTAAGTCAGAATTGACATTGCCGAGACAGTAAACCTCTGATTATTTTCAGTCTGTCCTCAGAGCATCCTTGCTCTCTACAATATATTCTGCAAATTCAATCCTTTTAGCTTGCAGATTGAATATGTACCAATAAATGTCATCACTGAGGCTGTTGCAGCTGCCTGCTGAATCCAGCATTTACATGCAGTTTCTTATCAAAAGTGATTTTATTGTATAGAGTTGTAGGTGGATTTCTTCTGTTTGTGTTGGGAAAGTTGTGCAGGGATTCTTCAGTGTTGACTCATCGTCACTTTCACAGATAGAGAGGAAATTCCAGATCCATTAGCTATCAGGACATCTAATGACCAAGGCAAATCCCATGCACAATGTTTCAAATACAGATGTGCCTCTTTGAGCAGAACATTGCATCATGATCAAATAAACAAGACACCAATATAGCTTCAGTAAGTATTGTTATGTGATCATTTACATCAAGAACATCATGGTGAACTTTGGTGAATTCTGGTCTTACATGTGGTCCAGATCTATTGGACTATTTACAAAAACCTTCCGTTTTTAATTCTAGACTTTTTTATTTCATAAAATCATTCCTTTTCAGACAATTATAAAATACATCTAAAGGTGTTCAGTTTAGTTTACTAAAATAGTCTATTAGAAACTTACGAAGAGCAATAAGTGTGATGATCAAATACCTACTTTACATATGCAAACAGCAACTTTTCTTAAAACTAGTAACAAAGAATAACCACCTCTGTGCAAGTAATTAGCTTTTTTTTGTTAAATTTGTTATTAACAAACAATAAAAAGCAAAGGTTTAGATTTGTGTGGAATTTTAGAAACAATAACTTTAAGGGTACAGTGTATAATCTTACAAATGGGTCACAAAATGTAGCACAGCCAAAAAAATTAAGAAACAGAAACAAGATTTCCAGAAGCAGCGTAGCACCTGTACACATAAGAATAACAATAGTAATGGAATATGTAAAGGAATAAATAAAGAATAAACATATATAAATATATATATATATATATATATATATATATATATATATGTAAACTATCAAAACTATTATTGCACAACTGTAAAAAATAGCACAGTGTAATTGAATGTATTTTATTAGATATTTAATTATTGTCCCAAATGTTCAGTGTTTCTGTGAATGTTTCTCTTCTTCTTAAAATTTGGTCTTTGAGTCATTCAGTAAGCTTCCAAATCTTTCTATTTTGGGATAATATGGCTTCATGAGTTATTTTGTGGGCCCCTACAAAGACAAAGTATGTGGTTTATAAAATAAAGAAACATCCGGAACCCTTGTTTGTTTGTTCAGAAAGTTTGGTTCATTTGGCAAAGTTTGATTAAGCAACCTAACTTTCATGCACATCAAAGAAGCAAACTCTAATCCATCTAAAAAATATTGGGTTTTTTTTGGTAAAAAGAATGTTTCCTCACCTCTCTTTTATCAGCTGCCCTGCGTGTCCAAGGAACAACTTTGACCTTCGGTTCAATAGTTGTTCACTGGGGAAATATGAAAAAAATTGAATTAAAACATATGAGACACACATTTCTTCTTTTTTCTTGCCTCACAACCCTAAACCAATATCAACAGACACAACACAATCCTGATATATCAGATAGCATCAAATTGGAGATCAAAACATATGAAGATCATGTTACATTAGCTGTAATTGACAGATCTATTTCATTAGTAGCTCTGGATCTGGATGGGTTTTAAAAATAACAAATCACATTGACAAATTCATCTATTTGCTATTTTATGGGTTGTATGAACATCGAACCTCACACCACTTAAAGGCCACCTAAGCCCTAGGGGTGAGCTGAGCGAAATGTGCATGGCCTTTGGGACTCAACTGACTGAGAGATGCCTTCATTAATCTGAGGCTTCTGACAACTGTCTGTCAGCAGTTAAGGGGGATTTCCACACTTTCTGTCTCTGGCTGTGTTTGAGAACAAAGCCACTCATTATCACAAAGGCGTATTCTGACATGTGATCTCTCATCAGCGCCTACCTCGACGTCTAGTCTCAGAGCTAAATCAGGTGTTTCCCTGTCTGAGCAGTACACTCAGAAACTGAAGGCAGACGGAAACATGGCAGCTTTTATTCACACTCTCACCTAAGTAGGAACACAATCCTCTCTAAATCGCTTTAAACTAAGGCCTAGAAAAAACTGCTAACCTGTCTGCACAATCTACGCTGTGTAAACAGAGTATGTCAATGAAGAGTGGATACACAAAAGCTTTTAGCTGACAGTGTTGACATTGAAATAATAGAATCTGCAAATACTAACCGCTGACAGCTTGTCATTGTGTCTGATACAGTTCAACAATAGCTGTTGATGACAGGCAAGTGTTGGTGCTGCTCTACGGGTTTAACTAGGGATAGATTGTTGTGTATTCTGACTTTGATGGTAATACTACAAGCTGAATGCGACAAGAATCTGTCAAACACTGAACTATTTTTGTTAAACCCGAGATAAATGCTACGTTTCATTTTTTGTAAGGGCAGTTTAATAAGCTGCAAACACGAAAGAATTCTAATCACAAATGCTTCTTACATTCACCAGAGAACAGCATTTGATGGGGATTTTCCAGCCTCCTTGTGAGTATAATTTAGATGCGAATCCACTTTTTCCTCAGTTTATTCTCAAGCATGGAAACAGCTCTCCAGCTGCTAAAAGTAACAGTGATTCAACTATTTATCATCGAGTGCTGAGGAAGAACATTGCTGACAAAGCTGCAGAACAGACTGAGACAAAAGATGCCAAAGAGCTCCATGAACAACAGAGAATTATCCATTAATGAAGTTTGGTCATAGAACAGTCATTAACACAACCTGACAAATCTGTAGAAACAGCTGAAAACTAAAGATTATAAAACTTAAGATTATAGTCATCTTTAGGTCAGGATTCCGAAATACCAGCCTGGTTTCAGTCAAGTAATTGAAATTATCAAAACACATAAGGTCCCCACTCTTATCAGTCTGCTGAAACCATATGAAATATTTCTCCAATCAAAACCAAATACCTTCTTTTAAGTATGCATTACATTCATGGATCCACTTTCCTCCATTTAAATGTAGATTCTCTCGCAACCACTAGACGTCACTTATTCTTCAAATGTGTAATTTATTCTTCAAATATAATAGGTTGTTTGGCTGCACCAGGTGATTTGAAATTACAGTCTCAGTATTTAGATACAGTATCTAAACCTTACCAAGCAGGTTTCTTGGTTAAATCTAACCAAACAGACTGAAACTAAGTCAGTAGAAACAGCTCAAAGAACTCCAGAGAAAAAAAAAACAAGTACCTCTTTTGGTTAGAAGTTAGAAGTTTGCTTCACTAATACTATCGAAGAGGACTTTTGTAGGTCTTTATACTGTCTGAACTGAGAGAGGGAACCCATGTGATCACCACAGCCTTTGCCTGTACATTAACACAATGAGGGACTTTCTGTTTGTTTTTGTGATGCTAGCCATTACTCCATAATGAGTTACTAAATGGATCATGCTCACTTCATATATTTCTGTGAGATCAGATTGCACCGAACTTAAACTTTGTGACGGTTTGCAACAATTTGCAACATTAATGAGAACAGCTTTTACAGATTCATCAGACATTTGTTACCGCCCGGCTCAAGACTGTAACAAAGAAGGGAGGCAGGTACAAAGTGGCATCGTGCAAAAGAATATAATTTATCAATAGAACATAAAGAAACATGTAAAAGTGGACATCAGTGGTGTAAGTTCTACATGGATGTAAATGTATTGATCTGTCGGAACCAAACCAAACTACAACCTAAACCGGAACAGAAACCAGAAAAAACTGAAACAATGTCATCCTGCAAAACATGCAGGCAAGTTCCGAGCTTAAATAGGGCATAGCACACCAGGCCCAGGTGTGGCTCATGCCCCAATCAGCATCAGACGGAACCTGCAAAAGAAAAAATTAACTGAACAGAAAAAACAGTGATGGTGCCGTCACACATTGCCACAGAAATTAAATAAATCTGATCAGGTAATCCAATAATTGTGATTAACTAGAAGGTAATCACATGGAAACTCATTGCTATTTGAAACTGAAGCTACCCATTCACCAGCTTATCACATATTTCTCCACTGACTCATAAACAAAAGAATCTGCATCTGTGGTCGTACTGTAAGCCTAAAACTCAATACTTTTCTTTCAAAGAAGCTTATTGAATAATAGAAGGATGATGAGATATTTGGATGGGGAAATCCCCTGGCTTGATGCTAAAAAATGGACAGTATGTGTGTTCATAATTTAATGACTGCATGCAGGACATTTGCTGCTATGTGTTTGTGTGTTTTGGTGTGTGTTTTCAGTTTCAGTTGTGCATCCCAAACTAAATTTTTGAGCTGCTTTGCCATCATACGATAGCGTGACATGACTTCATTTGTTGAATATTCCATCAGTGCCAAAGCATAGACTTCTTATAGCTGCAGACTGATCAGTATCTCCCTAAATATTTCACACTTCAGAGCTTAAACAAAATTTGATAAAGTTTACAAAGGAGTTACACGCAAGATAAAGTAAAAGTCAAAGGTTTTTTTGCTCTCAGTCTGTTTATTTTTTCTAACGTCTCTCTCTTTGTTCATTTTTCACTGCATGATGAATGGCTGCTGTTGTGTCACAGACAGTGTGTGCGCATCTGTGCTTGTGTGTACAAGTTTGCATGTATCCTTACTCCCTTTCTGCCATTCTCTCACCTGCTGTTGTAACAGTTGCTCTTCTTTCACCATTGTACAGGAAAAACCCCACACATGTTCTCATTCCCAATGAAGGAGCCTCGGATACTGGTATCAGCCACCACCTTCAGTGTGTTGGCCCATTGTGTTGCGAAACAGCTCATCTCCATTCATATTTTCATACTTCAGTTTTAATATGCTGATTTCAAACCACCATAATGTTGCATTTGGGAGCTCTGGGGGTTCTGGAGGGGCCGGGTGTCCCCTCGCCCACTCACTCTCACCAAGAGCAGATGGCTATGGTTGGGCTGGACTGTGTGAATGAGCCCCTATTGTCTCTGGATGTAGCGTAGCCGCCTAGCCCAGATGGCTTTTGTACCTTTTGTGTGTAAGCTGACTTTTTGCAGAGTGAGACAGGGTGTGCTGTCTGCTCCAGTGGGTGGTAGACCTCCACTTGCTTTCATTACATTCACTTTGTCTCTGTGTCTTTGTCGTTCAGTCTCTTGTTTTTCAGTGTGTCAATTTTGTTCACTTCAAATGGGCTATATTGGCATAAGAGTAGGGTAACACTTCTGACAGAATGAAAAACCATAAAAATATAAGACATGTCACTTGAAGAGTAGATTTATTTATTAACCTGCAGGACACCGACCCTCGAGGACTAGGATTGAGGATCCCTGTGCTAGATAATTGCAGTTGTGGAATAAGCTATTTATTCCATAAAACTTTTATAGTTTTCCATATCCCCTGATTTTGAGACAGAGATTTTCTCTCCATTAATCCTGAAGAGCTTTTTTCAGATATGTAATATGTAACATTGCTAGTTCCATTCAATCAGACATAGATCACTTTAATTTAATGCACCTAATGACCCAACTGAGACACATCCATGACAAAGATGGAAGGAATGACTATAACCTGCAGCACATTTTTCATATTCTCAACATGTAACTTCATGTAAAGTTATGCTGTTTACAATGTTAGAATTTCCCTTGACAACAGACAAATAGGTGTGTTGCAAGTAAGATTTTCCTCAACATCCTGACATATGTGTGTTTGTAAGTTTAAATGTAAGTTTTTGTTCATCTAAAACCTTTAGATGGTTTCTTAGTCTTATACCTGATTCAAATTAATTGAAACTCCTCAACAACTTGTCCTCAAACCTGTTAATGACCCACTAATTAAAGTCAGGTGAGTGTAAAACTTGCCACTAAGAGGTCCTTGAGGACCAGATTTAGACTACCCTGCTCTAAAACTTCATGTCATCTACTACTGTATTGACTATGCACAATACCAACTCATGTCATTGCATTAATACTGGTACGAGCCTATTTATTTATGCAGTTCAGCAGTTTACCTAAACTTTTTCAACAGTATATCACAACACCGCCAGTTTGTGAAAGGATCCGTTTCAGTCCAATCCATGACTTGTTTTACAGTAGTTGCAGTTTTTAAAACAAAAATAAAGATCACATACAATAGCAAAGTAGCATTCCATTACGTAACATTTGAGGGAAACTATTTGGATGAATACAAAAGCATAATATTAATAAAAAAGTGTGACTATTATCATTTCCTTAAAACTGCATGAAAATAAGAACCTTTATGTTTTCATTGCCTTAGAATTTACATCTACACACAGGTCTTCTTCTTCTTCGCAGTCCGCCATAATGCACTGCCTGTTCCTACATTAATGCACAATAAACAAACCAAATGCCATCTTAACTTATGCTGCATCTTGTTTCATGATGCTGGTCACCATAGCTTTTCCTGCTTGCTTGAGAAAGAGAATAGGGTGACTATGGATGTTTCAGCTGGTTGCATCTGCCACTTTACCACTAGACCAGAACCCAAAGTAAAAATAATCTTCCTGAACACGACTTGTCCCATTGTTCCCCCCGTTTAGCCTTTTGACTTCCTCTCTCTCCTGAAACCTGAAACACTTCTATATAGAGTCCATGTAAAAAGAGAGACAAAGAGAATGAGAATTAATATCAATTCTGTGACTGCCTTAACCATCATCTACGGCTTTGTGTTAAAATAAGCACAAAAATAGTAATTCGAATCTTGACTCACATACAGCATAAGGAAAGATGGCCAACATGTTTTGTTTTTTTTTAGATTAAAATGAGATACACGCTCCATGCACTTGCTGGTTTCAAGCATATATTGTGGTCTTCTTCAGTGGATGTAGCCAGTTCAGTTGTCCTGGACACAGATTGGCTGGCATGAGCTAAGTTCATACTCATGACATTACAGTGTAACAGCAGTTTCACTCATCTGATTAACATGTTGCTGTAACATGTGGAGTCCACAGCCTGCGTTCGATCCCACACAATGCTGCCTAAACATGTTGTTTTGTTTAAAGGCTTTTGTGGAAATCTGTGTTTGTGGTAGTGGTTGGTTGTTTTGCAGTTTAAATCTGCACTGTTTTCCATGCGCAGGCTTGTTGTGTAAAGCCACATATGTATTCTCACACCAAGATTTCAGTTAGCTGGTTTTGACTGCGTGGTCATATGTGCTATGATGGTTTAGATAATTGTGATGATCAGCTCGTGTACATACAGATGGCATCCGAACTGTAGAACAGGGATGTGTGTTTGTATTTATGTGCATGTATGATTTGTGTGTGTGTGTGTGTGTGTGTGTGTGTGTGTGTGTGTGTGTGTGTGCGCTTGTGCTCCCTCTTGTGTCATCCTCACCAAACCGCAAAAAGTCACATCAGTGCACTATCTCTCCGCTCCTCTCATTTCCATGTAAGAGCTAATTTACTGCTCAAATCAAGTCAGATGTCTAATGAATCTACACATCTATGCTAACACAGACCTTGCATGACCTCTCTATCACTATTATACACATACGTACACGCACACACCCCTGCACATCGCTGTTAGCAAGCACTGATCTCATCGCTTGGGAGGCGTCATGTGTTTCTCAGGGCCCTTGGGGGGGGGGGGGGGGGGGCCCCCCAGGAGGAGGGGGGG
>JAOXYM010000018.1:10833215-10843761 GCA_028567055.1 Leptatherina wallacei
TTTAAGAAGTTTGATGCATCGGAGCTTAAAAGCTTCCTGGAGGTGAAACATGAGTGCTTATACAGTAACTGTGCACAGCTACAGTAAATGGATGCTCTTTAGCAATAGTGTTCAAGCAGATTTTGAATAGAGGACTTCTGGAGAGTGGTTATATTATATCTGCATCGATTTCATTGAGGGTTTTGTGTGTTTTTCCCATCATCACTATGACACACACCACGCATGTCGGTGTGGACAAACAAACCACAGTTTCAACCACTAGTTTTCTTTATTTTTCCTCAATTTGGGTACCGAAAGGAAATCTGTGATCATAAAAAAACAGACTCGGAAGATTAAATTAACTTGTTAGGTACAAATTCAATTGAGAAATAAGAAATGTTTGAGGCTCATGTTTGACTTTAATTAAAACATTTTCATTACATTTCAGCTATTGAACAGAAAGCACAGATAAAAAGAAAAAAACATAACTCATATCAAGAGAAGAATCATTTCAAATTTTCCTCTGTATTTTCTGATCACCTGGCCACAGGAACCAACATATAGCTGCAAAAATATCAGGATAGCACATGCTTTTTATTCCTGAAGTCTCATGTATTCAATTACTGATAATACTTAACAGTCCCATCAACATTATTATGATTAGAGTGGGAACCACCTTTTGTGAACTCGAGAAGCAGAAAAAATGTTCTTCTATGAAGTGTCTCTTTTAACACCTGGCAAATTAAAAGTGGCTTTTAAGAGACTACAAAACAGTTTTTCGGAGAAAAACAAATCCGATTTTGTGTTTGCTTTGAGCACTGCATCATATGTAGCGTTCAGCTGCATATCAGGGATCGGGTTGGGGGTCACAGTGTAGCTTTCTGTGTGGGTGTCTTTGGACCTTTTGACCCCTTCTACCCCCCCTGAACAGCAGCCAAACTGGCCGTCCAACTGAGAGGAGCAAGGAGGCTCAGAGGTCAGGAGAATCAATCAGGGAAAGAGCCTTCTCTCGGCCATGTTTTTTACTTACAATTTTATTTAGCCTTTCTTCTTCTCTCTTATTCTGTTTCTCATCTCGTCCTCCCAGCTTTGTAACTGCACAAATAATTCTCACTAAATGAAGGCCATTCATTTAGCAGCAGAGCTGGAGTTTCAATGCTTATTTTTCTATAGACAGCAGTGTTTTTGGAATTTATGTGTCAGGCTTTTAAGAGGTTTCTAGGGCCCAAGGATCATGAAAGTCACTCAACAGATAAATGACCGTGTAAACATTCAAATCAAGTGAAAGCAAGGAAAGCAATAAAATGACTTGTTTTTTTTCCCACCCAAAACAGCAGGCATTTCTAAACCTCGTTGAGCGTTAATCTCTCATCGTCAGAATCCTTTGTGATTTTATCCATCTCTGTTTTTCTTTTTCTTTACCAATAACGCGTCCACCGAATCTCACCTCTCTAATTCCTTCGTCAAATATGTTTGCTTCTCTCTGTGCTGCCGTTTATCTTCTCTAACAGCAACACGTTATTTATTTCTTTGCGCTTGAATGGGCCATGAGCATTTGTTGCTGGGTACAGAAATGTATTTCATTATAAATATATAAGACAGACAAAAGATGTTGCAGATTTTTTAATCAAGCATACGCTTTTTTAACACCCCACCTCTCTCTTTCTCTCTCTCCCCTTTGCTCTCTCTCTCTCTCTCTCTCACACACACACACACTCATAAGAACACACACATCCTTCTCCCAGGGCCCCTTTCCTCCCCTCATCCTTCCCATCCTCCACCTCCTCTCTCTCATCAAGGGTCATTTGCTCAGTTTCCTGCCTGCCTGTCCCAGCTTTTTTCCCTGCTTCACTTATTGGCTGGTTTCTGCTGGACTGTCATTGGCCAGTGCTTTGAGCACCACCTCTTTTGACAGTCAAAAAAACCCTCCCTCTTTTTTGCCCCTCCCCTTTCTATTGAGACATCCTTCCTCTTCAAAGCTCCGCCTCCTCTTCAAACTGAGATGAAGTGTGTTAGAGCGCCATCTGCTGAGATTAGCCTCTTGTGTTGTGTAACATACTGCATAGAAACTCACTAATTCTGTAAAAAAGAAAAAAAAATTAAAGATCATTTCTTTAATTTATTTGAAAAAAGTCTTTCATTGAGCTTAAAAAAACATTTGAAATGGAAAAACACATTCATGCCATCTGTACTCGATTGTCCCATCTTTTAGCACCATCTAGTGGTGTTGTTTATAAACCGTTATAGAAATCTAGGCAAGCACAAATTAATATTTAAGAGAACTGGCAAAAATAATACTAATTCCCTTATACTTCATATTAAATGATATGTCAGTATTTAGAAAAGAAGCAGCCATGATCTAGTTTTGCTTCAATAAGTTCATCAAGTTCACAGAGGATACGTGATGTTACAGAATGCCTGCAGCATTAAAGGCCAAAGATCATCACATTTTAAAACTAAAAAGATACGGTATTATTGCCTCTGCCTTCTTAACAAACATATCTAACATTCTGAGATTAACATGCGGTACTTTAATAATATGAAACGGCAGAAATTTTTATGGGAGCAATCAGCACATCTTCAGAGAGCCACATATCACTATTATGCATGTGCACATGCTTTGCAGACGCGTTAACTTAGCACTGTCAACTCAGGTTAAAAAATCTAAATCGGACAGTCAAATTATTGGCCAGGATCCTCTTCAAAATATCAGTGGTGCAGTTTGGCAGGATTGTCCCACAAGCCACAATAGAGGGTTATTTAGCCTGATGGGTTAAGACTGTAAACCATTAAGAAGCATAAAAATGCCCAGATGATAACATTTTTCTTTAATGGATAGAGTTCAAATCCTGATTTTCTAGTCTTGTTGTGTATGCTACAAGCCTGCGTAGTAGCGTCATCCTCACCCCCCACCCCATGACTATTCTGAGTGACTGAGTGAGGAGATTCGCAAGAATCCCCCTCTTAAAGTTTAATCATTTAAAGAAGATAAGGACTCGCAGATGGTGTAAAATTCCTGCCGAGAAATTGTTTAAAATTCTCCAATAATCGAGGGCTATTTTCAGCCACAGTATTTGGGATGGGGAAGCAACAAACTCTATATCCAAGCTGTCCCACAGTGTTTGTAATTTGTTGTACTACTTTTAGTTTTCGAGACATCCATGGGCTCTTTGTGCTGTTCTGAGTCAGATGTGGATGCCAGTGATGCTCTTGATAAAACACCCAACTACATGTATCCATTCATAGTGTGAATGAAACTGTTCAAAGCTGGCCAAAGCTCTTCAAAAAATAAATTTATTGATCTGGTAACAAGTACAGCATGTATTTTCTATCCTACTAGACTAGGGTCCTCACTGTTGTCCTAAAATTATCACAGTGAACTGAAATGAGAAACACAACAGATGCATTTCTTTATTAGATTAGATTTAATTTAGTCTAATCTCATCCCTTACAGTTCTTGTTTTTAGTCAATTAATTTGTTATAGGTTAATTGGCCCATAACTAGTCTCGTGATCTCTGATTTTGTGATTCTATTCATCATGCATCTAAATTATTTTGTTCAAGTTTTCTGATAATGCTTTGTTCTTCTGCTTTGTATACTCAGCTAAACTGTAAATTAGGCTTCCGTTCCTCATTTAACTCCGAGTTTAAACAAATGAAAATATTTATTCTGTGATGAACCCATATGACATATCACAATACTATTAGAGCTCGCTACTGAAAGCCACAGCTGAAACTATTATTTGAGTTATGTTTGCTTTAAAACTCCATCTGTATAATCAAGCCCCTTACATTTCTGACTCTTTCTCATGTCCATGTCTTCAGTGGTTTGTGGGAGAGGTGGAAAGTTTTGAGAATCACTAAAAGTAAAAACACATTGTTGCTTTTGGACTTTTCTTAGGATCTGCTGATACTGACAAAATGTAGATTATGGCCTTGTGTCTTATCCTGTTTTCGTGCAATTTTACTGCCTCTTATGAGAAGGAAACAAACCAGAAAATTTATTGTCGTTTCCTGACATGATCACAGTAGGGGACAGCGCCGCAAGATTCTGCTTATGGCCCAAGAAATACTCAGACCTCTACAAAAGGTTAAATACTTTAACATAAAGCTTTTTTTTTTGTCTTTCAGTGGAAAGAAATAAACGTTCCACTTCCTTTCTGTTTCTGCGTCAATTTTCTGGATTGTTTATATCTTAAAATTTGTATTCGCTCTTTTTTTCTTCAATGCAATTTTGTGATAGATAATAATCCACCACAATCATAGATACAGAATCACACAGACCACACATACAGCAGCATGTGTCCAGCATCAGTTACTCATACCATACATTATAATGTGTTATCCAAGAGAAATGGATTTGATCATTGATAAAACAATAACTACTCTCTGGGGCCTGATGAATGATTCTCCTTGCAGAGTGTGCAGGCATGTGAAGTGTAGTAATGATGACCTGGCTGATGTCTAAGTGAGGGGAAAGATAAAACTGCACATAAATCAGCTCAGCAGGGGGATAACAGCAAATTCCTGCAAATCATTGCAAAAATCTGAGGTTGTCCCAGTCCTGGTGAGGAATTCTGGGATTGCTGCCAAATTTCAGACAGAGGAGCAGCAGTCTTGTTGATGCCATTTTCACACAGATTTTAATTTTAATTTCTATTTGCCTTTTATTTTTCATCCTTTTCCCCTCTTTTTCATGTTTTCTTTTTCAAGTTTCAAATAAATGATCTGTTTGCACTGTCATGATGCACAAAACGGGACCTAGGGGTTTTGTGTGCGGCTATCGTAGAATGGGGGTGGTGTGGAGGTGTTGCAAATGATTCTTTAAGAGAGAACACAACTGCACTGGTGTGATTCTTATCAAAGGCTTGCACCATGCAGAAGTGGTTTATTACTGCAATGACTAAAACGTGCACACACACAGAACTCCTTATTTACTTATAACACACCGTAATTCAAATACCTGTGGAGCCAATAGATTTTGAGCTTCCATACTGGTAATAAATCCAAAATAAATGTAAAAAAAAATATTACATTGTGTGATTGTAAGTGTCTAAATTTCCTGAGTTGTTTGCTCCTTGACCACAACTGCAGTTGTATAAAGTACTCAGAAAGGTCTTGGAAACATGCGTTTCCATTCTAGTAAACGTTTCAGGTGTCTTTTTTCATTTAAAAAATATTCAGAACAGTAAGTTAAGTAAGTTCCACAGAATTTTAAAAGCTTTACAATTTGGTTAATGAAAAATTGGTTTAATGTGTTTTGACCACTCTGCTTCAGGGACAATGCATGCTGAATTCTGTCTTAAAGGGTAAGCATTCGGGTTGCAATTTGCAGTTTGTGCTGCTTGGTGTCCCTACACCCTACACAGTGGATGTTTAATTAAACCTGAGAGTAGGTACTTCACATTTTGATTACCTCAATTCAATTCCATTTAGGTGAAGATCTATATGCCACTGTCCAAATACTTGTAGAACTGAGTAATAAGAAACAAGGCTGCAAGATTTGTCAAAAACAGATGTTATTTGTGGAAGGCTGCGGTGCTGTAAATCAAACCTGGGCTATATTTCTATCAAGAAGGCAGTGCCTGTTTTCAAGCATGTAGAAGCTAAGGGGAGGGGAAGGAGACCCAAAAGCATGTAAGTGGAAAGATGAAAAGGCCGCCGGGGTGGCGAAGGATGAACATTAAAACATTAGGTAGAGAGAATTACAGTGACAGAGAACAAGGTCTTGTAGGGAGTACTCAGAGAGCTCAGGGAAAGAACAAAGGGAGAGCTTTAGCTTTATTGAAGCCCTCTGCAGATAGGACTCTGGATGAGTGTCCAGCACATGATCGTAAATCCCAAACCCCATATTTTGTAAGCTGGGGCCAGGGTCAAAGAGGGAAAGCACAAAGAGAAGGACTGAAGAGAGGTGGGAGGTAAATGACGATACAGAAAAGTAGTCTGAAACAAAAGCCATCTTAAGGTTTATTCTGAAACACTGAAACCAGATGTGACTCAGATGCTTATCCTCTGAGGTACTTTGATCACTGTTTTAAATGCTGTCTTTTCTCAGAGGTGGAAATGGACATGGCAACATGGCAAATGGCAACAATGTCAGAGTCATGACGCATGGATCAAATTAACGTTCCCTGCCGGTTATCATTATCACCCCATGTCTCTCAGCAGGCATTCCTTACATTCAGTCTGCTCTTGATGTACATACAGGTCCAATGAGTCATAAGAGCTTTTAAAAGACACAATTGACAGTCTTGGAAACAGGAATGGTTAGTGACGCCATTTTTGCTGCTGCAGGGCAAATACGTGTCAATGTTGAATTATATGGTGGGTGTCAAAGAAGAGTAAAAATTGTCCTGTTTAGTTGATGTTTGTAATAGTACAACATGAACAGGTACGTTTCTTCAAGTAAGACAGAAATCACATGGACCAGGGAGGATTTTGTCAAAATGTGAAAAAAATGTTTTGCTTTGCCACATAAAACAGAATGCAGATCAGGCAGGAAAATACAAAACACTTTTCACAGGGTCTGACATGTATAGTATTTGGGGAAATTATCCAAATAATTTGTAACAACAATTCTTATATTTGAGACAAACAGTGTGCATCACTACTGAGAAAGGGGCAAAGTAATATTGCAGGAATAGTTCTGGAAGGACTCGTAGAGAAATGAACAGTATACATATCAAAATATAACTACACAGTTTCAACTTCTCTGCTTCACTTTTCAGGAATTTTTTTAATGTTTTTACACCATTCGTAATAGTTGTATGGATCGTCTGACACAATCTACCTTTACTTGTCAGATTACAAAAACAAGTGGCCAGCCGAGGTGACGACAACACTCAGTGCACCTGCTGGTGTGATTATATTTTTTGAAATCCGCAAGAGCAAGAATGGTGACGATAAACCAAACTTTAAAGGGAACATGAAAGCAAAACATTTTTCTGGGCTTGAGGATATAATTTGGATGTTTGGAATCACTACCAACTGAAAAACTGAAAAACAAAACACAACAACAATTACGTTTGTGGTTGTCTATAGGGTTGTAAAAATATCTCAGTGAGTGAGTAGATTTCCATTCAATTTCTACATCACACTCCCAGCAGTATAATAACCATATTCTTCATCTTTATGTCCACCCAACTTGAACTTCAAATCATGCTGCATTTACTGGACATTTCCACTGGGAAGTGGGACATCACAACACTTTTGCTATAAGTTTTTGTTTCGCTATTAACAGCAAATCATCAGCAGCAGTTATTTAGTTAACTGAATTTAAGAAAAGTAAAAAACTTATAACCCTTCTTTGATGAATGTTTTACATCCCCACTTGGTAATCTGAATTCTAATTGGCATTCAAGCTAATTAATAATAGTCCAAATTTGATTTGATGATTTAGAATGATAACGTAAATAAAATCTACTGATATTTAGATTACTGAAAAGGTCAAAAATGGCAAAATATCAACTTGTACTGCTCTCGAGGTTTCAGTGCATTTGCTTGATTTGTTACTGATATTAACAACCTAATGAGTAAAGCTTTAAGCAGAATTAAACCAGAATCATTGGTGTTGAATTTTAATGATACCATTCAATATGTCCATGTTTGTTTTTTTTTGTTATTGTTTAGTTTTCCTGCAATCTCCTGTCAGACAATATAAAGGTCAGCAGGTTTATGCCCAATTAGTGCCCACATACCTTTTCAATAGGATTACTCTGAGCCAAATGATTAGTAGATAAGACAGGAATTTTGCTCTGTATAAATGAGGCTGAAGATGCATTGTGCATGTGTGTATCAGTGTATGTGTGTCAGTGTCTTTATTACATGTGATTGGTGACGTATGCTTTACGTGGTCTTAAATAATGGGAGGGGACAGTGCGATTGATCAGAAATAAACCTCATGTCCTAACACTATCCTGGGAGAAGTTATCAAACATAACTGTTAACATGTTGACAGCAGTGATACTGTCAATGATCCTGTTGCTGGGGGGTCTTGGAGGGGCGGTGGCATCTGACCTCCATGTCTTTGGGAAATCCATCCACAATGATAACACTATGCAGAGCAGCAATGATGGCAGACACACAATGAGGAAACAGCCATACCAACAGGTAAGAAACATTCAGACAACCAGAAACTTATTCTGTGTGAGGATGCTTAAATGTATCTTTTGTTTTTGCTTATATGCTGAGACTATTATTCTCTGAACAGATTGGATCAGAGACAAATTTAACATTTTAAAACGGTTTATAAATGTTAGACATCTTTTGTAAGTACGAGTCTCAGACAATCGCTAGTTCCCAATGTTAACATGAGCATTAAATACATTTTCTTGTATTCACATACATTAGTTGAATAACGATTATAGGCAAATAAAACTAGCAATTTAAAGACATCTTACTCAGCTGTGTGAATTTGAAAATGCCTTTTGTTCTGAGATTTTAAAGACAAGCCAAATAACTAATAATTGAAAGTAGTGTAAGCTGCAGCCTTGTGTTTTTCAGCTGCAGAGATCATGGCGATATTCTATTGTAATGCATGCTTTTCCAGCTAACAGACAGCTGTTTGGAATCTATAATCATCCACCGCACCCCTCACACTAGTTACTGTGGATACATTATTGTCTTTAATATCATCTTTGTCTGATTGAATACAGGAAAAAGCAATCAAACTCATTTCTCTTACATTGCATTACTTTTCCCTTTTGTTTTGATCTATTCCCAAAACTTGCAAGTATTCGAACAGAATTGACCAAAAAAAATGTTTTCATTCTTAAGTGGAGCGCATCTTTTTATCCATCCATCTATTGTCTATACCTGCTTATTCCAATGCAAAGTCATGGGGGCATACAGCCTTGGTAGTTAGGCATGAGGGAGGGTACACCCTGCACGGGTCACCAGTTCATTGCAAGGCCAGATTGCTTTCTTGTGAAAATATAAAGAAATAGTGAAAGTACCACATATAATGTTTCAGAGCCTATAGGCAAACGTACACAAATTACTTGAGTAATGATCATTCAAAGGCAAAACATTTGGTTTTCTATCACTTAGTTGGAAAAAAAAGAGCAACAAATGACTTTGAAGAGTATACCATTTTGCTAACCAAGCAACCAGTTTATAAAAAATTCAAGTAGACAAACACACACATAAACAATAACAACAAAAAGCCATAATTAACTTCTATTTTAAGATGCTAATTTTCTCACTCTAGACTAAAAGTGGAATTCACAGGAGTTTGGATGTGGATAGCTTCAAGATTCACATGACTCCCACCACCAGCAAGATCAACCTGCCCACCATAATCAAGCTTTACCCCCCCACTGCCAAACCTCTCTACATGCATGCCAATATGCCCATGCGTTTTGGAAGGGAAAGCAATCCCGGTGACGACAAGTCTCCAAATTCTACCCCCAACATGCCGCAGAGATTTGGACGTTCCTGGGAGGTGATCCGTATGTGTGCAGAGTGCCGCAGTGTCAGAGAAGTACCCAGCCCGGTGCTGCCTCAAAGATTTGGGAGAAATGTTCCGTACTGGAGCCTTCTCAGGACTCTGGCCAGTGAGCAGTTACTGAACGCTGGATTGCACTGGTAAACAACTCATGCATTTTAAAATATTATGTCTCAAATCTAATTAGACCTGCTCTTGTGTTCGAATTATAGGAACTCACTGACTCGTCTCTGAGTTTTTCTGATTCTTTCAAAACTGTGTTTTTCTTTCTATACAGGGCTGAAGATTTTGACATTACATCCAGCTCGGAAGAGGATGTGACTATGGAAGAAAAAACATTTAAAGGATGAAGGTGTCTTCATAGGCCTACCATGAGATTTGCTACATGATGTAGACGTTCAAAATACATCTTGAATAAGAATGACAAAGCTTTAAATATTGTTTTAAAAATAAATTAATAAAGCTTCAAGTACTGATTCCCACATAATGATGTCTTCACCTTATTTTCCTAAAATCCACCTGGACCTCAAGTTCACACAGCTCAGCAGCATCTAAATAACCTGTCATGAGTATAAGATTGAATTTGGGAATCACAGACAATCTTACAATAAACAATAATCAAAATAAATCATAGCCCTCAGTTATAACAGTGTCTTTAATGATTTAAAAAAAAAGTATTCTAATTTAATGGAGGTTATGAAAAATAGGTTTAACAAACTGACTAATTGCGTTATATACTTTGAGTTTATAATGAAGGTTTGGATTAGTTTTAAGCTCAATATTGATTATTAAAACTGAGCCACACAAAACCCCTGTGACCTGGGACCAACCAGTTTCAGAAAATGACCACTAGAGGGAGACAAAATACTTAAGATGTTTCTAATCAGTCCAGTGCAGGGTGCTTGAACTATTAAGATTACATTACCAAGTGTAACATGTTTGCTGGGTATATACTGTCCTAACTTTCACTCTCTTTGTCTTTCTCCATATATCTATATCTATATATATATATATAGATATAGATAGATAGATAGATATATTATAGATATTATAGATAGATAGATAGATAGATAGATAGATAGATAGATAGATAGATAGATAGATAGATAGATAGATAGATAG
>JAOXYM010000018.1:10844345-10862513 GCA_028567055.1 Leptatherina wallacei
TTTTGTCATTAAATTTTTTCATACTGCCAATTCTCAGTTTCTGTGAGGTTCCTGCCATCCACCCCTTATCCTTAACAAAGAGAATGACTCCTAAATAGAACAATTGTATTTTTTTTGCCCTTAATTTAATTTCTATGCCCCTTTATTCATGTTTCTTGTATTTTCCTATGCTTCTGTTTAATGCTTATGTTATTGCCTTGCACTTGCACTTATTGCACTTTGATCAACTACTGCTACTTTTTAAAATATGCTCATTAAATAAAACTGTCCCTATATCTTTGTGAAACCTTGCTAAGTTTGATTGAATATATTCATATGGCACAGGAGGTTTATGTGAAATCTTCTTGTGCTTTGTTGATATCAGTTTTAATTATATGTTTTCTGTCGTGCATTCTTTTGTTTTTGCCATTGTTAATTTACAATGTATTTGTGATTTGATCCTCAAGGACACCATGTGAACAATTTCTTGCACCTTTTATGTTTTTCAAAGTATTTCTTTTGCCATGGACTGAAATATCCAGCAGAGGGCGCTATTTTTCTCCTAAAATAGACCATCACCGCCAGTTTGAACAAACCGTGCCGAACCAATGTTACGGTAAGTGTGTGATCCTCCCCGGCTTTCCAGACAGCAGTCCTGAAGTCGATGCAAGGGACACGACAGTTGATGCACCTCTGATCCACTGCACCCGTCAGAGCCTCCACCGCTCCGGCTCCGCTCTGCTGGGTATTCAAAACCAGGAGGAGGGGGAATAAAGGTCCTCCAATTGTGTTGATATTGACCAGCGGAGGAAAAGAGGCGGGTCGATAAGTAGATCCCATTTATTAGCCTTGCGGACTGTACGCCAAATGTCACTACACACAGCGTGCAATTTCATTTAGTAGAGAGGTGCGCCAGATAGCGTGCCTACACGTGCGACAACAATCAAGTGGAAGGTAAGGAAAAGCCTGTTGATGTTACTTTGGTTTAAAACTGGTCAATTAAAGGCAGGATGTGCTGTTTATTAGTAAGAAAGCGCTCATAAAAACATCAGGGATTAAGTGAAGCATCTTTTCTGCTAAGCTGACCTTCATTTATCAATTGAAATGTGTGTGAATGTGAATGCACTGTGTGTGAATGAACCTTACTATAGTTGACATGACTTGTGTGAGTGAGTGGCCTCTCCTTGGTCTAATTCTGGCATGGAGGGAGGGGGTTGTTGTACGGCTGGAATTACAGCGGTGGCTGCATCTGCTGCAGTGTGGAGCTTCAACAACTTCATAGTACTAAAAGGAGAGATAGATGGAGGAGTGTGGAACTGAAGTGATGAAATGGTGACACCTTCAAGGGGGAATTAGGAAAAGTGACAGCTGCCACTGTCTGGAAACAGAAATAGTGCACATGTGACAGATTGTTGTGTGTTTTAGGGAAAGTAAAGCAGCAGCATGGACCTGGTAAAGATTGCAGTGTCCTTCCACATCCTTCTATGTCCTGCATGGACCTCATCCCATCACTCTTTCATGGACAGCATCCTCTCTGCCCACTCAGGTGAGATATCCAGAATGTGTTATAGCCTGTGTTGCAGAATGGGTGCAGGACTGCCAGTTATGTAAGAAAACATAATTCATGAGTGTGTCGCTGCAGTCGTGCAGATTGGCAGACTGCTGGTGATGCATGCTGCTTTCTGTTTCCCCCTCAGTTCTCAGGTTGCTGGATGAGCCATTGAGGTTTGATCCCTGTTGTCTGATGTCACCACCTCCGCCACCGCTCTTCCCTCCTCCACCTAAGCTTTGGAAGCGGGGCAGCCCTGTAGGTCTGCCTAAAACACCCTCTCCTATCTGTTATTGTCTGGCTACTGTAGATCACTGACTAAAAGGTTGTTCTCTGGGGTTTTGTGTTTGATTTGTTGAATGAAGGAAGGGATCAGCATTTTAGAACCAAGCATACAAGGAGGAGATGTGAAGGAAAAACAAAAGCCTGTGACACCACCAGGGTGTTCACCTGGACCTCCAGGGCCTCCAGGACCACGTGGCCCAGATGTGAGGCCTCACTTCAAAATGAATTACCACTAAATGTTGTTGTCTTTACGTTACTTTTTCACCCTGATTAAATCATGTTGCATTGGGTAGCTGTAGACATTTTAAGCTGGATGGAAATAAAACCAAATTACCTTTTGTGACATTGATCTGTCAAATGCACCATCCTCCACAGAGGATATGTGAGCTGTAAATACATTCAGTTTCTTCTTTCAGGGTCATAGTGGATTTCCAGGTATAAGAGGACCAAAGGGGGAGAAGGTGTGTGCTCTTGTTAATTATGTCTATTATTCAGTTTTCTGTTGAGGGATATGTCCCTGTGCTCTAAAAGAATCTCTTCTCCCTCCATTTGTCGTCCTCCAGGGAGAAATTGGACGTCCAGGGTCTAAGGTGAGCAGCTCCTCCTTTTCTCCATCTTGTGTGTCCTTGTAATAATGAGATCTGGACCCCCTTCCCCACGTCCCCTCCTTGCATTCTCAATCTCAGTGATGCGATTTGTCTGTTGATGTGCTCAGAATATCTTCTGCAATTGTTAAATGGGTCATGCTACATCAGTCTCAGAAGACGCAGTATCCACACGACAAACTTGATCGCCATTCTTAAATGTCTCTTGTCATCCTCATGCTTCCCACCTCTCTATCAGTCCCCCTTTTTTCTCTCCTCTTTTGCTCTTTTCTTTCCTTCTCTGTTCTGCTCTCCTTGGCCTGGTTCCATTAGCCCCTTATATTGGACCCTAGCCCTGCTGATCCAGCCTCTCCAGCACTCCACTTGTGCATTTTAATCTCCCAAAGTGCTTTTGCTCTCCATGATAAATCACTCCCCACACACACACACACACACACACACAGCAGGCCCATGAGGTCTCCACAGGCTGCAATGTTGATGACAGACAGCTAAACAAGGGCAGGACGCTAGCATGGCAGCAGCTCTGCAACGCTAGTTCAGGTGAAACACCAGGTGTTGCTCTTAATAATATCTGTGGTATTCCAAGATGGTAAACACTTCCTGGAATACATGAACAGTGTTGTAACGCTTGAAACAATTCTTTTTTTTTTGTAACCTTTGAGCAATTAAATGCAACATACCAGCTATTCAAGCTTCAAGTCACTTTTACAACAATCTTAATGAATAGGGGACAGAAAGTGCATGAATTGTTTCACTGTGTGCTGATTCTGAGTGTGATTCTACAGGGTAGAACTGGAGCCCCAGGCCTTCCAGGGAAACAAGGACAACCAGGCTGGCCTGGTCCAGAGGGGCCCAAAGTAAGTGTCATGGATCTTCCTTATGTATTTTGAGATCCTGGTGTAGCAGGACACATTAAAGAAGTCTTTGTTTTGCCCAAATTTCTATATGAAAGAGACATTTATGAGATTTTTTCTTATAAGGGTGAAAAGGGAGATCCAGGACTCATGGGTTTACCTGGACTGCGGGGCCCACCAGGAATAAAGGTCAGCCACAGCTTAACAACATGAACACATCCAGAAAGACTTCATCTTGGATTCTGACATTCCTTACATGTCTTTTCAGGGATTACGTGGTCACAAAGGTGAAAAGGTAAATCCAGATTGAGATTACCACATGTGTCTATTTTACAGTTAAACTGTTAAGATTTTTTTCTTTCACTTAGTATTATGTGTAATGTGTAATTTTTAGTATTAGTGTGTATGCTCAGTTGTTGAGCTCATTCTGTATGTCCCTTGTAGATATTATAGAACAAAAATTTTTAAAATGTTTTGCAAATAAAAGCTGATGCTGATTTTGATGTGTAATATAGTAAATAATACAGAAAGATATGCAAATTGCAGTTAAAAAACATTACAAAAACCATATATCAAACACTGAAATGAGAAATGTATTCTTTCTTGAAAAATATAATCTGGTAAATTTCAATTCAATGTTGCAAAGTAACATAATAACAGAGGTTAATTTGCAGCATATCGGTACCATAATTGGGAACAAAAGAAAGTTGTGAATGCATCATCAACAATGACAAACATATGACTATATTTGTTTTTTAATACTCTGTTAATGAGGCCAAAAATGCTCACAACAACTATATTATTGAGATAGCAAAAAAAAAAAAAAATTTTGCATCAGTCTAATTCATTTAATGCCTCAACATGAGGTTTGTTAGGACGTGTGTTTTATTGACCTGATATCAATAATCCATGTTTTTAATATCACTATTATAATTGTATCACAGCATCCCTCATTTAAATGATTTGGAAATCATTGCAGTCTGTTTTTAATTCAAACTGAACACAGTGCCTCATCACCTTTCCTTCTGCTCCCCCTTTCTTTTTTCAGGGGGACCATGGTGACTCTGGTTTAGCTGGACCGAAAGGCGACAAGGTTTAATGGGAATGTTTTGTTTTTTATTTGTTTGTTTTTATTACAGGCTCTGAAATCGTTCGGAAAGTGCTGTGTAATTGCATTTGATGCATTTATATCTGATTATGACAGTGAGCTCCTCAGCATATTATGTGTTCTGATGGACCCGCAAATTTGATTAGATTGCAAAATCCTCTACAACAGCTTCTCAAAATATTGGTTGAAATCCAAAGTGGCTCGTGAGAAACTGCCTTTCTGGTCTTAACTTAAAACAGATGTTATAAACACGTATATTTCAGAGGCAGATTGTACATTTCATTAGTTTCTGCTATGTATGAAATAATCCCTTTTTTCTCACATTTTTTATTTAGGGTTCCATTGGTTTGCCAGGGATGCTTGGGCAGAAGGTAAGAAAGAACATCAAAGAAAGAAAACACCTAAAGATGGGGTTAAATATGATTATTTCTTTACTTTGCTGTTCTGCAAGGGTGAGTTGGGCCCCAAGGGAGAGCCCGGTGTTCCAGGGAGAAGAGGACCAACTGGTCGCCCGGGAAAAAGAGGCAAACAGGTGGAGAAATACAATGATGCGATTAACCCCTTAACACCTGACCCAATAAACAATGAAAATTGAAATTTTTTTAATCTGAAGTTATTATTTGGCCCTTTAACAAAATGATGATTTAACTTAATGTTAATGTGCATGGAAACACAAACTAAAACTATTTTGCCATTGACTAAATTATTGTAACTATGCACCAATACTGAGATGTTGCATGATTGTACAGGGCATGAAGGGCCATTCTGGTGCACCAGGAGTCATGGGCCCCCCAGGATCTCCAGGTCCTAATGGCATCCCTGGCCCACCTGGTCCTCCTGCAACAGGTACTATAACACACATGCACACACCCATAAACAATCTGCCTTTTTATTCAACATTGTAGGTAATTTGTTGTGTTAACTAAGAACTTCTTTGCAGGTCTCTATGTTGTAGGGGAGAAAGGGGAGACGGGTCCTTCAGGTCCACCAGGTCGCTGTGACTGTAATACCATTCAAGGAGCAAATAATGCCCCTTTTGGAAGCTACACACAACGGCAAGGGGCCAATAAAGTCACTTCTGTAAGATTGTAGACCTTCACAATGCAAAATGAGGAAGTGTCTGTGGAGAGTTTATTATAATTACTCATGTGTTCTTTGTGTAGATATATGTGGTGAACAGTGAGGAGGAAATGGGTCGTCTACATGTAGACAATGCACTAGCATTCAGGAAGGATCAGAGGATGCTGTACTTTAATGATGAAGGTGGATGGAGTCCCATACAGGTGTCTATTTGAATGTCATTATTACATCTTATTCTTATTCAATTATTTTTTAATTGCTGCTAATAACATTATTACTATTATTATTATAATGATGAATACAAGGTTGAGACCATTGTTATTTTCCATTATTTTATGTTTTAATTTATTAGGATTCTTTGAGGATTTGTGGACTACATCTAAACATCTTATTGTCTTTATTGGAAACCACTAACAATTACTTTTCTGTCATAATTGTTCCAGCCCTTCCAGTCTTTCCAGTCTACTGAGAAAATCCCAGACAGAGTGGGTGTCTGTGGAGACGGAAAGGTGCAGGCCCAGCATGGAGAAGAGTGTGACGATGGGAACCAGATTGTTACTGATGCATGTCTCAGTGAGTTAGATGCTTCTAATGCTCACCTGTACACATGCAATTCAAAACTGTGGCACTAAATGAAGATAAATACAAATGCTTCAAAAGTTACATGGAAGTGCAAGCACTCATAAGTTGCTTTTAAAAGAGCTTATTACACCGAACCAGCCTATAACTACAAAGTAGACCCCCATGAGATATCATGCAAAGCATAACCACAGCAACCTATAGAGTTTCTGCCCATGAGGCAAAGGATAAAAGCAGTAAACGCTGTGAAACCTTTCCTTGATCTTTCATTAATCTCTCCGCTTTTTCTTTTCCTGCCAACTTTTTTTACTCTCTACTCCTGTTCAATTAAATTAACAGGAAAATGCTGTACTGGCATCACTGAAAACAGGCTGCAGTGCCAAAGAAATTAGTAACGTCTTCCTTCTCTCCTCCCTCCCTCCCTTGCTTTCTCCTCCCTCTGCCTATACGTTCTCCCCATCTTCTTCTCTTGGCCTTTGCAGACTGTAAGTGGGCCTACTGTGGGGATGGCTACCGACATGAAGGCATGGAGGAGTGTGATGGAAAGGACTTTGGTTATCAGACCTGCAAATCATATCTTCCTGGGTACGTTCACTGAACATTAATAAGTCTGTACATCTAGTGGTCTGTAGACATGTATTGTAAACAATAGAGGTGAAGCCACTCTATCTGACAAACCATGTTTTTACACCATTACCACCATTACACACATGGCATTTAACACCGTGTCAATATTTGTTTAATGAAAACTAATCCAAATTGCAGAAGCAGTGTGTGAAAGACAAAGTATCCTTCATGAATTAACAGCTTGTAAAAACAAAATGAACAACTCTCTTAAGGTCCTGGATTTTGAGGGGGCATTGCAGCGTGTTTATTCTTTTCTTTTGAAGTCATTCTGTTGTAGATCTGCTGCTGTGCTTGGGATCACTATGTTTCATGACCCAAGTTTGGACAAGCCTTTTATGAGTCCAAGTGCCCAGGTCATGTGATTATAAAGGAAGCCCAAATCATCATACCACCGCCACAATGCTTAATCGTTGGTGTGAGGTGTTTTTACTGATAAGTTGTGTTTTCTATTTGCTGTGGCATTGTGAATTATGTCCAAATATTGTTCTATAACTCTTGTAGTTTTTTTTTTAGATCTAATGATGGATTACAGATTGTTTGGAAATGGCATTATAAACCTCCCCAGACTGATGGGCAACAGCAGTTGTATTTACCTCATTTTAGGACTTCATAAGGCCCTGAGTATTTCTATTACGCCCTGAGAGATAAAACATTGAAATTGAAAAAGGGTGCATTTACTTTTTGCCCTGGCTATTTTGACCTGAACTAGCTGAGTTACCTGTTTTCACTCTTTAAGCTTCTTTCCTGTTGGCTATACCAACCGGTTGAAGCAGATGGTCGCCCTCCCTGAGCCGGGTTCTGCCGTAGATTTTTCCTTCCTGTTAAAAGGGAGTTTTTCTTTTCCACTGTCATCCGTAGCATGGTCAGGATGGGGGATTGGAACGAAGTCAAGTTTCGATGCAATCGGTTGGTTTTCCTTAGCTAGGCTATTATTTGTTATAAATTGGCTCGTATGAATACTGGTTGGATGACAACAGATTGACTCGGAATGATTGTCTGCGAAGTGCCCAGAGATGACATTGTCGTAAATTGCAGCTATACAAATAAAGCTGAATTTAATTGAATTATAGCATGAACATGAAAGTGGTATCCTCTGTCTTCTGTAACTGTTATTTAAAAAAAAAGAAAACAATAGAAAATTGGAAGGAAATTAAATCCTTGCAATAAGGAGTAAATTTGAATAATTTCTCTTGTTGAAAACCTTTTTCCTTGTCTTATGCAGGTCCTTTGGGCAGCTCAAATGCACTGACTTCTGCCTCATTGATTCTACTGGCTGCAAGTACTTCACTTGAATTTAAAAGTTTATCAATGGCAACAGTGGATGTTTGCACTTCCTCTTTCTGATCATGGGGATTATACTTCAGATTTCCACTGAAGTCTTACCCATTTGTAATTACTGACGAACTGAAAGAATGTACTAAAAGGAAGCTCTTGTGCCTGCTCTGAGTCATGGAAGTCAGTTTTAAATCAACTGTCCCCACTCGAGGTTGAATTTCAGGTTGAGCAGCTCCTTTCTACTGTCACATCATCGGCTGCAGCACTGTTATGGACTCTAGAGATGGGGAAAATATTTAATGGTTTAATAATTGTATCAAATGAAATTGTTACAATGTTTATGACTTGCTGACTGTTAATGCAGAAATAAGCTAATACCTCCTTAATACAGGGGTAAAAAGCGCCTTTTGCAAAGAGGCAGTCATATATTATAGATACTGTATAGCTTAATGCAATTCAGGGGTGTGTGAATGTGTTTATTCCTGTGCAATGTATTTCAAAACATATATTTATGAAGTACAATGTTGTGATATTGCATGTTAATGTGTTTTAGTACACAACAGATTGCTTTAACTAGTGCTGTAACAGTACAAGCCAAATGGTAGCCCACTAGAAGGATGTGCAGATAATCCGACAGAAGAAAAATGAATGTCATATTGAAAGAAGAAAAAAAAGAAATAAAGACTCTCTGTGATTACTGAAGCAGCATGAAGTTACACCACAATGACTAAATAAGTTCACCAAGATGGGATGCATTGATCATCTTCCTGCATGGCTGTAAATCAAATAAAATACAGTACATCAATAAAGAGTTCAGAGTCAGCGGCTATCAAAAGTGAGTGGTTGTGGGTGTGGCTGATGAGAAAGGCAGCCAATCAGAGGAAAGCGTCTTGCAACAACTTTTCTGAAACGTCAATGCCACGTAGAGGTCCAATTGCACGCTTTGCTTCTGTCTTGTGAAAAACCTGGTGTTTTTCGGCTATGGTTTGTCCTTTTTGTTGTTATAGTTTAAAGTTAAACGTATGAACATGCTGCTAACCGTGCTGAGCTGGTTCTGCTCTTCTCTGCTGGCGTCTGTCAGCGGGGGAAAGCTGCTTGAAGCTGAGGTGAACATAGAGGTCCAGAGCAGACCTTTCATCTGTCGTCGAAAGACAAAGTTCGGAGACATGCTGATGGTGCATCATGACGGATTCTTTGAGAACGGGACCATGTTTCACTCCAGGTACATTATTTCTAACGAGGTTTATCATATTCTTTGTAAAGGCTAAGAAAGAACTCTGCCTCTGCAGAGTCTGTCTTGTTTTAGTACTTCTTAACGTTGAAGCCATATTTTAACTTCCCTCGTGACCATATCATATAAATGCTTTGAAACTTTTGAACAGAAAGGATCTTTGGGTCCCAATCTGGTCCCAATGCTCGTGAACAAAGGCTCATTGGTTAAACTCAGTGTCACGTGTTACAAATTAAACGGTGAGTTCATCCTTTTTGCCTTTAGTTTTAAGACAACAGTCTCCAAAATATGCAACACAACCGACAAAACCCTAAGACAACGGACGTGAAACCGAAAAAAACAATATTAATCGGAAACAAAAACCGTAAGACAAATTCTCTCACTGAATAAATCATATAACATTACATTTAGATGTCTTATTGCCATTTCGAATCTTTCAAATATTTTTTTTCATATGTATAAGTCATACTTATAACTTGTACATACTAATGCAACTAACTTTGCATTAGTTATACAGTATAACTCATATAATTTCATGTAAAAACTATAAAACATGGTGACGTATTCCAGTCCTTCAGAAAAAGATATTTTTCACTACAGGTATTGTTGTGCTAGCATGCTCATGTGAGAATAACATTAATTAACTAATTAATGGATCATTCTAAAACAAGTGAAGCATCATCAACAGAAATGCACTTACAGACAGGACACAAAGAAAAATAAAATGTAATATTGGAATTGAAAACCACATTAGACTGAATAAGCCTGTGTGTCCTCTTAATTGAACAGCTATGAATATGGAGAAGCCCGGTCTTACATTTTCTGTCAGACATCTTCAAGTTGATTTCTGTTCCTCTAGCATCATTTAGTGATCATTTTCATAGTATCTGGGGGAAGGGAGATCAAACCAAAAATAGTGCCTATCATTCCCAAATAATTGAAACTTGAGGGATATTTCCTTGAACATAATGCCTAAATTAAAAGTTAGTGTGACATCAATTATATGTTAAGCTTATGTGGCAAAAAGATGTCTATGAACTAATTTAAATGGCTTGCAAATGATTTGCATTAAGCTTTTTTTTCTCTCTCTTTTATTTAAATAGCATTATACCTTAGCATTATTTACTTTTACTTTTCTTTCTGTGATTTATGCCTAGACAGAACAAATTTAACTGGTTGTCACTGCAAGTTAGAAAGAATTCAAAATATTGATTATACGATGATTTCGTTTTTTTTGTTTTCAAACTTTTACAGAAGTGTTTTGATATCAATTAAATAGAAGTAACAAAATTCAGTGATGTACAAGATTTTAATCTGGAAAAAAATCTGTTTGGCAATTAGACTGTGATGCATCATCCTGAGTGGAGCGGTATCATGAACAAATGTAGGGGATAGATTTCTAAGGTAGGGGAGTCTGGACATTGTTTGTAGATGAGCAGAAGTAGGATGGGCATACTTCAAATGGCTCCTTTGGGCTTAGGAAGAGGTGCACAGAACAGAAGAATGTTTTAAAGAACAAGGAACAGACTGATGATTGGAGTAGAGTCATAATACCAAAATTAAGAATTAGGTTAGTCATATTCCTATATTTTCACTGTGAGATAGTGTAAGTGAGAAAGCTTACCATAAATAAATGTGCAAACACCAGAGAAGGATATTTCTTATTGAACTTGATGATAAGCTTCCTCATAGTCTCTAGAAGAGTTATCTATAAAAAAACGCCTTCCTTTATTTGATCACTTCACATAATCTGTGTTTGCCCTTCAGTCGAAACTCTGGCGACAAGCAGCCGATGTGGTTCACACTCGGCATCAGACAAGTACTGAAAGGTTGGGACATAGGCCTGCAGGACATGTGCGCTGGAGAGAAAAGGAAGCTGATAATACCTCCAGCCCTGGCCTATGGGATGGAAGGGAAAGGTATTGCAGCCTTGCCCATATCAAACTCCACTGCATGCTCCTGACTGAATTTTTCATATTAACTGACTACTTAAGTGTTGCTGCTTCTTAAACTGTGTGCCTACAAAACAGGTATGCATGTTGTGCATCCACAGTGCATCATATTTGTGTGTCTTATTATGAATGGCTTCCTAGGACATCCACACTGAATGAAGGGTTCATTCAATGATAATAGTCCACTCTTTCTCAGTATGGAGCATGTACACTGTGCTTTGTTCTGGTAAGCACAACCTATCCTGACCAAAAATATATCTGTCTCCTTTGCACTAATGTTACCATGGCAATGGGAAAAAAATGTTAAACTTGATATGACTACCAGTACAAGTTTTGTATAAGTACAAGTACAAGTTTGCTTATAATTCTGTTTAATAGCAGACTATAAATTGACTTTTTACCTGTCCTGCGTTATCTATGCTCAGGTAAGATCCCACCTGATAGCACGCTGACCTTCATCGTTGAGTTGCTTGAGATCAGGAATGGACCAAGGTCACATGAATCCTTCCAAGAAATGGATCTCAATGATGATTGGAGGCTCTCCAAACATGAGGTAAAGACAATGATTGCACAGTTACTTATTCAGTAACACACTTGGGTTAAATTAATCAGTTCCCATCTTTCCAGTAAAATCCTCTAACCCACACGTGTGCGTGGCTCCCGACCCTTTGGAAATTCTCAACGTTTGGCAGATAATGACCAATTAATCTCATGTGAAATATTATTTTTGCTTATTAAAAGGGAGCTGAAATTGTTGGTCAGCGTGTTGCTTTTTTTCTTTTTTAGTTTAATATAATACTTGTCATATTAATGTTTCCTTCATCAACAATTATCCTGTCCTTTTCGTGTCTGCCAGGTTAAAGAATATCTAAAGAAGGAGTATGAGCGGTACGGTAACCCTCCTAATGACACCCTACATGAGAACATGATGGAGGAAATCTTTGCCAGAGAGGACAAGAACAAGGACGGCTTTATATCTTCCAGAGAGTTCACATACAAACACGATGAACTGTGAAGTGATTGCTGGGAATACTTCTGGTGTGGAGCTTAGTGAAAAGACTGTCTCAGGATATCGGAAGCATTGTTTGTGTGGTGATGAGTCACGTTGACTGTTGTGTTTCACTTAAACAGACTGATTCAGTTTTGTAATAGAAATGCTTTATCGGACCAATGTCAGCTGGATTTTTCTAAATGTAAACCTGTGTATGGAACATTTAAGACCAAATGAGACAAAAAGGTTCCATGAAATTTTGGTATTTGCATTCGTGAATAAATTTGTAGTTACAGTCCATCGCCACTGCTACTGAATCTGCCTGTCAAAATTTCCCAGAAATATTTTTTCTTTACCTGTTTTTTTTTCCCTATATCAAGTCCAAAATAAATATAAATGTTCTCCTAATTTTTTTTATTTTTATTTTTTTCAAAAATATTATTGATAATTACTTCATTCACTTGCTGGAGCCTTGCCCAGCTGACCTCTCACTAATTAGAGGAGATTAAGCCCCAAACCCAATATCTTCCCTTGAGCTCTCCATTTGCTCTACCCCTCAGTTTTTCCAGGGTAAGGTATCCTTTTTTTTGTGAGGACCAATGAACAGTGGTCATATAGCCATTAAATGCTCTGCAGTGCAACAGCTGCAAAATGGGCTGACCCTAACCCTTCAACCTCTAAAGAAAATTTAATGATCACATTTTAAAACCAACATACTCAAAAACAGTGGCTGTTTTTTTGTTTTGTTTTTTTAGAAAAAATTATTTATATCATATTGAAGTACTTTAAACAATGAACCAGCAGGTGGCAACATGTTCTCACGTGTTAGTATTGATTAGTACTTGAGGGAAAGAAATCATCTGACCGTATTCATTATTTGGGTGGGGGAAAAAAACACACAAAAAAAACGGATACTCCTAATAGACAAAGAAAATAGAAGGCATTACCACTGCATGTTCAAAGATTTATACCCCAGGGTTACTTTACCCAGCAATGCAAGAATAGTAGCCAAGAATTCACATATAATCCTGTTTATGTCCTGAATTTTGAAATTAATTTAGACCAGCTTTTGCACTCTCATCAATATGATCTTCCATTATTATTCTCAGTATGGAATCTCTTAAAAAAGTACATCAGATTCCTGCTTCGTTGAGCATATAAGTGTTCATTTGAGAAGGTAGCATGTTGTAAGACACTTTACAAATGCACAGTATGTATTTAAAAGAGCCAAATCATTTTATATTGTGTGTTTTAAAGTATGTTAAAGCTAACTTTTACATTATAATAAGTCTTATACTATATTCTATACTAATATGTTACATGGAATGGAAGACAGTGGCTCTGGAGTGGCGTCTATTGTGTAGAGTCTGTATGTAGCTTTGGAGTAGAAATGCAGTGAGTCCTCCTCCTCACACATTCAAAACATTCCACACTGGAAAAAGTCAGAGGTTACACAGTTAGAATAAGACCGAACCCTGTTTGACACTTGCATACACACATACAGTGCACACACAAATACACTTAACACAAACAACACAACGTCTCTCTGGTGGCTATTTTGTTATCATGAGCTGTCATGAGATGGAGGAGAAATATTTAAGATATTCCTTTTTAGGGATGAAGAGGAGGAAGCGTCCAGGACTCATCTGAGGTGTGTCCTGATCCCTGGTGGTTTGGGGTTCACTGCAATAGGAAGCAAAGAGGGTAAAAAAACAACAGATGAGACTAACTTCGTGGGAAAAGATGAAGTATAGCAAGATTTCTTTGTGACTACCTCTGTTTTCTTTGCTGGGGTAGATGCGAGGGAAAGGCTTGAATTCGTCGGGTGGTGGCAAGTCTTCTACGGGGTGGAATTGAAACTTAGATTCAAAATCATCTGCTTGAGGAGAGAAATCATTCAATTAGAAAATGTTATTTTACTTATTAATCTACCGTTTAATCTTTACCACAGATGAGCTTAAAAACGAAATAATCAAATCCTGTAGCAACTATTCTCCTACCTCTTCATTCCTACTCAATAATTAATTATCAAAAGTACAATACACACAGTTTTCCTAGTTCATGGAGGACTCTGACATTGTTAGCTTCACTTTAGTAGTCCATCCTGGTCACAAGCAGCAGTTTTTTTTCATCCTTCAAATGGACATTCCTTTACATGCATTTCCCCTTTAGAATTAATAATTTATTCTTGCACATCTTTATTTTTAAATATGTAGTAAAATCCTACCCAAGTAGTGCAGGTGTCCATTCCTGAGGCTGAATGGCGGCAGGGGAGGTGGTGGTGGTGGGGGAGGAATGCGGGTGGACAACTCTGTTGTTGGGGAACGTGCCGGAGGAGCTGGTGGAGGAGCCAGCCGACCCACACCTGTTAGCAAAGGAGGCAGATGTCAGCAAATATTTCTGACAACATAAACAGTAAAAATCTAATCTGAAAAAGATGCATTAGATTATTTAACTGACATAAAGCAGTGATTTACAGACACTTAAAAACACTGAGTAACACAACACACAATGATTTAACTGATCCCACACTTACCAGCCCAGCAAATATTCCTACTTATTTTCTGTTTTCTCATTGACATTTAAATACATCACAGTGTTCTCAAATTAATTAGGGGCACTGTTAAAACAGGAAAAAATACAGGGACAGCTGGAAAAAAAAGGCATGTCCTGCCGTTGCTAATGAAAAGGAAACGTGGTGATGCCTCTGAAACACTGAAAAAAAATGTAATTACGAGCCACTGTTTTAGGCAACCTTTCTCCACTCTTCTTTCATTGGGTTTAAAGCAACAGAGTACGGTGATCTTGACATTTTTTCATTGACTGTTGCATTTTTTAAATATTTTGGCGTGAGCTCTTTCTCAGAGCCTCCTCAGGTGATTATGTGGCATTTTTTCCCCTTACTGTCAATTACTTCAAACAATCCTCTAGATTGCGTTTTTTTCAACAGTGGTCTAAAAGGCCCTGGCACACAGAACTGACAGCAAGCAAAAGCAGCAATGAAACGACCCCCTTTTTTGTTCTCCCACACTTTGTTTGGACAAAAGAAAAATTAAGAATAGTACTTGAACACACCACAAAGACAGATTTCCAATCTATGCCTGGCCTACACAAGAGTATGTGACTTGTCAGTGCAGAAAGGAGCAGTAGTCCACAGACTATAAGCTAAACTGGAAGATCATAGGTAATGCAAAAAACTGCAACTGCAAAAAAAACTTGACATGGTCCAACAATGCAAACAGCAGGAGACCCCAAAAAACACAAGGGTGACAGATGTTCAATAATGTTTGAAAATGTTCCCAACAACCAGATGTCAGCCTACTTCAGGGGCTATAAGGACAGTTAGGATTCTGCTAATTAGTTTACAGCTTTATTAAACAGAAAGAGCTCTCCTCTCGGTTCTCTTACAGCTGCAGAGCATTTGGCTTGTGACAGTCAATGCTGAGCCACTGAGAAAGTAGAAAACACACCAGAGACAGAACTCTGGCCCTGAGGCCCCTTTATGGAAGATTGTGCAGAATCTTATTCATGCAGCAGAATGTGACAAAATAAAGTTGTATTTCTTAGTTTTGAATCTTTTGAAATTGTTGCCACAATTAAGTGTTTCTTCTTAATTAACTACCCATCTCACTTAACCTGTCCCTCTGTGTCTCTGTTGTCTCTTTCTTCCTGTATCTTGGTATCAGCAATTCTCACACTGTGGTTATTTGTATGACTTTTAATTAATCCCCATGCATGCTGCTCAGAGAAATCTAGGCTGCGGCTGCTCTCCAGCACTGCCTCCCCCCATTTGTTATCAGCATTTAGCACGAACAGTGAATTAGCAAATGCCTTTATTAAAAAAGTGAGGAATACATCAAGGGAGCAGTAAGGAGTTTAGTCCCTTGCCAAATGATACTTTGACATGTAGTGTGGGGAAGTTGGGATTAAAATAGTGACCTTTTGGCTGAAGGACCACTTTACCCTGTGAGCTACAGCACCCGTGTAGGTTTAATCTTAGTCTTTTAAGTTAATTTAACCACTTGCTAGAAAAAAAGAAAAGAAAGAACAAGTATTTTCTTTGATAGAATAAGTAGAGCCACCTCTATAATTAGATTGGTTGGATTGGAGTCATGCTTCATGTAGGAGTCATCCTAGTCAAAATTATGTCATTTAAATTTTCCATGATTTTAGGGAAATTCCATTCAACTCTTGCATATAGACATAGCACTTACAAAGTAGAAAGGTTTTCCAGTCTTGTACCCATTTTCAACCTGTGTGCAACATCTGTCAATCTGCACAATACAGAAGAGTTGTGGGTAATAAAATAAGAAATTAAAGCCCAACCTGTGACATAAAGAGGATGCTAACCACCTACCTGCACTTCTGGGCACAGCTGGTGGCCGTCGAGTAGGAGCATTGCAGGGGTACGAAGGAGGCAGTGAGCGCATCGTTGGTGAGGGCACTGGGGCTACTTTAGGTGGTGGTGGAGGGAGGGTGGATTGACAGCTTGGGGTGAAGGATGCAGGTAGAGGTGGAGGAGGAGGGGGAGGGGGAGGAAGTCCCAAAGGGCTGTCACGCAAAATGGGGAACCGAGAAGGTTCAGAGTAAACTGCAGTGGGAGGTGGAGAGAAGAAACAACCCGAGGAACGGTCCCCTGGCACGGATGAAGGAGAATGGTACGGAGGAGGTGGAGGAGGCGGAGTGGACGGCTGGGACACTGAAGAGTGGTGTGAGTGCTGGATGGGGAGCCATGTTGGCTTGGTTACCTGGGATGGGGGAGGAGGGGGAGGGCAGGAGGGGACAGGGGGAGGCCTGTTGGCTGGCCGGTCCTGGAAAGCTTGGGGTGGGGGAGGTGGGGGTGGAGCAGTGGGAGGGGCAGGTGGAGGTGTGGAGGGAGAGGAAGCAGGAAAAGGAGGTGGGTACTTGGTGCTATGAGAGGGAGAGGGAGGAGCAGAGGAGGAGGAGGCGAGCAGACGGTGGAAGGAGCTTTGGACGTCTGGCGTCCTGGGAGGCTCAGAAATGCTGCCTGAGTCGGCTGAGGCAGGAGGGTTCCAGAGTGGCCTCAGGGAGGCTGATGAGCTCGATCGAGACACTTAACAACACATGCAAATACACACAAAAGAGTCATTTTGATGGTCAGAAAATCTATGAAAGACTGTTGAAATTCATCAGTCAGACTTTTACACCAACCTGGCGTCTTGCCTGCTACGTCTCTCTGTCCTATGGGCCTGAGAGTGGGAAACCCTCCAGCAAATAGCCCACTCAAAGTGGGTCCCATGGGTGCTGTCCCACCTGATGAGCCTTGAGAACCACCACCATTTCCTGATATATCTGCCTTGGGCTCTGGGGAACATCATATACACACATTACAAGTTATTCAGTAACATTCAAGTCAAAATCATTACACTGATCATGGAATTATTTTACAAGATATTTGTTATTTAATTACGAATTTATTCACTTGGTTTAATTCATGATAATACTGAACCTTTCCAACAGCTCCACTAAACATCCTCAGTAATTTACTCATATCTTTTTTATTGTATAACACAAATATCAACCTGAAACAGAAATATATTCAGAACATGTCTTCCAACTGAAACAATCATATTTGTTGTTTATTCACAGGATTAAATATGGCTCATCCATCTGACCAGACAAGTATCGCCCCTACTAGCAGCATGAGGTAAATAGACTTCATACAAGTGTCTCTACATTGGGGCAAACATCTTTCTTGTGTCTTGTGTTTCAGTATCACATACCTCATAATGTGGCTGGATGGAACTGCTGTGTGTAGCTTTTTCGATCGATGTAGGTTAATGGCATAATGGTTAACTAAAAATCTTTTCTACTTCCTAGTTGGGCTAAGACAAACAATTACTTTGATAGAATCAGAAAATGATCATGGTTTGAGATCAAATATATTCTTTTTACAATGTGACCTTCACTGTCATGGATGTAAAAATTTTTTATGTGATTCACTGCAGGAATGGGTTCTTTTTTCCTTTCTTTCTTTCTTTCTTTCTTTCTTTCTTTCTTTCTTTCTTTCTTTCTTTCTTTCTTTCTTTCTT